>CM060184.1:3254486-3845627 GCA_030549335.1 Pontederia crassipes
ATGGCAAATATTGAAAATAACATTTTTTTTTGTTCTTTTGCTCTGCTCGCTTTAAAAAGGAGCTCCACCGCCACCTCGTCTCCATGAAGTGGAAGCACCAAAAAGTGAGCCCTCTTGGGATCCATTTAAGAGATTTCTTGCATCGCTGTTTCGTGTGTTCTTCGAATGCTAACGTTAACTTCGAGCTCTGGGGGAAGTTGGACGATTCGTGGATTCAGAGTCCTGACTCTGTGCCAGATTCAGAGTAATCGGAGAGTGCAGCTGTGACGGAAACTGTTGGTAGAATCATCTTCGTGTGTAGTTCAATTTGGAGTTCTTTTCTCTTTCGTCTTTACTATTTGCTGGTTCTCTGCTTTACTGGAAGATCTTAGTTTGCGATTGGGGAGGAGGGAGGAGATGGAGCAGAAGCACCTTCTGATGTCGGCCATCGGGGTCGGACTCGGCTGTCGGGATTGGGTTGGCCTCGGGGCAGGCGGTCGGCAGGTGGGCCGCGCCGTCGGAGAGCTCGCTGTCGTCGTCTACCGGCGCCACTCCGGATGACGTCGAGCGAGAGCTGATGCCGACAGGTGGGGATGGGAAGGAGAGCAAGGTCACCTTCGATGAGTTCCCTTATTACCTTAGGTAATTGTTTTTCTGCACCGAAGCAAAACCCTGGAAGTTACATAGTGTAAATCTGGAATTCACCATTCAAGTGTTCGTAGTGCGCATAGTTTCAGATCTTCTTGACCCTGGTTTTGTTTTCTCAGCAAAACATCCCGATTTTGGGTCCACAATACGATGCACTGGAATGATTCTGCTAGCTAGTGAATATTTTATTCCAAAGGATATTCTTGATAAGTAGTTTTGTATACGTTACAGCTGGGGATGTTGGAGGTGAAGGTTAGTGAGTGCTTCTGATTGGGAGTCTGCTCCATGTGCTTGCTCCTCAGATCTTGATCAGAAGCTAGTCTGGTTGGTTATGTCCTCACTATGTGAATACAACAAGTCATTCATGTCTGTATGTGCGATGTAGGGACACAATTAGTTGGATCTCTGAAAGGGAAAAAAAAATTTCCTTATGCTCTGATTTCTGAGAGAACTTAGTGCTTCTTCTTTTCTCGTGCAATGAGTTGAGCATTGGTGGCTGGTGGGAAATTATGACAGTGAAGCTCTGGTACTTCAAACACGAAGAGCCAGAAATGATGTCAATGATAATGTCTGTCACAAAATTGTCAGTCATAATTCAGAACCCAGTATGTTGTGACTGCCTCAATTTTGTACAAGAAGCCATAGTACACAAGAAAATTAAGCTGTAATATTAAATTTCCTATTGAATGTACTATCAGTTGCTGTTTTTCTGCGCTGGCATCTAATCTCACTGTTCTCCTAATGTCATTTTTTTATGACTCTTGCTTTGAATCAACCTTTTGACACCTGTGACCTGGTTTTCCTTAGCTGATCACGGGTACAATTTGAGTACCTCTATGGGATAGAACTCAACAGAAAACTGTTGAGTAGCAGCAGAAAGTGATCGATTTAAGTAGTAGCTAGGGTTTTTTATTTGGCACACGTGTGATGTAATTTCTGTTGAAGCTAGCTTCAGCTAATTATTTGCTGATTCTTCTAATTGGAGTATGCCATAAAAATCTTGGTCAGTCGATCTTGCTAATTCGATACCCAGGATGAAATGTCTGTATCTTTGAAATCTGGGGTTAAGGGGCATTATACTCGAGAATAGTATTTGTTATTGCTGTTGTTTTGCGAATCTGTCTGTCACCAAACTTTTCTCGCTGACTATTTACTTATGAAGCGTAGATACTGTGCAACCATAGTACCTAGATCCAACTATTCTATCCAGAGGGAGCTTTGCAACACATTCATGAACTGTATCGGCCTGTAGAATCTTACACAAATCTTACTGTTGCTGTTTCCCTAAGATATGAAAACCCAATACACTTGATGGGAGTTCAATTGAATATTTCCATCTTGCCTCTTAAAAGATCTATCGTGAAGAAAAACCTTCCATGCAATATGCTACATCAGCCGATTCTCACTAGGGGGAACCAGATTCCAGAAGTAAATACAATAATGGAAGTGGCCTGTTATTCTTAGTCTAATTATATGTGTAGCTGAATCCTTAAGTAAACATGATAAGTGTAAAAATGAAGATCTCTGATATTGTAAATCGATATGGAGAATGACAATATATCAAATATTTATATCACATGTTTATATTGCCAATTGGACTGGTTTCTCTAAAAGAAATGGAGACAAACTACACAGTTTTTGGTTGCTGTATGATTTCACTTGAGTTTACTCGGGAACTTTAATTCTGCAATCGCCAATGAACTTGAAATCATATTTTGGTCTCCTTTAAGTTTGCACTTCATCATCCTGTTACATACACTTTTATTTTGACTCCCGTTTCTCTTAATCTTGATACCAGCGAACAGATCCAGACTATTCTAACAAGTGCAGCATACGTTTATCTAAGACAAGCAGATTTGTCTAAGTATACACGGAATCTTTCTCCAGCAAGTCAAACTATATTGCTCTCAGGACCTTCAGGTAGTCATTGTTGATTGGAATCATGCCTGAATTGGCTTTGAAATATTGAATATTATATCTATTACATGAGTTTATTATGTACTTGGGACTAATTTTAGCCATCTTACTTGAAGAACTTTATCAACAGATGCTTGCAAAGGCTCTGGCGCATTATTTTGAAGCAAAACTGTTGTTGCTTGATGTCACAGATTTTTCACTGAAGGCAAGCACATAAAGTTGTTATTTTACTCCTTTATTAATGTTTGAGAATATAACGTTAACATGGAATCTAACTACAGATACAGAGCAAATATGGAACTCCAAGAAAGGATATGGTAAGATCTATGAAGTACAAGCCTAATTATATTGTTCAAGCAATATCATTTATAAGCAAAAGTTTGGTATTTCAGATGTCACAAATTTTAAAAAGCATATCAGTATATTGCTAAATATTTTGAAGAAGACAATTTGCATTCACTGTGTGATTTGAAAATACAGTTTATAAATCTACAATTAAATGAATTCATAAATAATGCAAGATATTTTATATTTCTTACTGAAAATAATACCCATATATTATTAAAAAAACTATTGATGTTCCACTTGGATTCAACTTTTTTCATTTCTTTCTTGCTTAACCTTGAAAGGGTGAAATACTCCATTGTTTTTTTACTTATTTAATATATTATCAAGCTTGTCAAAACATAAAATATATACTACCATTACAAATGTTCTTTTAATTTCTACAAGTTCTTCTCATCTTTTTTGCATTTGTTTTATCGTCAGAGCTTTAGAAGATCCACATCCGAGAGTACACTGGAGACATTATCTTCTTTATTTGGATCCTTTTTCATTCTTCCTCAGAGGGTTGAACCTAAAGGTAGAAGCATGTGATTGTACATTTTTCTTTAGATGCCTTACTAGTTATTCATATCCCTAAGAAATTGTATAAAGAAAGCATTATACCATGGTTTTATCCACAAAATGGATTTCAACTTTTGGGTCTGTACATCAATACGAGCTGAAATTAATAAATTCATAATTGCCTCTGCCCAAAGTACTATAATTTTTACTTCCTACCAATCATTCCATGTACTCTTGATAATATTTTTATGTGATAAGTTGCTTGCTTGAAACAAATTTGGCAATTAAATGTTTCTTTATCTTCTATGTGATAAGTTGCTTGCTTGAAACAAATTTGGCAATTAAATGTTTCTTTATTTTCTAGCTGTTTTGTGCACATTACTCGGTCTTTTATTTCTCACTTTTTTGTGAGTATCATTTTCACTCCATTATTATTTGTTCTTTTTCATTAACACTGGGAGTTATTGTAGGATCATTGCATAGGCAAAGCAGCAGCATGGAATTAAGGACAAGGTAAAGAGATGCAGAGTTATGTGTGACATTGTTCATGAATATTCATTTCTGACGTGTTTTTCTTCCATATAATATTTTTACCTCTAATTTTTCAGTGGGTCAGCCTGTGGAAGTAGTGAGCCAAAGTTTTGCAAACATGCTTCAGTTTCAGCTGATATTGGTGGTGTCATCTCGCAATCTGCCCTTGTAAATCCAGGTTTAGGCAGTTTATTTGATTATATATGTATGTTAACAAGCATATATATTTTTACAGAAGCACCTTAGAGAATCTACTTGGTGATTGGTAAACAATTAAAACTTGTTAAACAACTATGGTTGAAGATGTATTTCTCTCAAAAAATTACTTTAGAAGTTAAGAACGTTGATTTCTTATCTTTTCTACGTCACGAATTTGTCTCTACCACAATATGAAAATATCACAATTTAGATGATTCATGGTGCTCTTCCATCATGTATTTTCTAGAGATTCTTCATATATTTAATCTCATTACAAAATTTTCATAATGCTTTGCTAATATATATACTGATTGATTTAACTTTCAGTCCCATTGAAAAGAACCAACAGCTGGTCTTTTGACGAAAAAGTTTTTATCCAGTCCCTTTACAAGGTAATCCGTTGTTCATTGTTTAGATTTTTTATGTTTTCTTTAGTCGTACTAATTGTAATGATCCAAAATCCTTCCTAAAAGTTAAGGACAATTAGGAAGATTTCACACCGTTAGCCCGTTCGTCATACATCATTTAACAGCGGAAAACTTTAACATTTTAAAGGAAATTCATAATATATAAAAACTTTATAGTAACCATATAACATCTTTTTCACTAATACTTCATGACACTTCAAATGCCTAAAGGCTTCATTACATATTGTGCATCATTGTTCAACTAGAGCCATAACACTTATTTAATCCTAAGCATATGTAACACTGTAGTCATGAGCTTGATCTATCATATTTTATTCTTGATTACTTACACGGATTTATAGTGCATGATTTTCCAATTAAAATATGTAAAGGTCATGCATGTTATGATAACCTATCACATGATCCTACATGCGATGCATCTGTTTGTGTAAGCATGCATGCCTTGAACTATAGCATAATCCTTACATGACATCACATCATACATTCATTCTTGATATAGCTTACAGTGGAACATAGATAACATACCTTCTTGACTTTAGAGCATCATCTTCTTCAAGCCTTCATACAATAAAACATACATTCATACACATACAAGACATCACTTATCATTTCATTTTTTCCATCTACATCTTAGGAGCTTCGTGATAACTCCTTGTTGCTTAACATTTTTCATTCTTTACTTTACGTTTCCTCAGTATTGATTTATAACTCTTTGAATTTTCTTTCATTCTTCTTTTTTTTCTTTTATCATGTGAGATTGTGAAGTGGTATTCTTCATCTTTCACCTTCATCGCATCACATCACATCACATCATTATCTTGACTTTCATTCAATGTCTTAAGTCACATCTTAAGGTAGGAATACTTTTTTATGAGGGACATTGTTCCTTGAAAGTACATACACAAGTACATGATTTTACTTCGCGGGACTTAGGACTTTACTTTCCACCTTTACTTTATCATCATCTTAACTTTTTTTTTCTTTGTCATAAGATACTTTAAAGTTAAACTTCACTTTCATTCATACTTTATCTTATAACACGTTTGACCTTAACTTAGTTGGAGAATCATGTCAACATCATCACATTAACTATCTAGGCCTTATCCTTAGAAATACCCACATCATAATAGTGAGGGACTTTATTTTGATAAATACGCCACACTTTTTGATGAGTAACTTGTTCTCTGAGAAGCACATACACAAATGCATAACTTTACTTCGCAGACTTAGAATACAGGACTTTGCTTCCCACAGTTACTTTGATGAGTGACAAGGATTTATTCTTCACCTTTATGATGCATTATGTTTTTTCAATACATCAAACATTCAATAAATCATTCTTCATCTTTTAGCATAATTACAACTGAATATGCATTTCGTGTATCTAGATGTCATATACAATCATCAATACATAACATATATACCTTGAAAATAGATTTAAAACTATCTTAAATCATTTTTTGCCTATGACCAAGTGGTCAGACCCGTGCTAGGGGTCACAGCCGTGAATCTCTTATTCACGGGCGTGGCCAAGTCCTTTTAGTTCTCAACTCTCACTAATGGCCATGCCTGTGATGGTTACGGTTGTGCCTAGCCCCGTCACGGACGTTACAGAGGTCGTCTTTTCCATCCACTCACGATCGTGATCAGGTTAGTCAAGGCCATGCTTGGTCCTATAACGGTCGTGATAGAATCGTCATGGACGTCACAGAGTCGTTTCAACGCCTTGTTTATTGCCCGCTTGGTCATGACCGTTCCTGGAGTTGGCAAGGCCATGCCTAATCCCAATTTTTTAACTCAAAAATACCATTTTTGGGTCTGAAATCAAGAGGAAACCATATACATCATCTAGAACACTTACTAGGAAATAAATCATAGACATAAAAATATGCTAGTATATCATATGAATCGTGGAAATACATCTTTTTTCCCTAAAATCATACAACTTATAGATTTAATCAATGAATTCACGCAACCCTCGATCACAATCTAATATGAAGACAAGGTGCCCTCAAACTTTCGATCTAGTACACGAAAATCATTGAGAGAGCAGTTGGATCCCCTTTACATATGGAGGGCTTTGCTCCCTTTCTTCTTCATTGATCTTTTTTCTCTTGTCCATGTCATTTTTTCCTTTGTCCTCTTCCTCCTTGTTCTTCTATTTCTTCCTCCTCAAGTTTTAGGACTGTACTTGTCGTGAGGGAGGAGAGGAATAAGAAAAAAGAGAGGGGGAGGTTTGGGGACTTTTTTTGTGGAGTCTAGCTTAGGGTTTCCTAAGGTTTTCCCCAAATGATTTAAATTCCCTTATTTAAAAATTGGGGTTATTACACTAATAACAATATGCAACATGATTATTTAAGATAAGTTTATATATAATTTGAATCTTTTAAATTTATGCAGGTTCTGGTTTCAGTCTCTAAAAATAATCCTGTAATCCTATACATAAGGGACATTCAGAACTTTCTGCAGAAATCAGATAATACATATTCTTTATTTGAGAAGATGTTGAGGAAGCTATCAGGACCAGTGCTAGTACTCGGTTCAAGGTTGCTGGAATCTGATATTAACTCCAGGGATATTGACGGAAGGCTTGCTACTATATTTTCATACAACATAGAGATTAAACCACCAGAAGATGAGGCCTATCTTGTGTGTTGGAAATCCCAGCTAGAGGAAGACATGAAGACACTTAAAATTCAGGATAACAGAAATCACATCGTAGAGGTTCTTGCAACAAACGATATTGAGTGTGATGATTTGAGCTCAATTTGCCTATCAGATACAATGGTTCTCTGCAACTACATTGAAGAAATTATTGTATCAGCTGTTTCTTATCATTTGATGAACAACAAAGATCCTGAATACAGAAATGGGAAGCTAATAATATCTTCTAAAAGGTTATTTGGTCTTTTGCATATTTTTTTTTTATCTATTAACTTTCTTCGTGTTTACCTATGTATGGTCTCCTCTTTAACAGTTTGTCACACGGCTTGAGCATATTCCAAAAATGCAAGCTTTGCGACAAGGATACTATGAAACTGGAAGCAAATGCTGAATCCGAGGTCTGTTAGACTTATTTTGGCTCAAGTGTTCTCACATGTTAAACTGATATAAAATGTCAAACATTTACTTGCTTTTTTCCTAGGAAGTGGTGAAACGAGATGGTGCAACTTCTGCAATAACTGAAAATGAGAAATCGACAGGAGCTGCAACGAAAGATGGTGAGAGTCCTCTAAAACCGGTAAGTCGGTTTCTTTGTACGTCCTAATGTTTCATATATGGAATATTTCAATTATTTTTGTGATCAATGATTTCTAAAAATGTGTTCATCTTGAAAATACCTCAAACTTCTTTCTATCATCTTTTTTTGCAGGAAGTTGCACCAGACAATGAATTTGAAAAGAGGATTAGACCAGAGGTTATCCCAGCAAGTGAAATTGGAGTGGCATTTGATGACATAGGCTCATTGGACGAAATAAAGGAATCTCTTCAGGAGCTGGTCTTGCTTCCTCTTCGACGTCCAGACCTCTTTAAAGGAGGTCTGTTGAAGCCCTGCAGAGGCATTCTACTATTTGGTCCACCTGGAACTGGAAAAACGATGCTAGCTAAGGCTATTGCAAATGAAGCTGGAGCAAGCTTCATTAATGTTTCAATGTCTACTATCACATCAAAGTGGTTTGGCGAAGATGAGAAAAATGTTAGAGCATTGTTTACGCTTGCTGCAAAAGTTTCCCCTACTATTATCTTCATAGATGAGGTAGATAGCATGCTGGGACAGCGAACTAGGGTAGGGGAACATGAAGCAATGAGGAAAATAAAGAATGAGTTCATGTCCCACTGGGATGGACTTTTAACAAAGCCTGGGGAGAGAATCCTTGTACTTGCAGCAACAAACAGACCTTTCGATCTCGATGAAGCAATCATTAGGAGGTTTGAACGCAGGTCAGTCTGTTTATACTTTTCATGTCATCCTTCATTGAAGAAATATTGATGACATTTTATGGCCTCCAATTTGATGCATGGTTGTTAATATTGAAATATTTGCATGTTCCAAATAGAATCATGGTTGGGCTTCCTTCCTCGGAGAGCAGGGAAGCAATTTTGAGGACGCTGTTATCAAAAGAAAAGGTTGAAGGACTTGATTTCAAGGAGCTTGCAACAATTACTGAAGGGTACAGTGGTAGTGATCTCAAGGTTGGTTATTTTACACTGTTGCCAATGTTTTGATCAGCTTTATATAATACTCACCACTAACTTTCGAGAGTACTCTTGAGCAGAATTTATGTGTTACAGCAGCATATCGTCCTGTCAGAGAACTTATTCAGAAAGAAAGATTCAAGTTGGTGAGATTCTTTGTTTATTCTCCAAAGCAAAATAGAAACTGAAAAACTAAGAGAAGTTTAATGGGTTGGCACATCTTTTCATGCTGTCATCATGTCTGTTTCTTCTTTTGCTACTAGGTTAAAGATAATCTTGCAAGTAGGCCATTAGGATTTTTTATATTTGTCTGTTCATTCTTGTTCCTGCGAGGTTAAAACTTAAAAGTCATCTTGCAAATAGACAATTAGGATTTATCTCATGCATAATATTCACGTCTAACCCTAATGAACCCCATCATTTGTGAAAAATGCATTTTACCCAATCAGTCATTGCTGCTAAACTTGAGTTTAAAAAATTTCAGAAAGAGGACATTTGGAATATTCGACTATCTTTGTATCCTATAATGTCTTTGATGCAACTTTTGCTCTGATTTAACTTTACAATTGTTGGTCATTTGTACCTGGATTTCTTAAATTTTCTTGAAATTCAGAAATATGTTTATGGTAACAGGCAAAACAGAAAGCTGAACAAGGTGGACGTTCAGATGTTGATTCAGAAAAGAAGGAAGAGGACGCAGAAAATGCAATCACCCTCAGAGCATTAAACATGGAAGACTTGAGACAGGCAAAGAATCAAGTGAGTTTGAATTTTTGTCTGCAATATTCATGATAACAGAGTTTTTTCCCCGTTTTTAAATATGTATATCTACTTCTTACAGTAGTAAAAAAAATAAGTTTCTTTCAATCAGTCACTATAATGAAATCTGTAAACATTGATTTGGGCCTGAAACAACTAAATTGGTTTGATAGACAACCAAAACTGGATGAACGTCCTGGCAGCATATAATCAACAATCTCAAATGGCAGTTTGATTGAATAAATCAAATAAACCCCATAAATTAGTGGTTCATAAGCGTTACAGTTAAACCCTCAAGATCCCAGAGTCTAATTGGTAGTTCACAAGCGTTACAGTCTAATTGGTCATAGGCTCAATGCGAACTTTCAGATAGATAATCTGCTTTCAGGCTTGATGTTTTTTAACCCAGATCTTTTTTTTATTGATTAGAATCGTTTAAGTTGACCAAGAGTACGCATATTTTCTAGAAATAATAATATTCCATAAGTTTCTTGGTGTTACTAATCCACTCTGTAGTCGGTTGTAATTTTGTTGGAAGTTTTTCATAAAAAAAACTTTTTACTATAATATCCCTTGATGCTAAGTAGTAAGTTTACTATTCAATTTACAGATATCAACCAGTTTTTCTGTCGATGGTTCCTCCATGAACGATCTGAAGCAATGGAATGAGTTATATGGGGATGGGGGCTCAAGGAAAAAGCAGCAGCTATCTTACTTTCTATGAAACTTACATGTCTACATGATTCATGGATACACAACGAAGTGGCTCGTCCCTGGAACCATCACTTTGTTTCCTCCAAGTCAAGAGAAGAGATGCAAGGCAGTGCAATATGATCAGTGTTCAGTCCTAGAATGTATAGCTCGCTCACTTTGCGTTCTTTTTACGTAACTAAGGTAGTAAGGTTCGATTTATATGTATTATTCCTCCCCGTATAACGATTGATAGGTATAGGTATAATTCATATGCATGTATTAGGCCGATATATTCTGTGTTAGGTATGCAATCATTCATTATGTATGATTAATTTCTGGTTGGTCGCAGCAGTTAGGGACCTGTCCTTATCTTAGGACATGTGCTTAGTGTGCTATTCTCTAATTGCCATGGCATCTTTCATCCTTAGGTGGATGATGGTGTTGCATTCATAGTTTCATGCATCTTCATGCTTTTGATTTAATTTTGTATACCTCACATTTTGAAGTTTGTACAAGTTCTTCAACTATCATGGAGCTTATCATATTCTTAGGACCTTACAGTGTGACTGAAAAGGCCATCCAGAAGTTCCCAACTTTTGGGCATGTTAATATCAGTTTTAATCTTTTTTTTTCCTTTTTCTGTTCTTCGTTTGAATGTTTGAAACTCCGATGCTTCCGAGAAGCCAAAAATAGGAGAGACAACGTTGAACGTGATACAAAAGTAATTAACCAATCATGTGCTGTCTTCGTGCATGAATAGTACGTGTTAGCAGTTCATTCCTGTTTGCATTATATGTAATGATTGTTCTGGTTGTGCTTAAGCTTGTTTAGTTCGGAACGTCCATCATGTTATTCTTTATAAATGCTACATGAACTGGTGATGACGACGACCTTGTGCAGAGGTATATACCAACAGAGGTGGGAATGGGCAGGCTCGAGTTTACTAAAAGGTGTTAAAAAAGAGTCATCAACAAAAATGATAAGTAGGAGGCCCATTATAATTTGAATATTGATATATTGTTAAAAAAATGATATTAGTCGAATAATAGGGAATTTAAATTTTTATCCAATCACTTTGCGTATCAACCATGATAGTAAATTAAAAAAATATATGTTGAGATAAATGTTTTTTTTATGTAACATCTTAAAATTTCCTCCTAGAAGTGCTCCAAAAGTTTGAATAATTCACTCGCAATTCCCCTACCATGATTGAGGAATCATTTGGTATGAGGTAATATAGATATATTATTTATTATTTTATTTAAAATTTTTAGGATTCACCACGTTATTTCATTTAGTTGTGATTCATTATTATCGTATCTCATTACCTTAACCTAGATAGCAAGCATGAGAAGTGATTTTTACATGCATTTTAACAAAAATATTCATTCATTCAATTTTTTAATTTTTTTTATGTTTTATTAATAAATGAATATTATTCAATTTCATCTTTTCTATTATTAATTTTTTTACAAATAACTCTTAATTTTGTCTCATCTTTTCTTTTTTTTTATATTCATTTTTTGAGTTTTTGTTTTTTTATTTATAATACTATGTGATGAAAATTTAAAATAATTTTTAAGAATATTTTGATAATTTATTCTCTATCTTTTTTAATTATTATTTACATTACAAATACTTGTCCAACACACTTTTTAATGTGATATTATCGATAATTTAAATAATAATAATATATTTAAACGGTGTCCTAACTTATCAGCTTAATCAAATCGGTAATTGCCAACTGACCTCTAAGAAAATAGAATCGGTCATATAAGCACAAGTGATAATAACATATTGACTTTTAATCCAAGTGATAATAATTACAAAGACGATTAAACAATTGTGATGATGAAACTATAATCATTATTATTTTCTTCTACCTGAAAAAGACTATCATCATCCGAGGTTAAAAATGAACAACAACAAAGCCTTATCCACTAGGTGGGATCGGCTACATGGATCATACGACGTCATTCCGCTCTATTAGTAACCAAACCTTTCGGTATATTATTCACCAATAAATCTTGCTCTATTAGTTCGCCAAGTATCCGCCTTGGCCTCCCTCTCCCTCTTTTAATCGGACTCCAGATTATTTGATCTACTCTTCTTACTGGCGCATCTAATGATTTTCTCTGAACATGACCAAATCATTTCAAATGATTCTCTATCATTTTCTCACTAATAGGAGTCACTCCGACTCGTTCACGTATATGGTCATTCATAATCTTATCTAATCTTGTATGACCACACATCCATCTCAACATCCTCATTTCGGCTACCCCACTTTACGTTCATGTTGTCCTTTCATAGTCCAACATTCACTATCATATAACACTGTTGGTCTTATAGCAGTACAATAGAATTTTTCTTTAACTTTATTGAGTACTTTTCTATCACAAAAAACTCCAATGACTTTCCTCCACTTACACCAACCAGCTTGAATTATATGATTAACATCGTCATCAATCTCACCATCTTGTCTTACAATTGATCATAAATATTTAAACTTTGTCACTTGAAGAATTATATCCTCCCCTAGCCTAACTTTCAAATCGTCTCTAAGTTATTTATTTGTGAAATTGCTATGCATATATTTTGTTTTATTCCTACTTAAACGAAAACCCTTTGACTCCAACGTATTTCTTCATATTTCTAATTTTGTATTAATCTCTTCTCTTGAATCCACTAAAAGTATTATATCATCCGCAAATAGCATGCACTTAGATACCTCCTCTGTGATACTCTCGGTTATAGCATCGATAACTAAGTTAAATAGATACAGGCTTAAAGCTGATCTTTGATGTAGGCCAATTCCTATAGGAAATTCATTTGTCTCACCTCCGGGTGTCCTAACCATAGTCAATGCCCCATCGTACATATCTTGTATTACCTTAATGTAGGCAACACTCACCCTCTTCTTTTACAAGGCTTTCCAAAGTACATCCCTTGGTACCCGATCATACGCCTTCTCTAAGTCAATGAAAGCCGTATGTAAGTCTCTTCTCCTACTTCGATACTTCTTCATCATCTCCCTTAGTAAATAAATCGCCTCTGTAGTGGATCTTCCTGGCATGAACTCAAATTGTCTCTCAGAAATACTAGTCTTCATTCTCAATCTATGCTCAATCACTTTTTTCTATAATTTCATTGTGTGACTCATAAGTTTAATCCTTCTATAATTTGCACAATTCTGAATATCCCCTTTATTTTTGTAAATAGGAACTAATATACTTAATCTCCAATCATCAGGCATCTTTTTCTATCGTAAAATCTCATTAAATAGTTTACATAACCACAACACACATTTTTCTCCTAAACATTTTCAAACTTCAATCGGTATATCATCTGGTCCAACGGCTTTACCATTCTTCATTTTTTTAAGAGCTTCGCTAACCTCCGAAACTCTAATTCTACGATAAAATGATCTATTAAGCTCACATTCGCTAACTGTCAAGTCCTCCAAATCACAACAGGAACCTTCACATCCATCATTAAATAACTTATAGAAATACTCTTCCCATCTGTTTTTAATATCTCTTTCAGTAACTAAAACATTGCCAACTTCATTTTTTATGCATCTTACTTGATCCAAATCTCTCGACTCCTTCTCTTTATTCCTTGCAATCTTGTAAATCCTTTGTTCACCAGCCTTTGTCCTTAACTCCTTATAAAATTCCTCATATGCTTTAGCACGAGCATCACTAACTGCCTTCTTAGCCTCCCTTTTCGTCAAACGATACTTTTTTCAATTGTCAGAACTATTGTCCAAGTGTATCGCCTTGAAACAATTCTTCTTATTACGCACCTTTTCTTGGACCTCCTCATTCCACCATCAAGTCTCCTTATCTCGTGGTCCAAAATCTTTTGATTCTCCTAAAATGGCTTTAGCAACCATTTCAACCTTTTTTCTCATATTCTCCCACATGATACTAGCATCTCCTTCTAACTCCCACACACTTTCCTCTAATAAATTACTTCTAAAAGTCTCGCTTCTCCCCCTTTAACTGCCACCACTTAATCTTTTGATCAAAAACTGTTCGAAATTTTGGTTTTATACATTTCATTTGCATATCAAGAATAATAATCTATATTGTGTAGTCACCACATGTCCAGGAATTACTTTACAATTAGTACAGCATCTTTTATTAGTATTTCTTGTCAAGAAAAAATTAATTTGAGACCTATGAGTTCCACTTTTGTATGTGATTAAATGTTCCTCTCTCTTCCTAAAATAAGTGTTGATAATCTTAAGGTTGTATGCTAAAGAAAAATCAATAATAGTTTGTCATTCCTCATTCAACTCTCCAAAACCAAAACTACCATGAACCCTTGCATGTGGCCCTGCCTCTTTACCAACATGTCCATTAAGGTCTCCCCCAATATAAACTTTCTCGATTGTTGGTATACTTTCAATCAAACCCTCCATATCTGCTCAAAACTTCTCCTTGAAATGTGATTCTGCTCCTACTTGGGGTGCATATGCACTAATAATGTTCATAGTCTACTTTCCAACAATTACTTTCACGGATATGATTCGATCATCAATCTTTTTAACTTTCACAACATTCTTCCTCCATTCTGCATCCGCGATAATACTAACAACATTCCTTCCCTTTACCTTACCTGTGTACCAAAGTTTGGAACCATTTAACATAATCTCTTTACTTCCCTCTCCTACCCATCTAGTTTCTTACAAGTATAAGATATTAATCTTACGTTGGTCCATTACTTGTGCCACTTCGAGGCGCTTCCCATTCAACGTCCCAATGTTCCAAGAATCTAATCTGACCTTAGTCTCATGAACTAGCTTTTTTAATCTCCTCCATCCATTAGAGTGCGGTAGTCCTTGCTCATTTAACACTGCATTCAGACGAGGATGCAGCGGCTCTTGCTCTCTTATCACTGTACCCGAGCTGTACAGCGCGTTACTTACGGGTAACGACCTAGCATTAACATAATATATTCGATCCATGTTCATAAGATTCGACAGGATTTTACGCTGGCTGTCGGGCCTAACACAACCCTCCTCCTTTATCCGGGCTTGGGACCGGCTATAAAACATAGGCGGAGTTGAGGTTAAAAATGAACATCACAAATATATCTTTCGTATCAATATGTGTGGACATTTTTCTTGGCTTTTCAAGTTTTTTGATAATTTACTTTAACATAGTATAAGTCAAGTCAAGAGAAATGGTTCCTTAGTCGATAATATTTTAGTATTATCTCTAAATTGGATGAGCTATTAATATTTTAAAATTTTTATATTTATATTTATATTTATATTCTTTAACACTATCAATGAACAAATAAAAAAAAGATTTAATAGTCATCATACGCCATACGCCCAGCGCCTATCGAGCCGGAGCTTGTTCCCTAGGGCACGGAGGTTTCTTTATTTGTTTGCTTCCACCGCAACCTAGAGGAGCTCCTGCATGGATGACGCCCTGCGGAACGCGACGAGGACCTTAGACTCGATGAGGGCGTCCTTAGTTTTGGAAGAGGACCTTCACCTCGGCGGCGATCGTCGGTCAAGAGAGGCAAATGTGAATCTCTTGTCCTCCCTCTTAGCGGCACCACCATCAGTCTCCTCCTCTTCCTCTCGGTCGTCCGTCTCCCTCGCGGCCAGTGTTCCCACTGATGAGGACTCCTCCAACTTTCGCTTCTGACCCTTTCGCCGATGCGTAGCTTGTTGGAGTTGGTGAATACTTCAGAACCACTTGTTTCTCACACTAGATTCGTCCACGTGAGCTTAGAGAAATCTGAATATTACCCAATTACCTGTGCTGCTGGCGTACTGACAAAAGGGGGGTTCGGAGTTAGATTTTTGTTTAGTCGAACTGTGTGTGCGAATTAGGGTTTTCCTCTATTTTATTCGGATTTTGAACCTGTTTGGAATAGACATATTTATAGCTTATTTTCAAATATAATCTGTGTGACAACTGTAACATAAAAAATATAGTGAAACTTCTTTACAGAACATAACCATAATCTCAAAAATGAACTTAAATAAATCGTACATGTCTTCTCTAATTTTTTTTACAATCTCTCTTTTACTTTGCTCGGGCACAAGCCGCCACTCCATCTTCATCGGCGACAAAAGAGAGGTAGAAAACTCGTAGATTGAGAGAGAGAGAGTGAGGGATGAGAGAGAGAAATGGGTCTGATTTTGGATAAGATTAAATTCTTAAAAAAGAATAAAAATCATTGCAGCGGTTTGATAAGCTCAAATAAAAATAGAAAATAGAATTATTATTATTTGCAAAAAAAAACTTCTTCCTATCAATCCACGTGCGGTCGAAATTACAACACCCGATGCAACGCGGACTGCTCTGTGAGGTTCGATCTGTATAGTTTGCCACAGAAACCTTTTTTATTTTTTTCCTGTGAGATAATTTTTTATTCGGTTTCGTACGAAGGAATTGTAACAATATTATATGCATAATGCAAGTATACTCGTAAAATAAATCATATAAGATTTAGAAATAAAAACAAGTTATCATCATCATGTTGTGCATTTTTTGCTGCAAATTAAACCTGCCCAAAATGAAATTTGCCGAAGCATTCAATCACACGCGGTGCTCTTGACAGAATTAACCTGCATGCACATGTTTGTTATAGTTTCAGAAGCAAAAGAAAAAAAAAGGATTCAGAAGAAATATATATATATATATATATATATGTATTTATATGTGTGTATATAAAGGAAATTCACTAGGAAGAAAAACATAATTAACTACTCGGAGCAGCTTTGAATGCAGCCACCATGGAAAAACACTTATGATAAATAATAATAAGTGATACAAAAGCGAAATATATCGCTAGGGTTCCACAAGAATTGAACAGCAAATGTTATCAAACTAGAAAACTTAATTATTCCATATGGTGCAAAAGTAAAACAAAAGCACTACTGATGCAATCTTATTATTAAGCAGCTTAGTGGCATTATAGGTGTGTTTTTTTTCCAGCACACCCTTAATTAATTCCAAAGAATGACCTCGAGGCCGCCCATGATCTGCTTCTCTCAAACTCTTCAATGGATTCTTCTCCAAAGATGGACTTGCCGTAAGGAACTCCAGGTCCAACATTGTTTTCCGCCAACGGAGCCATCTCAGGAATGATGGAGTAGTAGTCGTCGTCCATGAATCCCCACAGCACCTCCTGATCAATATTGATGTCAGGTATCTCGATCAGATCTCGCTTGTTGCTACTATTATTATTATTATTGATCGACTCGTCGTTCGGATGCAGTCCTTGCACCCACTTTTCGTCGTGGAACTGATTAGGGTACGCCATGCACGAGCCCAACGAGGACTCGGGGCGGTAATGGCCGGCTGCCGGAGGATGTGCTCCGGGCGCCGTGCATTTGTCTACCTCCATGGTGAGGTCGCCTTGGTCGACGTCGTCGACGTTCACCTTGTCGAACGTGACGCTTTCTTCCGAGGGCTTTGAGGCGTGACGCTTCTTGGCGTTCACGGTGCCGCACTTGGCGCATACGATGTATGAACATGGGGAGGGCGAGATCTGCGTGTGATCCTTAGCTTGCTTGTGCGAAGAAGAAGAAGAAGAAGTGCCCGTGCTGTTTGGCTCCACTCGTTTCTTCAAGTGAGTGTGCCATAGGTTCTTGATCTCGTTGTCTGTTCTTCCGGGAAGGCTGGAAGCAATTTTAGACCATCTGCAGATCGATATCATTACTAAGAGAATACATATAAATATTTCCAAGTATATATTAGGAAAGAAAATATATGTTTGTATGATCAATATTTTGATTATGTTTTAGTAGGGTTTCGATCCATGATAGGACTACGTACTTGTTTCCGAGCAATGAATGAAGCTTTATGATGGTCTCCTCTTCATCTTTTGTGAAGTTGCCTCGCTTGACGTCGGGACGTAGGTAATTGAGCCATCTCAGGCGGCAGCTCTTGCCACATCGCAGCAGACCTGCACACAGCCCGGACACTCTGTGTGTTAACTATTTTTTTTTCTGATAAATAATGAAATGTTCCTGTTCCTGTATTTTTCATATGTATGCTGATGCATAAATGAGCACAAAGAACATAATCAGCCTATCATAATTAATAAGCAGCGCCAGTGATCAATAATTCAATACAGGTTCAAAATAAATACTTACGGGACGTGCTTCTTGGCGGAGAAAAAAAAAAAGATGCACGGGTGATTTGTGAATACATCAAAAGAGCAAGCTTCAGCCCACGAAATACCAAGGGACAACATCCTCTCTCTCTCTCTCATTACGTGCGTAGGTTACTACATACCTGCAAGTTTAGGCAGCGCCCGCCAGTTCTCGTGACCATGCTCTTGTACATAGGCTATGAGCTTCATGTCCTCCTCGGGCGTCCATGGCCCCTTGTTCAAGCCTTCCACCTTGCAGCATGGAGCTAGCCGTCGTCGTCCCATCTCTCTCTCTCCCTCACTCCCCTCTACGCTCTGCACTGATCAGTTGTGCCTCTCTGAAGCCGGCAAGTGCAACTCCAAGCCTCAGACAAGGTATATATAGTTATATACACACGCTGACACACGCGCAGAGAGAGAGAGAGAGAGAGAGAGAGAGAGAGAGAGAGAGAGAGAGAGAGAGAGAGAGAGAGAGAGAGAGAGAGAGAACAAAATTTTTTTTGTGAAAGTCGTGAAATTAAACACAATACTCCCGAGATTCGTTTCCATCCCCCCGGAAAGGTAATATAAAAGTTTAACGGTTTCGGCGTTTTGCTAATCATTCAAGACAAAACGTAATAATTCGAGTTACTGCGGCCGGACGAGATCTGATCAATTAAGTCCTCCTATTCCTTTAACCATCCACAGTACACTCACTCTACGTAACGCCAGAAAATTTTGCTCGCCCATCATCAGTATTCAGTACAATTTTCACAGTCGAATATATTATCATGCATGCCTGTCAAATGAATTACAAATAAAAGAACTATCTCCTCTTGTATATATATTTATTGATTATCAGTTTATAATATGGAGAGCAAGAACAAATCGATTGAAAGAGACGCTGCTGGCATTGCAGTACTATATATATATATAGTGCTGGGGAAATACCCCTTTGTGGGTCGTGCATGCAACACTATGATTATGATTATGACTCTTTGCCTCAGTTTGATTCTTATGAAGCAGAGGAGATATCATTGCCGCCTTGGCTTTTTGCTCTCTCTCTCCGCGTACGTAGACAGCTTAACACAGTAGCTATCAATGGCCTTTTGCACTGGACCAGAGATCAAGAGATCAAAATGGGAAGTTACGTTGATTGTGTTGGCCCTTCCATGGATGGCCGAGGACAAGGGAGTTCGCAATCGCAGCAGCGATCCTAAGCAGTGCCATATATGGCAATCTGGGCATGCACGTGCTCAGTTAATTAGCGGTCCAGAGGGGTCGCAACTCGGAAGCAACACGCACAGTCCTACTCACTCGCTTTCCTGGTTCGATGGTCACAAAGCTCCATCATGAGCACTAGCGATGATTCTAATGAAAATCGATGTTTGCATGAACGGTGTACCTCATCATATATATATGATATTGAACAAGCTAAATCAACAAATCGCACAATCTTCAACACTTCCCTTAATAAATAAAAAAAATATTTTAATTAGTTATTTAGATATAGAAAATTATTATTTAATCTTCTGAAATTATTTAATTTTGAAATTGATGAAAATTAGAGGAGAAGTTGGAAAAATAAGATGGAGTTCGAGAAGAGGTGAAAATTATTTTAAGTATAGTTATTTAAATTTGAATTTAATTAATCATAAATATTTAACAAAGGACTAATTAACAATGGATGGTTAAGATTAATTTTAAAAGAATCAAAGGTTCAATAGAAGTCAAAATCCTTGTCTACAACTATATATAGTCATTAAATGATGGCTAGAAATCCATATTGGCAAAATCGAGCCTCATTTGGTTTTTCGTTTTTAAGCAAATCGAGACATTCCAGAGGGTACCCGATGGCTGGTTTCGAAATCTGCATATAGGATATCATTGTCCAAGTGTTGGTCGCACATTTCATGATGTAGACAAAGAGGTATCGCCGTCCAAAGTTCGATATTCGTGCAAATTTCTAGCAGAGGAATGTTAGTTGGTCTTTCAGCTAACTTTAGGTACGTGAGAGATCCTCATGGCGTCAGTTTTTTGCGACATGGAACATATTCTCTTCTTCTACATACTGAGATTCTATTGATATAGATTGTGCATCGATGATATTGTATGGTATCGTTATTGTGGTCAGAAAGTCGAGTAAAAATGTGATTTTTCGCCAGAACCTGATCTGAGTTATGTTTTGCCCAACTCGGGTTTCATAAAATTCGGTGCGATCCGCAGTCTGAACCAGACCGATTTTAGTTCTAATACGACTTGGGTTCGGGTGCATTGGACAAAGAACGTGAACAGAGGCCAACCTGGCTCAGGTTCACCCTCTGCCCGACCCGAGTTTACATTGGCCGAGGCATATCGGACGTTCCCCGAACATGGCCCGGGTTCCACCTAATACAGGTCGAGTCCTAGAGGCAAAAAAATGTAGTTTAGCATATTGGATTATAATTAATTGAATTATTATTGATGTTAATCATTTCGGATCATATCATTGTCATATTGATTATGTTGACATATCTAATGTTATGTTTGTCATATCTAATCACATTAATATTGTATCTGATCATGTTGTTATCATCTTGATTTTCGTATGAGCACACATGATTCTATCAACATCATATTGATTCTATTGTTAAGCTATTCAATTATGTTATTGATCCAATAAAGTTTCCTTCTGATTGGATCTTATTAAATCTAAACCAAATTGTTAAAAGATGAATGTGTTAGGTAAATAAGATAAAAAGTTAAAAATGACTTAGTCTCCATGTACTCTAATTGTCTCTAAGGCCCTAAACCATATTGTTATTGTTATTAATGTTGTGTGGGGCAGATGATGTACGTAAAAATTTGAGACGTCGTCCTTTAGAAAAGCTATTATTATCTTGTGATTGGTCATGGTCCCCCGCTATCATAAATCACTATTAGCGCTATTATTGAAGGGCAGCTTACCGTGGGTTGATATCCTCCACTGGCCTACATTAAAAAATATGAAGTTCCCTTAATTGACCGAGCACTCTCTATTGTATTAAATAACTTCAAAGATTGAATCAAATAGAATAGAATAAAAATTGAATTAAATTGAATCATGATCATTCAAATATTGACGTTGGCATTGTCTTCGCTTATTGAATCGAATGAAAATTATTATTGGTCAATAACCATTGATATTGATTATTGAATTGGAAATTGTTAATTGAACAGTGCCATATTGATTAGGTCTATTGAAATTGTTAATGGATAATTGTTATCGTTATTGATTGGTCTACAGTTACATTGATCCATAGTTGTATTGATCCATGTTGATCTATATTATTTATTGATTCATTGTTCTATAAATCTATATTGATCCACTGTCTCATTGACATATATTGATTATGGCATTGAATTGTTATATCTGCTCAATTATTATCTTATTGATCATATCTTTTTAGCATTGATTATTGATCTATTGTCATATTAAATTTCATTATTATATTGATATCATGATCCATTGATCATCGTATAGTATTGGTTGATTTGCTCAATTGATTTATTGTTCCTATCTTGAGCATTATTGATTATTATCTATTGATCGTGGTTAGATCCTACATATTGAGTATTTTTATACTATTTTTTATGTACTTGGATCTGTGTAGGTGAGAGGATTGATATAAAGGATGATTCTACAAGTGGCTCAACTCGATGTAGATAGATGTTGCATATGGCATAGTGTTGACTCTATATTGAGTTATTTAGTTCTTATTATTCCATATTTTATATCTTATATTTTCATAAAATTATTTTATAAAGAATTATATAGCATCTCTAGAACGACTCTGAAAATGTGAAGATCACGTGAGTCTCGGGGTGTTACATCAACACTTTCTAAGAGATGATGGCATGATGTAATATCTCAATATATAGTCAAAGATTATATATATATATATATATATATATATATATATATATGTGTGTGTATGTATTTGTCTCAAGATTGGGAATTAAAATCAATTATTTCTCAACAAAACAATACAAATAATCCAAACTTCCAACAAGATGGGGACAGGACTGAAAGTTAGGGGCAGAAATATAAATGGTGCAAATAAAAAAAAAGTCAGGTTGCATGTATAAATATATAATTATAAAATTAATAAAATGAAAAATTACTCTAGAAATAATGTGTATTAAAAATGACTTATAATTATAAATTTTATTTATTTTAAATGAGATATATATTTTTATTATTCATCATGACTTTTTTTATTTATCATG
The DNA here is from genome assembly GCA_030549335.1 of Pontederia crassipes. Classification (NCBI taxonomy): domain Eukaryota; kingdom Viridiplantae; phylum Streptophyta; class Magnoliopsida; order Commelinales; family Pontederiaceae; genus Pontederia; species Pontederia crassipes. Next base: position 3,277,040 of record CM060184.1, read on the forward strand.
TTTATCTTGCAAGTTGAATTTTAAGATAAAATAATGTAATTATATTTCACATAATATATATATGAAGTAATTTGACTTAAAAAAATAAGATGAAGATATATGTAACTAATTTTTTTAGTAGTGCACTAAGTAATTTGATTTGTTATAGAAAGAAATCACATATTACACTATAATAATTTTCATATATACTCATTATATAATAATATACTATATTTCTATAGATTTTTTAAGATTAGGAGGACTATTAGTATATATTTTTAAGGAAATTTGGTATATTATCATATATACTATGTCCTAAAAAGTTAGGAGGGGTCAATCATAATTATTTCAAAAGATTATATATAGTATATCATTACATATATAACGTAATATAAAAAATGAGGAGGGGCCAAGGCCCCCTCCCCCCAATAATATAACTGGTAACTTTTAAACGTGCATGTTTCTAATTTGAGTTTCTGCCTATGCAGATCGTGGAACCTCACATTAGACTTAGATGTGTGACTTGAGATTTTCAAATTGTTTATCATATGATTATGGCTTTTTTAGTCCTAACAAATTGGAGTATGTTTCGAACTAAAATCCATTCGGAAACACTTTTGTTTGGCAATTAACTAATGAAGTGGTGGAATGGAGTGACGTCAGGAGATATGGGATGATGGATGGTGATGTAGCATTAGAAAGTTCATATCTGGATAGTAAATTATTAAAAATGATGAGGAATCAGAGTTTTATTTATTAAAAAATATATTTACTTTTTATTATATAAACATTTTATAATATCTAATTAGTAATAAATATTTATTATTTTTACCACTTAATTTATTTGTATCTTTTTTTTTGTTTGTCTATTTTATCTATTTTTATTATATTCTTTAATTTTTGAACTATTTTATTCATATATATTTGAGAGTAATATATATTCATATGATAGAAAAAAATAATTTATCAATGAGTGAGAGTGTGTGAGAGAGAGAGGGAGGTTTAATTTAGTACCAAGAGAAATCATTTAGGAGTTATTTTGATGTAAAATTATTTATTCCTTCTTATTCACAACCGTGAATCAGATATGAAAATTTGTAATCATTCATCATCATTCGATCCAACCTCATTCCTCAATCTGTCAATGACCGCGACTTGATTCTCATTTTTTCTTGAAATCTTCTTTTGACTTGGCTTTAATCTTTTTTTCTGACATCCATCGTATGACACATGACAAATCCGTATTTAGATTCCTTATTATGCCAACTCATTCTCCTAGCTGGCTGCAAAAGACTGAGATATTCAAGCACCCACGATATGATATGAAATTTGATCCCTTTTTTAAACTCTGTGGCTTAAATGTGACTAATGTTGATTTCTATTTGTTGTTTCATAGGTTGTGTTTTAAGTTTCCGTTAATTTTTGCGGAATTAATTGATTTGAAATCAATAGAAAAATTTAGATGTGATGTTTAGATGAAAAATGTAATCATGGAAATTTGAAAAGTTAATTTGATAAATAAATTTTAATAGATGCTTGGATAAAAGTAAGAACTAAAAATATAATTTATTATATTGTGAAATATAAATGATAGAATATTAAAATATTATTTATTTTTTTAAAATAATTATTTATAAAAAATATTTATATTATAATTATAATTAAATTTATTTATGTTAATATTATCATTTATAATTTATGAAAATTAAGAAAATTATCATTTATTATTTTCCTTGTGTTATTAATATTAAGTTAAAGAATTTATTTTATAAGCTTAATAAAATTACATGAATAAATAGAATTTTATAATTGAGTATTATTTAATATAATATAAAAATATTTTAATGATTAATATTAAGATTAAATAGTATTTAATATTATTTTAATAATAATTAATTGAAAGAAAAAAACAAAAAAAGAGGGGGGGACAAGTTTTCGCCGTAATGGCGAGAACTTTAAGTTGTCCATTTTGGAGAACTCACGTAACGTGATCAAAACTTCTCAAGTTCTAATCATGTAACCCATTAGGCAAAAGTTTCGAAACTTGAGCCAAGTTTTGGCCCAAGTTCTAGAGTCAAGCACTGCAGCTATGTTTGGTACAAGAATTTGGAGAAAAAAGTTAGTTTTTGATAAGTAATCGATTAGATAAAAAGGTTTAGGTTAGTGTTTAGATGAAAAAAATGTAATTTATGAAAATTTTAAAAATTAATTTGATAGATAAATTTTAGTAGATGTTTGGATAAAAAGTAAGAACTAAATATATATTTTATAAAGATTATTTTATATTATTAATTATATAATATTTTTATAATTATCAAATTAGATAGAAGAAAAATTAATAATTAAAAATGAAATATAAAAGAAAACTTAACATCATATTTATAGAAAATAATTACATAATTATAACTTATTTAGAATACCATAATTAATAATTTAATTATATTATACTATTGTCATTAATAATTATTGTAATATCATACTAGTTAATTTTTAATATGATATATGATAAGTAAAATAAATAAAAATATGTACGTCAATATTTAAACAAGAAAATATATTTTTCATAAAAATAATATATATCTTATTTTATTATAACACTAAGTAAATTGTAATAAATAATAAATGCACTTTTTTGTTATTAGACCTAAATAAATTATAAATTTATATTCATGTAAAAATAATAAATTAATATAATATATACGATGTATGTAAATAATATAATATATACATATAATAATATTATTAAAATAATATCTAATAGGTCTAAAAGTATATTAGAAAAAATTTAAAAAAATTGTTTGTTCTTGGTGTTAGCAAGAACTTGGCAAGTTGGCTCCAGTCATACCTCACGTGACGAAAACTTAATAAGTTTCCATCACATGAAGTGTTTAGCTAAAGTCATAGAATCTGGACCAAGTTGTGACTTATGTTCTGAAATCAAATACAATCTAAAGAAAAAAAGTGTTATATATTTTGTATGATGCATACAAAAAATATTAGAATACATTAATTTAACTCGAGATAAATAAATAAATAAGCTAAAAGTGCACGTCTTACTATAATTAACAAACATAATAAAGTAAATGCAAACGTCAAAATGGACCAAAATATGTACGCACTATATATAATCTCCTACGATAATTTTAATTAAAAAATTTCTCCAAATCATTATTATCATAATAATCATTATTGTTATTGTTTTAGCTCAAGGAAAATCACCTCGAGAAAGATTCTCAGTATGAAGGTTTAGCGTGTTTAAAGGTGATTTCTTACTTCTAGAAACGTTTTCCCCCAACTTGTGGATCTCTTCCCTTTGCGCATCCATACTACAATTTGGTTTTTTCTTCCAAGAAGAAAGAATTTGATGACCCTAATTTCCCACATGTTGCATTAACTAAAAAGAAACTACCGAATAGAGACGGCAATTAGCGTTGCAAAACATACACCAATAACGTCTCTATAGCGATGACATTGTGTCACATTAAAGCGATGATAAATGCCTCTCCATAGTGACACATTAGCTTTGCATTAGCGTTATAATGAGTTGCTAAATACGGAGCCATCGAGACGTTACTTTGCCACTATTATTACGTGCAAGCACGAGAAAAAGTGTGGTAGATTGTAGCATTGTATTGATGTCGACAAAAGCCGACACTAATTTAATGTCACTGCATATGCGACGCTACTGATGGAGTTGATATTATTGATGGAGTTGATATTACTGATGGAGTTGATATGGGCATCGACTGCTTGCGTTGTGTTGGCGTCGACATCATGCAATGCTACTTATCGTCACAACCTTTGCGACGCTAAGTAGATGTCTTACGAATTAAATATTCGTAATTAAATATAAGGTAAAATGCGCATGCGATGCAGAAACTTCGACGCATGGATGCAGAGCGTATCTGCGCTATTGACTCGCATATTGATGACGATCCATCCACGAGTTGTCGGATCTTCTTTTCTGTGATACTAGCAAAGACGACACGCTCAATCCTGAAGAGCAGTGCTCATGCTTGATCCTGTCAACGAAGAGGATGGCGAATGTTTTCCAGTGTTCATCCTCTTCGCCCAAAGGAAATGATGATCGTGTTCAAGTTGTCGACTCTGCCACTGCTGCCAACATTGGTCTCCCTGTATATGACGAGGGCTGCAGATTGGACCAGCTCAAGGCAGAGATGAAGCTTGTTCGGCTCGATATGCATAAGGCATGGGATGGCACCTTAAAAGAAGAAGTCCGACGTGAGGGTGGGGAGGATGTCGAGTGGCGTCACGTCATCGATTGTTTGGATGTTAGGGACAAAGTGGTGGTCGAGGAGGACGGCGACCATGTCGGGGCACACCATCTCAGCTGTGATGTGGAGTGGGGTCTTCCCAATGAGTCCGGCTGAGCAATTGACGTCGATAGCACCGAGCTCGAGGAATGCCTTCACGACCTCACAATTGCAGTACTCGATGGCGTAGTGGAGTTGAGCTCCTCGTCCAGGTTGAGCCCCTCGATTTTTGCCTGCATCAGCATGGCATCTCCTCTTCGTTGTCCCCTTTATCTCCGAACATTGGGATCGCGCGTCCTCAAGGCGAGCCAATGCAACAGCGCGCTTCTATAATCATCGATTTCTGAATGGACGGTGGGAAAATGTTCTGTATCCCTACATGAAAAGTGCTGCGACATAAGTTCATTTTATTCTCAAACATATATGTTACCTACATATATATTCCAACACTTATTTACATATGTACTTTTACACTTACCTACGTATGTATTTTTATATTATATTATACATATATTATATTATATGTTATCTCAATGTCAAAAAGAGACGCATGCACTACTTATCTGAAAACCAATAAATGTTAGCGCCCTAACAGTAACATTCCTCATCCTCTCTCGTCTCCGGTGACCCCCCCCCCCCCCCCCCCACCTCTCTCTCTCTCTGTGCAACCCATGGACCATGCTGTGACCCGAATATGATCCCTACTCCCTGCCTACCCCTTTTGGGGAAGAAGAGTGATGGTTGTCACCTCCAGTGGAAACCCCACCTCCTTCCATCCCGTAGTCCAGTCCCTCTCAAATTATGCAACCTCTAATTTTTGGATCGGACCCTCTTCCCCCCTCCTCCTCCTTCCACACAATCCTCAGCTACTTGGTCAAATATTGTTCGACAAGGGCGGTGTCCCCCTTTGCTACTAGCGCACAGCTCCATAGCATCCAGACACGAATCACTGATGAAATCTCTATTCATGTTATTGAAGTTGAGCAAGGCACTGCGAAACTAAGGTGCAACTTACTACGAAACTAAGGTGCAACTAAGGCTCTATTGTCCCAACTTCGGGATCAAATCCCTACCATTAAATCGTGGAGTTCGAAAATTTCTTTCTATTTTTTTTCTTTACTAATGAATCTGAAAGATTGCTTGTGCTTACGGAAGGATCATGGAACATGGATGGCCATTTACTGACGGTTACTTGCCCGCGACCCTTCTTTCAATCGGCGGAGGACATGATGACGAACATACCGGTGTGGATTTGTTTCCCCGGCTTGACATTCGAGCTCCTGAATGAAGATATGATCCTTCATTCGGCTGCAGGTTTTGGTGACCTGCTCTGCGTGGATTGTGCAGCCATTGTTGGTGACGGGCATCGTCTGGCAAGGGTGTGCATGGATCTGAACATCTCAAAGCCGGAGCTACAAGGTATATGGGTGTGCATGCCGGACAGTAGTCATTACTTCCAATGTGCCACTTATGAGGGAATTCCGATTATTTATTTCCAATGTGGAATCATCAGACATCGTTTGGAGTGATGCCAGTCTTCGACAGAACGGCCAAAGGGAGGTGTCCTCTAGTATGGCCCTTGGATTCATTCCGAGCCTTGCGGTTCAGGTCTACCCCATCATAGCTGAAGCGGTCATGCCCATTCTATGCCTAGGGCTCCCAGGACTTCAATGAAGGCAGGACCTCTCCTGAATCCACAAGGTGTTGCTCCATTTCCATACCTCAACCAATCAATCCTTTCCAAATGTTCCACCCTGGCTCTTAACAATGTGAATAATGCTAACGTCACGATAGGTAATGTCGGAACGGCTAACTCTAATATTAACGCTTGTGATTTTCCTACTCTACAGGCATCACGAATGAAACCCACCAATGGTCGGATCTTGATAGCTTAAGAGTCATCTCCCGCCTCTCTTCCACATGTTCCCTCTCTCAACGCACCCACTCGGGTGACGTGGGATGAAATGGACGGAGATAAAGCAACATCGAATATCATGCTCTCTGATCAGATGCCAAGTGTCCCCCCGAAGCCTACAAGATCTAGGGCTTTCGATAAACACCCTTTCCTATCTCCCCTTTCCATAAAAAAACCCTAATGACATCATACCGGTGTCAGCACCATCTAGACCTCTGCAACAATCTCATCGGGACATATTTTCGATCATTTTCATAAAAAATCACCATCCTCTGCTCCTAAAGGTATGCGGGTTCTCTCATAATCTTATTACTAACCATATCTTAGAGAGCTTTGAGCGTGCAAGACAGACACACAACATATGGGGAGAATACTGATATCTCGGAGGAGGAGGGTCTGACATGGATCTTTTTCCCCTATGAGGCAAGATAAAAAAATCAACCTAAGGTGCTAGAGCACACTAACAATGGTCAAGCCGTCGTTGCTGAACAAAAAGAAGGCTAGTGCCAAGGCACCTAGATGTAAGTCGTCAGTACACTCACCTAGGGAAGCTCACCCTCTTCTATCATTTTGCTGTCGCCAACTATTGGGCAGCAGGCACCGCCAATATGAAATTGCTTGTGTGGAATTGTTGAGGGGATTATAGAAGTAAAATTATGGATCCCTCTCGGATATCAATAGGTCTCAAAAACCAGACATGATGATTTTGATGGAGTCACACACAAACGAAGAGGACTCTGCACGTGTGGTCCAGCGTCTTAGGAGGGAGTGGCACTGGCAAGCGGGCACCAATCGAACCTTTTCCAGGTGACACCGGTCCTCAACACTCCCCAAGTTACCCATCTTACTATCACATGCTCGGATTTCTCATTTTTATTGTCTTGTGTATATGCTAGTGTTTATCCAATTTTATAAAAAAAATTGTGGTTGAATTTAAATAGACTTAACCTTGGCAATATGCCTTGGGTTGTTGTTGGGGACTTCAACTGCCCTATATTTGCTTTTGAGAAACAAGGAGGTAGACAATTTATATGCTCGCAATCTATTCTATCCCTTAGAAATTTAATCAGTAATCAAGGACTCATCGACCTGCCTATTACCAACTCCGAATACGCTTGGTCAAATAATCGTCAGGGGCAAGCGCGCATACTTTGCAAGCTTGATAGGGTGTTGCTCAATCACCATTGGTTACTAAGGTGGATCGGATCTCTCTACCTTGATCTAAATTGCCTCTGATCATGCACCTATGATCGTTAACACTACAAAGGTCCTAAAACATGCCAAGACTTTTAAATATGAACATTTTTTGCTCGAATACCCTAAGGCTAAACAAATTGTATCAATGGAATGGGACAAAACAACTAAAGAATAGTTTAGGTTTTAGATAGAATTAAAAAGAGAACCTTCTCTTGGAATAAACATACCTTAGGTAACCTGGAAAGGAGGGCTGAGGAGGCACATGAGAAAATTAGAAGGTTAGAATCAAGTAATGAGAATTTTGATCTATCTCCATATGAACTAGGTCGACTTCGTACGACATATAAAAAATATGCTGCATAATTGGGACAGATTAGTCTTAAATGGTGGCATAAGACAAGGGTGAACTGGATAAAACATGGTGATAAAAACACAATGTTCTTTCATTTAACAACTTTAGCAAGAGCTAAGAAGAACCACATAAATAAAATTAAGGATCTAAATGGGAATATCTTAACCGATGACAACCAAATTAGGAATGTTTTTTTGTTGAACATTATAGGAGTTTATGGGCTGAAGACAATGCACCCCAACCTATGTGTCAGTGTTGGCATGCCCTTCCACACCTTGATCAATCCTGGCAGAGTCATCTAACTAGGCAGATTACCATTGATGAGGTCAAGGATTGCCTTTGGGATATGAATCCAATAAAGGCTCCGAGGGTTGATGGTTTCACAGTTGAGTTTTACAAATACAATTGAAATATCTTGGTAAATGGAATTGTACAAGCCATCGGGGGATTTACCCACTGTGTCACCCTCCCCATGGAGTGGTGTCACACTTCACTAGTTTTTATACCAAAGAAGAACAACCCAATAAATGTAACGGATTACAAACCAATTTTCTTATGTAATATTCTTTATAGATTAGTGCAAAAATTTTAGCAAACCGCCTAAAACCTACTCTCCAACGCCTTATTGACAATGCACAATTTGCTTTTGTAGCTAACAGATCTATTCAAGATAATACACCAATTGCATAGGAAATTGCACATTCTATTGCAAGAGGTAGGAAAAAAATATGTCCTTGTCAAGGCTGATATTAAAAAAGCTTTTGATAAGATTTCTTGGAAGGCTATTATTCATGTGCTCACTGTCATGGTTTTCCACCTGAATTCATTTCGTAGATTACATCATGTATTATATCCCCAATTTTTTCATATTTAATAAATGGACAGGCCTCATATGGTTTCACCGGTCACAGGGGTGGGGGACTTCTATCTCTATACCTATTTATTCTAATTTCCCAAGTGTTCTCTTCACTTATGAATGCTAGAGTAGCTGAAAGAAAGAACATCCCTTTTTCCATAGGAACCACTACCATTAGTCATCTACTATATTGCTCATCTGCTACTAGATCCAGTAGAAATATGAAAATCCTTCTCACTAATTACTACAATTTAACAAAAGTCAATTACAATAAGTCAGAGGTTTACTTTCCACCTAAGATCAACACACATAAGGAAAACATAATCGAGTGTATTCTAGATTTTAAGATTGGACATTTCCTTTCAACTATTTGTCTCCTACAAGTACATTCCAAAGAAAAATCAATCTCAGCTCATTGAGAAGGCCACCACTAAAATTGCTGGGTGGAAGTCTAGGCTTTTAAATCAAGCTGGAAAATCTACACTGATAAATTCAGTCCTTAACTCTTTCCTATATATTCTTTAAGTTCCACCTATATCTCAGGCAGTATGCTGCAATCATCGGAGAGTATAGCCTAGGTTTCCTTTGGAGCACATTTATTAAATTGAGACATCGTCCAAACGTCGAAGGCATGTGGGGTTTAGGAACTAAAAAACTAGATTGGATCAGGCCCTCCTTCTAGCAAAAAAAAAAATCAATGTCCTAAACCGTCAAGACTCTCTTTGGGTTAACCTAATAATAAATAAGCATGGTCCCCTCCATCCATGGAATGTTGCACTTCATAGCAGGAATGTTGCCCGGTACTGGAGAGCTTCCCTGCTGGCCCTTTAGGATATTCGGCTGGGTATGAGAAAAAAATACAAATATTATCCATGACCCCTGTTTTTGTAATATTCTTTTTGCTTGGATGCCCACTTATCTAAATGTGAACGTTCCGTTGAACTTACTTTCTGTTTCAGATTTAATTATGGATCAAAGATGGAATGTTACTTTATTGTGTGATTTTTTTTTGGCCCTGTTCTTACTGAACAAATTGCTACTTATTTTCTCCCGGCTTTGGCCTATGATGATGAGTGGATTTGGACCTCTGATGCTCATGGCATTAATTTCTTATATCGCCAGCCTTTGCCGACATCGGTTTCTGGACGGTGCTTTTGGAATACAATTTGGCATATACCAATTCCCCCAAAAATACATTTCTTTCTTTGGAAACTTGCCTATAACAGATTACCTATTTTTGATAGAATTCTTTTGTTTAATCCTACTATTGATGCTTCATGTCCCTTATGTGGCATCGAAATTGAATCTAACAGCCATCTTTTCTTTACTTGCCAAATTGCCACCCAACTTTGGATGCTCTTTCAAGATAAGCTTAACTTTTTCTTTGAGTTTTCTTATTCATGGTCTCCGCTGGTTCCTGGATACTTGAAGGGCAGCACTTGGATCCTTGCTCAAAGACAAAATTATTCTCTCTTTTCCTATTGCCTTTGGGGATCATGGAATATGTGAAATGATGCATTTTTTTATCCAAACGCGCAACCATTTCGATTGTATGGATGAAGGCGCTGGCATGCTATACAATGAATTTAGTTCAATCCACTTTCCTAAGGCCTCTCGTCCCCATGACCCGATCCGGGTCAGTGGAAGCCCCCACCAACATCCTGGGTTAAAATTAACTCATATGGTTCTCTTGTGGGGACCAACATGGTAGGGGGATCCAGATTTATTATTCATACTTCTGAGGCTATTTTTGTGGCTGCAAGGGCGATTGGGAAGATCAACGTGACAGTTTTAGAGCTTGAGGCACATGAGAGCTTGCAGGTATCAAGGCTGGGCATGAGGAAAATCCGTCTCACATGTTCTAATCCAAATCATCGAGAGAGAGCAGGGCTGTCCTTGGAGAATTAAACATATTATTAATGACATCATGTATTGTTTAACTTTTTTTGGGATGTTCATCATATTTACCGAGAGGCAAATCGCGCGGCCAATTTCCTCGCAAATTATGATCTTTCCAGGGGAAGAGTATTTTTTATCAACCCCCCACCCCCCGTGGGCATTTTTCTAAAAAAAATACCTACATATATATTCATATACTGTTAGTTACATTATATGTATTACTTACATATGTATTCCTACACTTACATTTATGTATTATAGATAAATTATTTTTATATTTTTAATCATGAAATTATGAGAGTTAAACTAAGTGACATAATATAATGCCACTATATAGACGCAATAGCATTGATATAGTATTCCCATAACGCATATTAGCGTCTCACTAGCGACGGAAATGATGTGCCACCACTGCATTCACTTGCCTTCCACTGACGTTTAAATAATTTTCTCGTGTTAGTTTATGAGGATTGTACTTTCACCGGAAAATTAAGATGATACTTATGATAATTGCACATATAAAATCAGGTGAGCTAATGTTCTCTTTGAAATTAAAGGGCAAGCTAGGGTGTCCTTAATGTCACTCCATAATTCTTAATGCCACTCCACTTTTACCCATTCTACCCTTATTTTTAAAAACTATAAAATCTTTTATAATAGTGGAAGATCAAGAGTCTCTCTCTCTCTCTCTCTCTCTCTCTCTCTCTCTCTCTCTCTCTCTCTCTCTCTCTCTCTCTCTCTCTCTCTCTCTCTCTCTCTCTCTCTTCAACATAGAATTTATTATTTTATAATGATTAGCATTAAAAGTTTTTTATTTTTTTATAATATTAGAAAATCAAAGATCCATTTTATCTTTCTATATTAGAAAATCAATGATTAACATGAAAACATTTTAATATTATAATTTTTACTTTGTATATAATTGTTAACAGTGTCTATATTTATTCAGCTTATTTGATATTTTAATATTTATTTTATTCAACTTATTTGACATAGCATCACATTTTAGTGTCATAATAAATATAAAAATATTAAATAAGCTGAATAAAATATAGGCACTGTGAACAAATATAATAAAACAAAGTAAAAATTATAATATTAAAAACTTTTCATGATAATTATTTAAAATAATAATTTTATTTTTGATGAAATAGAAAATGGATTTTTTATCTTATAATATTTTAAAAATAAATACTTTTGATGTTAATTATTATAAAATAATAAATTCTGTTGTTAGAAGAAGAGACGAGACCCTTCAACTTCCATTATTAAAAAAATATAGGTTGATTTTATAGTTTAAAAAAATAAGGATAAATGGGCAAAAGAGAAGAGAAGTGACATTAAGAATTATGAATTGACATTAAAGAACTCGGCAAGCTAATAGAAGGAAACTCGCAATTACGTATATATATTTCTTATCAATTTCCTGTGCTCTAGTCTATATATCGTGATCACGTGGATCATTTTTTTTATTAAGAAAAAAGATTAATGATGCTACTGCCATTGAAACGTGTAAATGCAAATCATTGCTTTCGCAAGTTCATTCTTTGAAAACAGCATGTCTCAGTAGTTGTTTATAGTTCATGCACCATCATTACAAAATGTATAATCTGTTGCAAAGGTAATTATGTGCTATGATCATTACAATCATCCATGGTAAAGAAAATCGAACAACCAAAGAAGGGAAATTTTATTGCTGCACGTCTGAGATCGAATCTATCAATATCATTGTTAATGTCCGAATTCAAATGCTAACTGTTAGCACCACGTGTTAATCTCTCTCTCTCTCTCTCTCTCTCTCTCTCTCCCCCTCCCTCTCTCTCTCTCTCTCTCTCTCTCTCTCTCTCTCTCTCTCTCTCTCTCTCTCTCTCTCTCTCTCTCTCCCCCCCCCTCTCTCTCTCTCTCTCTCTCTCTCTCTCTCTCTCTCTCTCTCTCTCTCTCTCTCTCTCTCTCTCTGAGCAAAACGTTGTTATATTACATGCATGGAGTTACCTAACCTAACTGTATTAATTACGGAGGCACTGCATGAACTTGTGCATGCATCGATGTCTCGTTCCTTCTTTGTTATATATAAGAAAGATAATTATATATAAGAAAGATAATTAAGGAAATGATGGCAAACAACAGAAAACAAAATAAAATTTTGTCATATCCTAATTATTCCTTTTTTTATAAATTGACATGATATATATATATATATATATTATAAGTTCTCCGACCTCATTATATATATATATATATATATATATATAATATATATATATATATAACATGTTGCGATGATTATATTAAAGCCATCACAAACAATTATTCTAGTAATTAATTAATAAATAAGTATCTAGTAGTTAATCCAAAAAGAAAATGACGAAAGAAATGGGAGAGATTCGTTTATGTTTGGGGCGTTGTTATCATTTGATCGTCCTTCTAATTAGAATTGACCACAGGAGAGCGATTATTGCTCCTTCGCCTTGTTTCCTATCTATTGGAATTGCCCCTTTTAACATTTCTAAATTATTTATCACGTGTTCCTTCTTAACAAGCATTTGAAATGAAACCGTTTTGAACAACCCTCCTCTTCCTCTTCTTATATAATATTCCTCTTTTTCTTCTTCGTAATAATTTAAGATCAGATTTCTAAATATGCACACATACATACATACATACATACTTTTAATTATATAATAATCCCTCTAATTTAAGATTTGTCTGATAATTCTATTAATTAAGGTGAACATTTTCACATTTGTATGACAAGTAGTTGACGTACACTTAGGAATAAATCATAAGCACTTGTTCTCCCATTATCATTACAATACCTGAAGTGGTTAGACAAATATATCTGATGAAGCTTGCACTACATGCTGCATGCAAGCGATATGATCTCATTGGTTTAAATTATTACATACATATCCCAAGCTTATATATATCGTCTATATATATGTCCATATTACGAAATAATAAAATTAATATGCTACTTAGAGGACGTGAACAGACATATGGGGACGAATGCCCCCTAACTACGGTCAAAATGAGTTCATGAACAAATGATGGTAAAATGGCTTGAGGTCTGCAACACCGTGATCATAGTTAAATTGGAATCATATGTTTATGATAAGAATATGATAAACAAACAAACATGCATCCATGCATGCAAACAAACATAACGGGTTTTGTACTTATTGCAATCCTAGATTCCATGTCTGGACACACAACACAGACAACTACAACAACAACAACAAAGCCTTATCCCACTAGGTGGGGTCGGCTACATGGATCATACGACGCCATTCCGCTCTATTAGTAACCAAACCTTTCGATATTATTCGTTGATCCATGTTCATAAGATTCGACAGAGTTTTACGCTAGCTGTCGGGGTCTAACACAACCCTCCTCCTTTATCCGGGCTTGGGACCGGCTATAAAACATAGGCTATAAAACATATCCGGGCTTGGGATCATACAACACAGACAACTACGTTGAGCCAAAAAAGAATATATAAAAATATTCACAGTGAGAGAGAGAGAGAGAAAGAGAGATTCAACAAATTAGGAATGATAGTCTGGTGGTATGATATTATTTTTTAATTAGAAGGGGTAGTACAAATATTGAACTAAAACATTATGTATTCAGTGTCCAAATTTTTTTACATATATAGTAATATATAGTATGTAAATATATAAATATTATATAGTTATAAGGTAAAATTATAACCCACAATCATATTTTGCTCAAGTGGGAGCTTTCAACCCTAAGTTGGATTTGTCTCATCTCGGATGGGTCCCTATCTGGGTCTAGGCAAGTAGGAGGTGCCGGCTACATTATCCGCTTTGATACTAGTGGTTTTCTTTTTGTAGGCGTAATTAGGAAGGACGTGAAAGCTGTTTTAGAGATCGAAGCGTGGGGAATGATGGTTGGCATTCGCGATGTGCACAGATGAGAATTCAACACGTCATTTGTCAAACTGACTTAGCTATTTTGGTAGTCATCGTACTTCAAAAGAATTCCTGCCCATGGAAGATACTAAACTTATTATGAAACATTCGGAATGACATTCATCAATTTTACAAAAAAAATTATTATTAGCCACGAAAGTTATGGAGGTTCTAAATGGCTCGGACAACTCCTAGGCGAAACTTGTGATAAATAAATATGATGTTTTGCACCCCTGAAATGTTACTAACCTCTGCAGCCCCTGCTTGGAGATGGCGATCCATCCTACTTGCCATGCGTTGTTTTCTATGCCTCTAAGTCAAATGCCTACTTATGTTGACATAGATGCTCCTCTTTTCTCATTATAATGTCTCACACTTCATCTCTAACTGCAGCTGGAATGCTACAACACTCACGCAATGCTTTGGTCCTTCACTTGTGTCAGCTATCTCTCTAATATATGCTTGCCTAGCTCTACTGCTGATGATAAATGGATGACACATGGAAACACTACCATTAATATTGTCTATAACCACCAAGCAACTCCACTATTGAATATTAGGGAGCATGTCTCACTGATATATGGAAGCTTTGTATTCTTCAAAAAATAAAGATTTTCTTGTGGAAACTAAAGCATAATCGTTTAATCCTTCGATTAACATTGCTTGCACTTTATGTGGCCTTACTTTGCAATTAGGAAGGATGTGAAAACTATGTTAGAGATCGAAGCGTGGGGAATGATCGCTGGCATTCGGCGAGTGCACAGATGGGATTTCAACACGTCGTTTGTCAAATTGACTCGCTATTTTGACAGACATCTACTTCGGAAGAATCCTTGCGAAGATGCTAAACTTATTACGAAACATTCGGAATGACATTCGGATGGGTCGAGTTAAGCAAAGACTAGCTACCTAGAAGGATTTTTCAAAGTTTTAATTATAAACACATATACTGCGAGACAAATTAGGTTGTGAAATTTTTTACAAACTTAGGTCGAAATTTTGATTCCGACATTTTTTGAAAGGACAACTCCCGTTGGGTCTCCTCAATATTATGTGTCGGGATAACTCTCATCTCCTTATTAATCGATAGCAAAGTTCCCTTAAAAAATAAAAATATAAGGTAAAATTATATTTTGGCCCACCATATTATTTAATATATTTTATTGTTTATTCTTATATATTTTAATATTTAATTTTTAAAATATATTTTGGTCCCCGTTGATTTTTTTCTTGTTCGTCCTTGTATTCAAGGAAATAATAAAAAATAAATTATTGTAAAAGAAAAAAAATGTTTCGTAGGCTTAATTTATTTAGATTTTAAAAGAAGCAATAACTAATTAATTCATCGATGTAATTGATGATCAAGATTTTAAAATATTATCTGTATTTATCAGGACAAATATTATTTCTATGGGTTTGAATAGACATAATAATAATGTACCTAACAGGGAAGAAAATGCAAAAGTGTCATTTTCTTTTTGCATTACACACTAAAAATTACTGAAATAATAATATTGAATGATCCATGCAAGAAAATTAGACTTGTAGTCGAAAATTATAGAAATGGGCATCTCTGTCGCCGCAAGTGCACGTGTTTAATAATATTATTGAATTGGTGGTTTTTGCGAGCCTTTAATTTATAGCTTGCGTGTGAAAATTGTTAAAGAAGAAGAAAAAAAAAACATTGCCAAAAGATTTCACAGCTTCCAATGTGTTATTGTTATTGTAAGCTTTTAAGAAAAAATAAACAAAATAGCACCGGATCTTACAACTTTGGATCACATAATTAAAAATAATAATTCTTGCATGTTAAATGTCTTGTTTTATTTAAAAAAAAAGATATTAAAATATTTGTTTTAAATAATAATTATAATTATTATATTTATGGGCTTGGATTGGGGAAAAAGAAGAACTGGATCTCTGCTTTGATGGTTAATTTAAAAGAAATGGATCCAAAGCCCGCACTAAACCCGTGGGCCGAATGAGTTTTCTGCTGTGTTTTTTTTCCTTTTATTTTCCGGGGATTCCTTGTTATGTGTTATATAATAATTTATTAAATAAGATATGACATAAATAATTTATTAAAATATAAAGTAAAATAATATATTTGGAACAAATAACCAAGTGCTAATCTCTATGAATGGGTGGAGATATCCTCTAGTTTAACTGACAAGATTCCAATTTTTGTTTTGGAATGGTTTAAATGTATGCGTGAACAAGCTATTTATTAATGTCTTTTCTATATAAGCTATTTAATAATTATTTTTAATATATATTTGTGATCTATGATCAGAATGGTCAGAATTATTCATATAATAAAAATTGCATCATTCATATATATATATATATATATATATATATATATATATATATATAATCGATAACCAAATTAAGCTTCAGATAATATAAATAAATATTCGATTCAACAAAACATTGAAACTTTTTAAAAGTGTGCGTATTAAACAATAACAGAGAATTAGGAATTTTATTTTCTACCTAAAACTTCAGAATTTGGACGTTTTCAAATCCCATCACAAAATCAAGCCAAAAAGATGGTTGCATAAATTTATTACTTTTCGGCGAAATTGTGGGCGTAATTACAATTTTGCAACATTTTTTTTTGTATAAGTTGGATGAGTGTGTATCAAGAATATATATGATTAATAAATATGTGAAGTATTAAAACGGCCAAGTATAAATATAATTTATTTTAAAGTTAATTTCTTAATGTTAAAAATCATCCATCATTAGTATTTCCCATGCCTACAAGTTCATAGAATTTGAAATCTTTCATATATTAATCATGTCGCCCTTGGGGAATATAAAAAATATCAATACTGGAACGAAACCAAAAAATATATTTTGAAAAGGAAAAATATGATAACTAAGAATTAAAATTAAAATAATAATTCAAAATAAGATCAACTATTTCTAGATAAAAAAAATAATACATTTGAAGAGTCAAACAATAATAAACGAATATTAAAATCCAAAAAAAAAATCAATAAAGTTAATACTTAAAAAAAAATAAAATCAGCAATATTGAAATTGCACAATAATTCATTTGATAATTTAGAGTTGTGGGTATCATCTGCTTCAAATAAATTATAATTTTGAGAATTATTTACATAGAAAATTTAAAGTTTATATTAAAATTGTGATTTTCTAATTTACGATTCACATTCATCTTCATTCGAAAGATGTACAATCAAAAGTCATATCATAAAATACAAAACAAAAATAGTTTTCTTATTTAATAAATAATTTAAAATTTAAAATTTGAAAATATATAGATAAGAAACTGACGTACAAAATAAATAGGCATATGAAAAAAAAATAGGGTCAATTGATGTTTAAATGGCATTTTGACTTATATATGATCAAAGAATTTCAAGGTTAGATCATTATCTTCCATAAAAAAATGTTCTTTTAAAAAATAACCAATTATGTTATATTTGATCTTAATCATTAAATGTTTGACTAACACAGACATATCTTGGCATTATGAATCTCATTAATAAATTAAATTTCAAGTGACATTTGAGTTATATATGTTAATCAAAGAATGCAAAGGTTTAGATCATGTCTTCCATAAAAAAAGTTTTGTTAACTAATTACGTTAATTTTGATCTTAATCATTAAATGTTTGACTAATACAGGCATATTTTGGCATTATGAATATCATTAATACATTAGATTTTAAGTGACATTTTGAGTTATATATGTTAATCAAACAATGCAAAGGTTTAGATCATATCTTCCATACAAAATTATTTAAAAAAAAACTAATTATGTTTAATTTGATATTAATCATTAATTGTTTGACTAACACATGCATATTTTGGCATTATGAATCTCATTAATACATTAAATTTCAAGTGACATTTTGAGTTAAATATGTTAATCAAAGAATGCAAAGGTTTAGATCATATCTTCCATAAAAAAAATAAAAATGAATACTTATGTTAAATTTGTTCTTAATCATTAAATGTTTTATTAACACAGACATGTTTTGGCATTATGAATCTCATTAATGCATTAAACATGTCAGTCTCATTTAACCACTTGTGCCATATTTTATATATGTTTGATTAACAAAAAAAAAGAATAGAATTCACTATAAATAAGTATATATGTTACTATATAACCAATTCTTCATTATTATCAATACAACAACAACAAAGCCTTATCCCACTAGGTGGGGTCGGCTACATGGATCATACGACGCCATTCCTCTCTATTAGTAACCAAATATTTCGGTATATTATTCACCAATAGATCTTGCTCTATTAGTTCGCCAAGTGTCCGCCTTGGCCTCCCTCTCCCTCTTTTAATCGGACTCCAGATTATTTGATCTACTCTTCTTACTGGCGCATCTAATGGTCTTCTCTGAACATGACCAAACCATCTCAAACGATTCTCTACCATTTTCTCACTAATAGGAGCCACTCCGACTCGTTCACGTATATGGTCATTCCAAATCTTATCTAATCTTGTATGATCACACATCCATCTCAACATCCTCATTTCGGCTACCCCCACTTTACGTTCATGTTGTCCCTTCATAGCCCAACATTCACTACCATATAACACTGCTGGTCTTGTAGCAGTACGATAGAATTTTTCTTTAACTTTATTGGGTACTTTTCTATCACAAAGAACTCCAATGACTTTCCTCCACTTACACCAACCAGCTTGAATTCTATGATTAACATCGTCATCAATCTCACCATCTTGTCTTACAATTGATCCTAAATATTTAAACTTTGTCACTTGAAAAATTATATCCTCCCATAGCCTAACTTTCAAATCATCTTTAAGTTGTTTATTTGTGAAATTGCTATGCATATATTCTGTTTTATTCCTACTTAAACGAAAACCCTTTGACTCCAACGTATTTCTTCATATTTCCAATTTTGTATTAATCTCTTCTCTTGAATCCGCTAAAAGTACTATATCATCCGCAAATAGCATGCATTTAAGTACCTCCTCTGTGATACTCTCGGTTATAGCATCGATAACTAAGTTAAATAGATACGAGCTTAAAGCTGATCCTTGATGTAGACCAATTCATTATTATCAATAAATAAAATAATTTAAAGTAATATACCATTTTTTACTTTGGACACATGACAGTCTAAGAATTTCAAAATGTCAATTTGTTTTGTTTTGTTTTGTTTTTTCTGAAATATCAAATTTTATTGCACACTATCTTCAATAGATATGAATTTTTATGTGTCCAAATTTTATTTATTTACTTTCGAATTACTGCCATGATCAAAACAAAATAGTGTACGCTTTATTAATGTTTAAATCCTCCATATATTTCTCTAAAACCTCCTCAAACTTAAAAAAAAAAGGATGCTGAATTTATTAGCTGATATTTTATTAAATATTTGTTTCCTTCTCCTCCCCATCAAAATAGTACAACAAAAGAGAACAGAGAAAAAAAAACCTCCGTCGGATCCATTTCAGATCCATTCTTCTGCCAATTTCGGAACGATGCGGGGATCGATCGCGACCTACAAAGAGAACCTCTCCCGGATCGCCAACGAGTTCTCGGACGCCGCCGATGACGAGCTCGAGATCCCTCCGCCTCGGGGTACGCCTGGCGGAGTCGATTCGCCGGCATCCGCCGGTCGCCGTACTTCCCGCAGGTTCTCCCGATCGATCACAGGTGGTAGCCCGAATGGCTCCCCGGTCGCCAATGGGGCAGATTCCGGATCCCAAGACGAGGTATATCCCCAATTCGATTGCATTTGCTACATTTCTAGGGTTTGAATTGACTATTTGTTCGAGCTCAATTGTTACCTTCCTTTAGTCGTTGATCACGTGTATTCGCGCGTCTATTAATTGCTAAATTGGAGATTAAATTGTTATTGTCGATTCTTCGTTTATATTAGATCGGAATTAACATCCACTGCGGACGATACTAAGGTTTAGGACTTGGTCGATGTTCTGGGTTGGCTTACTTGTCTATATCCAATTTCTGAAAGGGCGACAATGTGCATTAGTTAATGTTAACACTATTAGATCAGATTCGTGATTCTAAATCTTGAATTTCTTCTGGTGCCACTTATCCAAATATGATCGCATGTTCTTGAAAATCTTGTGACTAAGGCTCATTAGTCAGTTGTAAATATTAGCTCTAAATACTAAAGGAGTTGACAAAAGGCTGGTAGTTGAGCCAATTCAAATACCTTATAAGCAATTATGCATATTAAATTCCTACATGGCATATCACAATATTGATGTCTATGAAGTTACAACTTATTAGAGCCCCTAGATGAAGCTGATGTTCCAAAGCACCAGCAAAACCCTTGACAAGCCCATAGCTCCCGCGGAAGAACACAAGACCATATGCCCGATCTTAACAATGAGGCTATATTCTTCTCCAAACAAAACAATGAGGCTCTATTTATTGAGTTTTACAACTAGTTTTAATCCAACTAGGAGACTCAAAACAAATAATAACAGGAACATTATAAAAAAAATCAAAATAATTAAGACCCCTAAACTCAGATTCTAGGACATTCTTCACTTGAGAATCGAGAATGTCACAATATGTAGAGTATCCTAAACTCAAACAATTGGGAATTGCTTAACAATAGTCTATTCATTTGCCATCATAGTATTCACTTGCCAAGAATATCAAAATGCATGTTTATTGAACCAAATTGATTTCTAATTTTGACTAGCAGCCATGTAAGGTAACTAATAGATAAACTAATTTTTCTATTGTTTTATGAATTCTTCTTGTACCGAGGTGTCTCACTAATCGATCATATTTTTCTGTTTTCACTTAACATGATAAAGAACAAGAGTTACAATAACTTCTAAAAAAAACAAGAGTTACAATAAAGAGAAAAATTCATATTGTAATTCATTGAGAACTTTGGAATCCACGAACAATGTTGATCTGTGAGCTCTCTGTATCAAATTAATAAGCATAGTAATTGTTCTAGAATCTACTCGATTTATTCGAAATGGGTTATCTTCTATTAGATATCCTCTAATGGTAAACTTTTCTCTTCCATTCTTAAGGGCCTGTTGTTATTTCATTACATGAACTTCACTTCATGGGGAGTGATAAAAGTCTTTTCTATTACTGTAGATTGCAAGATACAAAGCTGAAATTCTGAAGCTTCAAGCATCGGAGGCTGAGATAAAGGCTCTGTCATTCAATTATGCTGCTATGTTGAAAGATAAAGACGTAAGATGGCTTCATTCCCACTTTTTGTTTTATATTGTGGATAATATTGTCTTTTCCATCTTTAGGTCTTTTGCTTTTTCATTGGTATTTATCATCCTTTTTAGTTACCACCACTACACCTTTTTGAGGAGATACCACCATTACACCTCATTTGGGGTTTATCCTTTGGGTTATATCAAGCCAGGTCATTTATGAAGATTGTTTTAAAAAACTCATTTTCGCAGAAGTTTGTATTTTACACTTCCATAAACATTATGAATAGTATCTTCTGTAGCTTTGTGCACCTGTTGTCTTACTTATCTTATTTGACTTATTAGGAAGAACTTTCAAAATTGCGCGAGGAAAACTTTTCGCTGAAGAAAAATTCTGATGTTATGGATGGTTGTGCATTACCAGATGAGAACAGCTCCAAAATATCAACAGCTAGATCTAATGTTGTCAAGGTAGTACTTCAATTTAGTTTTATTCTCATAAGCTGTAGCTTGATATGTTTGGCAGTGTTATATCAAATCAAAACAAGTAATAACCAATCTATTCAATTGTTGATAATTTTTATTCGCCAACCTTCCTGCTGCCTTTTCCTTTTTAATAAAAGGCAAATTATACACAGTGCAAAACAAATCTTTATTTGTTGAGATAATTGGAACAACTTGAAACTAATCCATAACTAGTTGTAATGCTATTAAATAACAACATCAAACATGTTCACACTATTGCTATAATCTATTATATCTTTTCCATGTAGTTGGCCTATAGGATTGCTTGGATACTGGCACTCTTTAAGCACCATGTGTATTAACACATAATTAATCTTTTGTCAAAGATTTTGGTTTCTGACATTTTCTTGTAAAGATTTTAAACTATAATTTGTTAATCTCAACCAAGTTTTCTGATTTGATGTGAGTGTTGATAGGCTAATAAGGATCGATCGCCAATCGGAAAACAAAAGAGCCTTTCTCAGGAAGCCTCACATTATATTGGGAACAACATTGTAAAAGGTAGTCTTTCCAAGCCGGATGGGGTGCGTAATGGAGGGTTACAGAAAAACCATTATGATTTGATGCAACAAAATCTGGAGTTGAAAAATGCAAATTCAGTGGTCAGCGAGAAGGTATCAATAATTTCTATCTCGTTCTAAAAGAAATCAGTAATTTCTATCTTCTCTTTTTGCTCTTCTCACCTCTAATGCTAAATTGTGATGTTTTTTATTAATTAGTTGTTACTCAATAAAATACAACAACAACAAAGCCTTATCCCACTAGGTGGGGTCGGCTACATGGATCATACGACGTCATTCCGCTTTCGTTGATCCATGTTCATGAGATTCGACAGGGTTTTACGCTGGCTGTCGGGGCCTAACACAACCCTCCTCCTTTATCCGGGCTTGGGACCTTGTTACTCAATAAAATAAGAAAAAATATTTCAAATTCCTTTTTGAAATCGGTCCCAAACACCCTGTTGCTGAAAGGAAAAAAGATCTATTCCAGATGCCTTTCTAATTTGTTCATTGTTATTGTCTTTGCAAGCATTTGTAATTATGAGAGATTTTATTGTAGGAGTATCCAGATTTGCTCGAAGAAAATAACAAATATCTAATAGCACAAGCCATGCTCGAAGCTAATATCAAACAACTGAAAACACAACTTGAGAATGAACGTGACAACACCACAGCTTTAAAACAGAAACTACAAGGTATGCTGGAGTTGGAAAATATTGGTTCCTTTGGATGTCGGTTTTTTTTACCTTATTAACTTTTTTGTGGATGTATTGTGTCTAGAGGAACATCAACTGAATGAATCTTCTCAGAGGGAACTGCATGATCTCAAGCTGGATAAGGAGAAGGTAAGTTTAATAATTAGAATCTTCAGTGAGAAAGTGTTTCATTGAGTAATTTTACTTTGATGTTCTCATATGTTTTTCATGGAATATTCCATTGTTAAAGCTGTTATACATTATGCCCCAGAACAACAGTTCACTTTGGCGCCATCCTTTATGACTTGCCCTGTTCTGTTGACTCTGATGATCGACTTCTGCGAAGTTTTGATGTTCATATTGTTCTTATTATGTTTCTGCCAGATATCTTCTGAGATGATGGAATTAAAGAGTGAATTACAAGCAAAGATATCAGAGATAGGAAGATTGGAGGCGGAATTCAGAACACGCATGTCACAGAAGGAATCAAATCATTCTCCGGAGATACTAAAGGATGTGATTAAGACATTAGAGAAGGAGAATGAAAAATTGAAGGTCTGTGCTTATGCATATAGGAACATGCTTTTATTGCACGATTATTTTGTCATACATTTGTATTTATATTTGTATTCTATCACATTTTGAATTTTCTTAACAATATTTTGTGGAGGATTTCATAATCTTTCTATTCATCAATATTCATTCAGTTGCCTAATTTTATATCCTTTAGGCAGAGAAGGAACGACTCATGGAGGATCTAAAACAATTCAGAAATAAAACATCAGAGAAGTCAAGTAGCTTGCATGAGGTATTCTTTCTTTCTTTTTTTTTACCTTTTCGTGACTACTACATGGTTGAGGCAACACCTAAAAACTTATTCTAACAAAATTTGGTGGTCTTAGTTGCCCTTTAATAAAAACTCTCAAAAAAGATCTTATTTCATAAGATTTATTATCCGTTTGTTGGCTTTGACCAATGCTGTTGTGTTGGAAGCTAATATTTGACCTTGATATGTGTTATGACATGATAATCTTCAATTTCTGCCTCAACTTTGTTCTTGCACCTTTTCATAACTATCTTCTAATTTGTGGGTATAAAATGATGCCAAGAAGATACAATGTGTTAATTTTTTGCCCTTGACATTTTTTTTCTTTATAGTGAAAATCAGATCAATTGTTGATCTTATGTAAACATTTCACGAGTATTGATAGTTCACCAACGATGATTTTGAAGGTTACTGAGGAAATGAGTGTTTCGATGAAGAATATGGAGGATTCGTTAAAAAATGCATGCAAAGAACGGGATAAAGCATTGCAAGAGTTGGCCAGATTAAAGCAACACTTGTTAGAGAAGGTAAACCTTTGTCTACTGGTTTATAATTCTGACAAAGAATTGTCTTCATTATCTTAAATAATCATATGTTGAAAGACTCATCGATGGTTTCTAATTTTATGCACTGCTTTATCTCAAAATGCGATAGACTTTTTCTTCTTGTTTGCTCTCCAACTCGCTTTGGACCAGCACATGGTAGAATCAGCTTTCGAGCATCACGCGATAAAATCACCTCCTGGATGGTAAAAGTGCTTTACACAGCGTGCTGCCCTCAAGCTTTTTTTTTTCACCCTTTTTGTCGTGTGAATCCCATGCCTAGAGGTTCCTCCTGCCCCTTGCTGCCTCACTGCTGCCCTTCACCATTCACTGCTGTCACCGTCTCGCTGTTTGCCATTGTGGTTGTCACCGTCTCGCCGTTGACTTCTGTGGCTGTTGCCGCCTCACCGTTCCCCCCTTTTGTTCCGGTCATGGAATAGATGAAATAAATCAAAAAATGGATTTTTGTTCAAGAATGAAATCTTATTGGAACTGTCCATATTCGGTTCATCCTTCGGAACCATATCACATCCCGGATCTGATGAAATATGATGAATTGAGACGGTATTTTGTAAATACGTAATTATCTTGAATATATCAACCATTTCTTTATTTTCCAATCGCCTGGAAGGGACAAAAGAAACATCTTGTTTTTTCTTCAAAAATTTCTGATCTCTAGTGGACCTCTCAATAGGATTCGAACCCAGATGAAGTTCTGACCATCTGTCAGAAAAAAGAACGAATTGATCTTGTAGGATTACTAAGAAATTCTTCGGACATGCGTATTTTTTATTTTTCGATGGATTTACATGGTTTCATTAATGGAAATTGTTTGATGTAGTGAGTAATAGGCTCTGGTTGTTCGCCGTTCAAGAATTCTTGTTTAGGCAGTTCATTTCATCCATACATAGTGTTTTGATCTAAGATTTCAATTCTTCCATGTTTCAGCAGTAGCATATTGTTCCATGGAGCTAGGGTCCAAAATATAGAATAAAAAGTGTTTCCACGACTCTACCACCCGGCCAATCCTGTTCCACTTAATCCCTTTTTTATCAAACAATTCCCGTTTCAAAAAATAAAGAGGATGCAATTTTTTTTTTAGGTTCATTCTTTTTGTTCGATGCTCTTTCAATTTTTGGGTTCAAAATAAGATGTCTTTTTAGGGTATTACTAAAATTGCTGCTGTATCATGTAATGCATTGTTAACTTATTAAATCATAGATTATTAAATCATTAATTCTTACTAGATTTCCTGAATCATATTGAATTATTAATTTGTAGGTAAATTAGGTGCTAAGCAGAATTAATATTAGTTTAATTCGAAATATAGTTTCAGTAGAATCAGATGTCTTGTGCTACGATCTCATGTTTTACATGTTATCCAACTTTTCCATGTCAATTCTGATTTACAAGTTTGGCAATACCAGATGTAGGGGATATTAGTTAGAACTATGTTAATTTAGATTAGTCAGAAATCAGAATATTATCTTGTTTCCTTTATTATTTATTTTAAATTTTTAGTTCGAGTCGAATAGTTTATAGAAGTCTAGAAATAAATCCATTCACTTTCATCATTAGAGAATTTATTCATATTTAATTTGTTCAGAAACCTATTATTTTCTTATCTAGTAAATCTTGCCATTTCCAGTGGTGCCATAAACTACCAAATCAAGTTCTTTGAACCATCAACCTCTTTTGAGAGATCTTGATTTCTTTCCTCTCCTAACCCCTATTTTATTTTATTTTCTTTTCCCAGCCAACCTCCTCTCTCCACCTTTATTTTTTCCTTTTGACTCTGTTTTACTGCTAAAAAAATGGAGTGGTTCCCTCCACATTTATTCTTTTTCCCCTTTTTAGTTTCTTATTGAACAATATGATGAGGGCAGAACCTCCTTCGCTTAATGGTTACTTCGACGTCAACAAATTAATACATTGGATCTTGAAAATCAAAGTAGTTGCTAATAAATTTATAGGCAGATCACTGTCACGGTGGAAAAAGACAAAAATACTTAGAGCTGCTTATCAGAAGCAATCAGTCCAAACATGGGAAAAGATAAAGAAGTTGCTCGTAACGTACTTTTTGCCTACATTGTGGTGTCAACTTATTTTTTAGCAATCACTCAAGCATCAACAAGGGAGGCAAAGTATCACACAAAAGGTGAAAATTCATTTGGAGAATACCTAGAATTTAATTGAGGAGGTTCAACGTCAATTGGAGAACATAATCAATCAATTCCTTAAACTTATTCAAACTCGGTACACTTTTTGTGAAGAACACTTGCATTTGAAAGTTGTGACTACTCTAACTGAAGATTTGCAAGAGGCCATTGAAAGCATTGCGCTCTATCTTCTTATTTGATTCAAGACTTGTCAAATTAGAAGCTTAGCCTGAAGACAAAGAAACTAGGGCAAAGTTGGCACTACCAACTATCTTCTTCGAGCAAAATGAGGATAAATTTATAGATGAAAAATATAAGAAGCACAAATCAAGTTCCTTAACGATAAAAAAAAGATTTGATTCAGATGTTTTAAGTTGATTTAACATGCACGAAGATGGCAATTCACCTGGATGACAACAGGAAACTCTGGTTGTCATCCTTTGTCTTCAAAAAAAAAAGTTTCATATTTTTAGATTGAATATTCATGCCAAGTTCTTGGCACAATTCATGTTATTTGGTGCTCTACAATCTACTTGACCTAGATGGTTCATTTGATAAGTTGGCAAAAAAGACAAAACCACTGCGAAATGTGAAAGAGGTCCCTTTGGATTCGACTTTCTGAGTTTGAGGACAAACTCTTGAAGAGGAGGAGGAGGAATCCGAGTCTATAATCAATGGTTCTAATAAAGCATCAAATCAAAACTATTAGTGGTGCTCTGAATCATCAACCTCCTTTGGCACTCGCTTAAAGGTTATAATCTCCCATTGCTATCCCCCATCGCATCAATAAAAGAGAGGATGCGGAAGAAGTGAAAAAGAAGGGGTGCAAGAGGGGGCCTGAGAGGATGATGAAGTACAAGAGAGGACAAGTGAGAAGTGGGAATATATTTAGTTTATTAATATAGAACTACATTAAGGTATATCCTCTAGACTACAATTCAATTAAGATATAAGATTAAGTAAGTACATTTAGTAATTAAACAATATAACTGTACTTGAAATCGTTGAGTTGATAGTGATGTGACCTTTTGCTTTCTCACATAATTTATATTTTGCATTTGTTGCCAAATTTCGAATTTATCTCCTTCACCATTCTGTCGGGTCAATTCACTTATCACCAATTTAATTCTCTGAATTGTATTCCATTTCATTTTGTGCAACCCTCGGACAGTTCAAAACCCTGGATGAGGCTTCTCTTTCACCTTTTGTCATTGCAATTTACTTTTGCACACATGTTATGACAACTTTGATTTTACACACTTAAAAAATTG
Organism: Pontederia crassipes; assembly: GCA_030549335.1. Classification (NCBI taxonomy): domain Eukaryota; kingdom Viridiplantae; phylum Streptophyta; class Magnoliopsida; order Commelinales; family Pontederiaceae; genus Pontederia; species Pontederia crassipes. The sequence goes on from CM060184.1 coordinate 3,305,147, forward strand.
TTCTTTAATCCCCCCCCTCCCCTCCCCTCCCCCGCAAAAAAAAAAAAGTGGTTCTTTGATTTTAATGTGGTCTATAATTCACTATTGTCCTACTACCGAATATGTTGATGTAATATAATCTGAAATACTGTGGAAAAACGTCTTACATTGACAAAAGCTTTTTTATGAGGCATTCAATAACTATTTTTCTTGTTAAATTTACTTTCTTCAAGTAAGGTTTGACATCAACATGTGCTGATCAGTCCTTCCACTGCTAAAGAAGAGGCAATTTTCCTTCGTGTTTCAAATACTTCCAGTTAAAATGGTGGTTTTTTTCATTTTGGTTCTTTTCTAGGAACTTGAGGAATCCGACAAGATGGATGAGGACAGCAAAATGATAGAGGAACTTAGAGAAAATTGTGAACACCAAAGAGCTCATATATTGCAGCTGGAGAATGCTCTAAAGCTTGAAATATCAAAGCAAGAAGACATTAAAAAGCTCAAAAGCAATGAACTGCAGAAGTCAAATGAAATTATTAATGATTTGAGGCAAAAGGTTGCAAATTGCATGAGCCTTTTGGATTCGAAAAATGTTGAGTTGCTTAATCTTCAGACTGCACTCGGCCAATATTATGCTGAATCAGAAGCTAAAGTAAGGATAAATATATTGAAATATACGAAATATTTCCTTCACTTTCCACCTAATAGTATATAAATACTCAATGTTGCCAATCATCTACGATGACATAATATTCATGCTTGGCAATTGAATTGTTCAATGCAGGAGCATTTAGGAAGAGATTTGGTTTTGGTTAGAGAAGAGTCAGCTAAACTTTCCGAATCATTGAAGGTAATCAGAAACTTTTGCTACCTTTGATATGTTAAATCTAGCTTATGTTAATAGTCATGATATCATTGAACTCATAAATATAATTATACACCGCAATGTTTATAAACCTGTTCTTCATTATGCATAAAATGCTGGATAAGGCAATTTCAGAAGAAAGTTCTGCTGGAACTGTGTATCTTGGTTTTCCATCTCATATGTCTTAGTTTAAGATAAACTTATGGCATTGATTTTACCGGCTCAAGAGCTCCTAGTTTTTTAGGGTAACAAGTTTTCCTATTTGTTACATTTTTTCCTTTACATCTGCATATGCTGGAATAGATTCTATATGAGACAAACAAGTTTGCTTCACAATATCCTCACAATTCTGGATCTATGTTGGTCATTAAAAAAACATTATTCTTCAAGGAAAAGATGTTCTATTTCAACGAAGAAAAGGTTTATCACATTTGTCCTAGGTCATGCTCTTCCTCCCTTGCCTAGTATTTCCACCTGGTATATGTATATTTTAAGAGGAGTTTTTTTCTCTAAACACATGACGCATTTTATTATATGAATTTTATTGCAATTTTTTTTTTCTTTTGATGGTTTAATTTTGTCAGATTGAGAACATTAATTTGTGGTTCTCGCTGAAAAATTAATGAATCCTAACTATGATGTCTAAAATGATAAGTTTTCTTTATGTGATATCGCTGGTGTTGTTGATTTGAGATATTTCTCTAAATAGGCTGCAAAACAAGAACTAGACACGTCAAGACGAGAAAACGAGGAGCTAGTTGCTAAACTTACACAGGCTGAGAGGTTACTATCTGAAGGGAAGTGGTCAATTCAGAAACTTGAGGAGGACAATTTAAAATTGCGTCGTGCACTTGATCAGATCATGACACGGCTAAACAGGATGTCATTGGATTCAGATAACTCTGTTGACAGGTTACTATAGCTTTTTTTACTCCAGTCATTTGAATGATTAGTGTATTTCAGTTTGTCCTGACTATATTTGCTAGGGTATTTGGAGTTATGAATTTGATCTCCACGGAATTGTTAGGATATGTTATATTGTTGTCTTTGTCTGTCTATTAATGACCTGTTGTATGATGGTGGGAATGAAAATGTTTGCACATGGGAGCCTTCTCATGCTAGTTTCTTCCTTTGGAAATTCAAATTCAATAGTTAAGGTGTGCACCTTCTCAAAAAATAGTTAAGGTGTGCAACCAGACAGCAAAAGAATGACAAGGGTGCGAAGACAGTTTGTACATTGCTAGGGCTTGGCTAGGACACAGCAAGGCAGAAAAATATCTTCCTCCTGGGGCGCACGTCATTTGCATATTTTTTTCAGAATTATTGAAGTCTTATTGCTCAGTTGACTTGAAAAATATATACCAGGAGGATGTCCAGCATATGAGACATTTGTTTTTATCCTGGTTGATGATAAGTTGGAATACAACAACAAAACCTTATCCCACTAGATGGGGTCGGCTACATGGATCATACGATGCTTCGTTGATCCATGTTCATATGATTCGACAGGATTTTATGCTGGCTATCGGGGCCTAACACAACCCTCCTCCTTTATCCGGGCTTGGGACCAGCTATAAAATATAGGCTCCTTTATGATAAGTTGGAATCGAGCTATAATCTCTGTTTGTGTTTTAGACTTCTTTTCCTCAGTTACTTTTGTAGTAGAGGCCTATCCTATTTAGGTGATGAGGGTTCAGGTTATAGAAAGAACCTTGTCAAGTAACAGTAAGGTAGCATGTCATTTCTGACAATCCGGCGGATTGTCCACCCTTTGTTTTCATCTGTCATTTGTATTGGAATGGTCGATAACTTTTGAGTTTTCTTGAATCTGGTACTTTTCTTCTTGAATTAAAATAACTGGAATTATTAAGTCATTCTATAGTAAAATGCATTTCTGGTTAATCTGTGGGTTTCTGTTTGTGCTTTTGTAATTATAACACAGGAAATTCACAATTGAGTGTTTGATATGAACAAAATCTCTTCCCTTCGAACCATGAAAATGATAATAATTCCTTTGTGTTGCTAAATTGAGTTATAACTCCAAGACCTTTCCCCAAAAAAAAAAAAAGGAAAAAAATACAGTTATGTTAATAATCCTTAGGACTACATATAATTGGTATTTAAATGACCTATATGCATGTTACTTGGGTTATTTTGTTTTGAAGAAGTATGTTTGCTAGATAATTACTTTTCTCAGACTTCTGGTGATTGAATATGTTTACTTCTCTTATTCCTTTTGCAATTTAACAAATGAAACCTAAGTATCTGATCTTGACTTTCTAACAGGCGCATAGTGATCAAATTGCTCGTGACATACTTCCAAAGGAACCACAGTAAGGAGGTGTGTCTTCTGTTGATTTTTTATTTTCCTATAATGCAGACATAAAAAATAGCTTCGACCATTGTGAACTTCAGGTTTTGGACCTCATGGTTCGCATGCTGGGTTTCTCTGAAGAGGACAAGCAGAGGATCGGTTTTGCTCAAACAAATGCTGGAAAAGGCGTGGTTCGAGGCGTCTTAGGTCTCCCTGGTCGTCTGGTTGGAGGCATACTTGGAGGTGGTTCTGCAAATTCATCTCATGTTGCTTCAGATAATCAGGTTAGCTTTTAATCTTTTATATAGAAATTTTCTATCTATTTTACCAATTGGGCAGTTTTGGAGAGAGAGGTTCAAGAATCTACCATGTGTCCGCACTTTATTTAAATATCTTTCATGCGGTCTTATTAGTTTATATTGAGTGAATTTTCTCCTTGAGCCATAAATGTTAGAAAACCTCTCAGGGTGACTCAATGTTGTGGAGTTGTGTCACCACTTCTATAGGAACTAGGACCGACTTCAGGTGTCCATGTTGTTTGAGCTTAATGATCTCATTTTCCTGGCATGTCTTGTACAGTCTTTTGCCGATCTGTGGGTTGATTTTCTTCTCAAAGAAACTGAAGAAAGGGAGAGAAGAGAATTGTCAGAAGCTGCAAAGTCATCTTCTAGTGCTCAGGATACCTCAACCAGGTTGTCTACAACCTCTCAACGGAACTAGCCAATGAGGAACTGCGTTGCTACCTTCTCGACTGTACATTTATCTGCAAATCACATGGATAATTCTCCTACATAAAAAGAAAACAATATCAGACTTGCTGAATTTGCAACAGCCTTCAACGCGCCCATACAATTCTTGCGTGAGATATGCCTCGAAGACACCGAGGAAATAGACGAGGTAATTCATTAATAGAAGGGAGTCCACCCTGTTCGTGCTCTTACAACAAGTTAATGCTCTGTGATTATTTCATTTGTTCACAATAATCAAAAGGTCTATTCATTTTGTGTAGAGCGTTTGTATATATCTAATTTTTTGACAGCGTGTTTTTTTATATGCAATACCGGCAGAAATATAATTTCGTGCACTCGTTGCTTGCAATTCTATCTAGTGGTACATTTGATACATCGTTTTCCTCATTTTTCAGTAGGGATCTGAGATAATCAAATATAACTATACCACTTTTCGGGCAACAACCACGAACAAACTTGGCTGGGAAACCGTCGAATCAACCGGCTACATTGTGACCGCATATTTCTTCATCATCATCATCATCATCATCATCATCATCATCATCATCATCATCATCATCATCGTTTAGGTTCCCAAGTGGCCCCAAAACAGCAATATTACTCTGATTATTGCCCTATTTTTAGTTGGTTTTTCTAATGGATTGATCGTGTTCTTTTTCCTCAAATAATTTTTATTTCGATAAGTCCGGAATCATTCGTGTGCACATTAGGGCATGCCGGCATAGGAACTGCACTGGTGGCACAGCGACAATGCCCACCGCACAGGACTAGTCTTGTCGCGACACACTGACCACTGACAGAGCTAATCAATTCACTTGGATTGATTCAAACCCACGGCTGCCCCATTGACAAGGCTCCTAACCATTTATCTCTCAACGCCCTCTCTCTGCCAACACAAGAGCCACAACTAACCGTCGGCAGAATTCTCCGCACCAAACCTCGCCACGAAACTAACTAGCACTAGTCGAAGGGACGCACAAAAAAATGATATAATAACTTCAAGGGTAAAATGCGCCTCCGTCCATTCTCCGGATCCCTCTTGATCAATTCGTGCGAGGAGAATAAGTCAATCATCAATCACCCTTCTGTTCGCAGCACTGTCCAGATTAATCCTAAGAATAAACTCACTCGATTTTTTTTATTTTTAAAAAATAAACCAATAATGCCAATACAATAAGCTCTCGTAGAACAAGAACGATCTCATAGGGGAGGTAAAAACTGTCGTAGAAACGTGTGTCGGATCTTCTTTGCCGAAGTTGTGGACGACCTTTGAAGACTCCCTAGGGGGCCGTTTGGCAACATGAGTCAGGCGTTCCATCAAGTTCCTGTAGTTTCAGTTGTGTTTGGATGTAGTGGAAGATGATGAGAATAAGGTAGTTGATGTGATAGGAAAAATAGATGTGATTTGGGTTAAATTTTTGTTGAGTTTTGAAATAATAATCGATATTATAAATATAAAATATAATCTTGTTAGTAAATATAAATAAAATTAAAAATTATGTTTTAAAAAATTTCGTTAAAAAATATTTTATTTAAATTAAAAAAACTCAGTTTTAATAATTATATATAGAAAAATATTAAATTTTTTTAATGAAATAATAAGTAAAAAATATTATTATATTAATATATTATAATAAATAATTTATATTTAATAAATAAATTATTTTATAAGATATATGTATGAGAGAGAAAATAAAAAAAAGAAAAAAAAAGATAAAGGAAATTGAAAAAAAAAGTGGCGGCGTCAAATTCAAAAAAAAGGCTAAGTTCACCAAAACGGTGAAACCAAGGCAGACCCCTTTTTGTGGAACCAAGAAATAATTTCGATTCCGCCAAATGTCACATTATTCGACGAAATCGGCTAGAATCAGACGTTTGATTCCAATTGCCAAACAGCTCCTTCGCAAGTTCAGTGGATGACCTCCTAAGACATTTCCCCGGGGGGGGCTGAATCGACGATGCAGCTCTGGCAGCAGCATAACCAGGAAGTCCAGGACAATTTGCCAGTCCTCTCTCTGGGGCGTCCTAGATTTGCTGGGCGGCGTCGCAAGAACATGAAAGAGCGCGCGCGAGAATGTTAAATGTTTTTTTCTTAAGATTAATCTAGACCGTTACTGTGAAAAGAAGGGTTATGATTGACTTATTCTCCTTTTTTTTATCAGCCGCGAATTCTTCAATGCTACTCCAAATAATAACAATAATAATATCAATAATCCTACTCCAAACACCTGGCATTATACTACCGATTAAGCGTGCTTAAACGACAAATGAGAAAACAGTGGTGGAAGGTTGCTGAAATTTGCACCCCAACTTGGAAATAGTCCGACTGTCTGGAAACTCTTCGATATTCCACGGCCACGGCCGATAGAATGACAATTGCAATAAAAATATACAAAGCGAGTCCTCGGAGGAGGCATTGCACTCTCCCTATTTTTTTTCTGTCAGCAGAAGAATTGAACTATAGAAAATACACATATATATATGTAATATATGTGGGAACATGTATGCTTTACAACCCGAATTCCACTAGGACAACTGTATCATGGGGAAAGCACCAGCAGAACGTCAGAAAAGCACAAAGTTGGCAACATGACACTTTAGTAGAAACGACCGACCGATCAACGGAGAAACGTCAATTTACAAGAGAAATTTTCAGCTTCACAAAAAAGCAGTTTGCTGTAATTGACATCTAGGTTCAAATTAGTTCCCAATTCTACTTTAACATCAGTGACAGCTGAGAAACACGCATCCATATGTCCAATTCTAGCTAGAAAAACCTTAATAAGGGTAAGTTTACTTTATCTTCCACCTCGTTCTAAAACCATTACATAGCACATCTTTACATCTAACAAGATTCAACTTTATATTTCCCTTACAATATATAATCTGCAAAAGCAATCACATATTTGCTTTGCGCATACCAACAAAGAGCATCAGATTAGGGTCACAACAGGGCAGCGAATGTAGGACTACTTCAAATGTAATTGACGGCTGAAAAAAATCCACAGCCACAAATGATCGCGCCTAAGTTGTCGAAATAAATAAAGAAATAAGCAATTCAACCAGTCTATTCAACGAATCCACATTTGTGCCCTCAAATATTTGCTTGAGAATAAAAATTACAGATCGTTATCACAATGAAGTAACAAACTAGATCTCTTTAAGCATCCGAGAATAAAATACCATGGGCACATGGAAACAGAAAGTTGTGACAAGAAATAAATATTGGAAGCTGAACAACTAAATGCCATTCTTGATGCCAAACAAAACAGGCAATTCGACATGGATGCCACTTCAAATTGTATTTGATTCAATAGCCGTAGAACCACCACTGATAAAGAGAAAAAGAACAGCAGCACAACCATCATAATGTAGAGAGAGTATGTATAGTGAACACAATATGGTTGTATGAAACCAAATAAATGACAGCAACGATGTAGCGCAGGGCGATGATGCCCATAATAAATAACACCCACATCCTAAAACTTCAAATCGTTTCTAACAACCCATTCTAGAAAAGCTATCACATGAAGCAAATACCACAGGCTAGCTCCACAGTAGTCATACCTAATGCCCACAAAATATCTCAGCTACTGAAACTTCTTCATTTTCAAAGCGCCGCTTGGAATTTTGCTCAAATACTTGGCGTGGACGACTGCATAGTGTTTCTTAAACTCCCCTTGGGCTTTCTCTGCAAAAGCGTCAACTTTGTCCTCGTATTTGTCATACAGGAAAGGCACGGTGTGTAGGATAACAAACACTGTGATCCAAAGTCAAGTAATTAAGTTAGAAAGACTGTGAAGGTAAACACTAGAAGATTGCCAACATCTCAAGCTCAAGTGTTAGAGCTTACATGCGTAAAACAATGTTAAGAAATTGTAGCAATTCCCGACAATAGAAAGAACCCACAACCCAGCGACCACCTAAAAGGCGGACCAAGGATTAATACCAACAGAAAAACAACCAATGTGTCGCAATATTTCACAAAACAGTAAGAGATTGAAACATGCAACTTACAGCAAGAAACTTCTTCAGATCGCGACCAGATGCAATTTCTCTCAGGGAAGCAATGCCTCTGTTGATTTCATTACGAAATGCAAGGGCAATGTTCACAGCAAGATCCTCCGGGATGCTCACCTCAGGAATGTGAGGTGGGGATCTATCAAAATGAAATGATCAACAAAACTTTAGCATCGGAGAGCATAGTGAAATGATCAACTCGGGAATGCCACAATGCTCACTTGTTGATGAAGGTTGTGGCATTGGACCAGAGGAAAATTATCGCCAGGGACAGTATGAGACTGTGGCAGACCAGAGTGAGCAGATGGTACTCCATGAGCTCGAAAAGAACCCACACAGCTGTCGCCCCGCCAAGCACCACCGCTGACGCTTTCTTGTTCTTCCATAAGAACGCATCAGCAGCTGCACAAAAAAATATTTGTTCGCTTCAATAGGAAAGTTGAACGCTTTGAGGCCCTAAAGTCACCTTTGCGCATCCGATCAAATATTAATACACATACCACAAACAAACTTTGATCGGGAGATTTAAATGGTTACTTAATATTCCCAGATCCACCAAACCTTAGATGGAATCGAACTGGGATAACATAAGACATGGATCAATCAAACTCTAGAAATATTAACAATCAGAACAAGTTTGAACTTTTCCCACTCAATATAAGGGGAAACAAACCCTAATAAAACCCTGGAACGGATCGAACTAAATCGACACGATTAGGGCATCGGCGTCGCGTCGAAATTAGCAGATTTCAGTTCCAAACAACTCTGCGAGTAAAAAAAAAAACACAACCGATTCGATTGGAATCGAACGAGGCACCCGAAATAAAAAAGATTGCTTTTTTCCCCCCTTTTGTCCCATAAATCTAAAGAGCAGGAGTGAACCATACTTTTGCCGCCGCCCAAGACCTTGTGGACGGGCTGTTCCCTGCCGAATAGGCGGTAGATCTTGGCCTTGGCGGCGTCGACGGCTTCCTCCACCTTGGACTTCTCGTCGTCGGAGTCCGACGAGGAACCGCTTCCGTGGATCACCTCCGTTATCTTCTCGATCAGCGACTCGCCGGTCTTCTCCTCCTCCTTGTGATCCGCCATCGCCGGCGCTAAACTCCCTGCTCTCTGTAATCAGATGCGCTATTGAAAGGAAGAAAAAGGAAAAAAAAACTCCTTTTTTTCGCGAGGGGGGAACAGGTGGAAACTGGAGGTCTCCGTTGGGTTATTTATAGCGGAGGAAGGCGAAGATGCGATCACGGCCGTCAGATTCTGCCGCGAATCTCGAGATTTTTTTCAATGTGGACCGAGCCGTCAACCCAGAAGAACGACGACCGGAAGCTGAGGCCGCAAAATCTTATTCCGTATCTAACTCAACCAATCACGAGCCTCCACGCCAGGAGTTGCTGGGCCTTTAAGACTGTTGGGCCTGTGAGGACGAATGGCCTGCGGGAGTTTAACGGGACCGTTACTTTTCTTACTGTGGGGGTAAATTTCAAACTTTTATGGATTTAGTTTCCTGTCCACGATAAATAATCTTTTCTTTTTAATTATTTATCTCGTCTTCCATCTAAAACTAATATATATGATACTAAACGCATGAAATATATCAATGTTTAATCAAAATAAAGATCTAACGGATCGGTTAGTTTTGAATGTTATAAGAATATTGGATTCATTTGTGTTTAGAATTTATTTTTAATTAATGGGTTTAAAATACAAAGAAATATGTACAAGATGCATATTTTTGTTAGTTTTAAAGATAATTTATCTATTTTGTTTTAAATAATCTTGTCTTTAATTAATAACATATATGGCTTATGATTTCAAAATCTATAGTTACCGTAATAAAAAAATCTAATTTATTTTTCATTTTGTCCTAAGACTATCATCTTTTTAATAGATAAAATATATGGATTACAATTTAGTTTGTTCAAGTTAAAAACGAATTTCATCCTTTTTAATAAAATACTTTGTCATAAGAATATATTAGTTTTAATGGATAAAATATGTAGATTACAATTTAGCTAGTTCTAGTTGAAATTATACTTAAAAATTAATTTCATCGTTTTAATAACATATATATATATTATGTACAAATTAAGATACAAAATAAAATTATTTCGGAAAAGAATTAAGAAGTTGGAAGATAATTGAGAGAGACAGTGAAATGTACCCATTTGTGTCGCATGTGTTCCCGACCAAGAGGGGCATTTGGTCGGTGCGAGATGTCGGGCTCAGCATCAGGAGAAGTTTCTAGAGGTTTTCTTTTTTTTTTTTATTTGAGGCGACAGCCTAAACTTCAAGATGAAGAGAAAAAAGACAATGGATTTCAATTATTATTAAATTAAATTAAATAATAAATAGGTTAATGAGAGTTGTTGAAATATTTAAGATTTTGGAAGTCTGTAGAAGGTCAAGAGGAAATTTAAGAGGATTCTCCTTGAGGGTTGCGGGGGCTTCAGTGAAAATTTTTAGGAGTATTTTTTATGTGATTCAAAATTGATTTATTTTTTTATCACAAGATAGGTGCTTTATTTTGAGGAATTAATTTAGAATCACAGTTAGTCTGTAATTCTTATCATCTGTCAATGAGAGTGCCTATATAAACTTCTTAGGGGTTTAGATAGAGTCTCATCCTTGTAATCATCATTATTCCATAATAAACAAAGTCGTCGCTTCACGATGACGTAATCCGATTTAAGATGAACTTCATAAATCTTCGTGTTCTTCCGTGTCCATGCGATTTTTGATCGGACTCTTAAGGGCTAAGAGTTCTCACAATTATTATTATACATTTATTATTTGTACCTTAAATTTTGTGCTCAAAATGATTACTTCTCTATGAGCACATTGCTCGTGTCATTATGTCACCGATTACATAATTGATGCAAGATATAAAATAGGCTTGATGTTTGTTTGTTAAAAGAATATAAATAAACTAATTATTCGTAACTTCGATGTTAAATTTATTTTTAAAGAGGTTATATTATGACGTCCCAATATTTCATCACGAGCAATAAAGTAAATTTATAATTTAATTAGAATACTTGATGGATTAAAAGAGAATTTGAGAAGGAATAGACAATAAGTATAATTTAATTGGAATACTTGATGTGTTAAAGGAAAAATTGAAAAGAAATAAGAATATGAATAGAAAAGGAGTACCAAGAGAAAGAGAGATTAATCCTGCTTGAAAAAGAAAATTAAAATTGAGCATGATTAAGAATATGATTGTAAATGATAAATGAAAAGAAAAAAAGATTAAATTATATTGGGAGTAAGAATTGTGATTAAATTAGAATTAGGTATTTTAATTTTAGTTAGACTTAGAAGATAATATTAGTAGTTAAAAGATGCCCAATTAAGATAGGATTAAGAGTTTTATAATTTATGAATATTTCAAATAAGAAAATAATATTAAGGGTCTAAGATTAAACACCTAATTCTTATATACTCTTATATGGAGTTAGATTAAATCAGACAAATTAACCTACGATTGCAAAAAAGAAAAATTAAATAAAACAACTTATAATCTTAAGCGAATTTCTTTTAAAAAGTAACTGGACTCATTGCACCATATCCCTGGCTATTTGTTTTCACTCAACAATTTCCTTAGTTTTATCTTTAAGTATAGCTGACAGCGCGCGCATATATATATATATATATATATATATATATATATATATATATATATTAATGTACCTACAAAATATTTTCTGCTTTGTAGGGATGCTGAGCGTATTTCAACTTTTGATCCACTTATCAATGGATCTGATCAAAATGATTAAACTTCATTATTTAAAAATATCAATTATCTCAACCGTTAATCAATGGATTAACGGTTGAGATGCGCTCAACATCCCTACCTACAAAGCAGAAGGTACGTTGTAGGTACATTAATTCCATATATATATATATATATAAACTTGGTACACTAAAAAATTACTAAAATAGTTGACATCTCATTTTAAAAGCAAAAAAAAATATTGTTTATTTTTTTAGTAATATGTAATTTCAATTTTAAAAAATGAACTTTTGTATTGTAATTTAGCTTTAGTTATCTTTGTTTTATATAGATCTGCCACCTCAGATTTTTTTTCATGCTGCATCCTAGACTTTTTTTTTGTGAAAAGGCATAATATTATATCCTGAATAATTACAGCACTGAAAATAGTATTTATGTTATTTTTTTCCCCGTAAAATGATCTATTTATGAAGTCTTTGTTCATATTAGGTTTTTTCCATGTAGATGTGTGCTGACGAAATCAATAGGACAGCAAACAAAATGAGCATAACTTCCCTGAGTAACATAATAATGGCTCCCGTATTTTTTGTTCAATAAATTTAATGTCTTAAACACTAACAAATTTATTTCTTTTTTATTTTTGTTTGTGACAACAATCTTCTCGTTGATTAATCGAAAGTCTCACTCGTCATAGTCAGACTTGTTACTCGGGTAATGCACTCTTTAGCGTCACGTGAATTAAACGATCAGTGTCGTTTTTGGACCCAACCGAAAAAAAAATCTTCTCATTAAAGAACCAAGTAATGCCCAAACCATTTGTCTTAATTGTTGCCGTCAGTAACTGGGCCAGGCCCCCACATGTTGATCCATGGGCTCCAGTTGCTAACTACGTTCACTTCATTACCGTCAAAAGGGATACGAATTTTGCTAGCTATTTATTTCCGTACTTATATATCTAAAAATAAATAAATGTTGTGTTATAGCATAAAAAATCAACTGTTGCATTCGATTAGGGAACAATTAAATTAATTAAGGGCCATCAATAAATCAGGGAAAAAAAAAGAAGTGTTAGGTTTGCACAAGCGAACTGAACTCGACAACAAATATTTCAGAATTAGATAGTCCATAGCATAATTCACTTTTAGAAGAGATGAAAAACATTTTAATATTATGCCTTTTTCTTGTTTGTCATTGAATAATAATAATAATAATAATAATAATAATAATAATAATAATAATAATAATAATAATAATAATAATAATAATAATAATAATAATAATAATAATAATAATAATAATAATAATAATAATAATAATAATAATAATAATAATAATAATAATAATGCACACAACGTTAGAATCACATTGGTATCTGCAAGGCATGCCATGTGATATTTATTATCATTCTCTTACACTTTACCAGTAATTTTTGTAAATTATTAGACGATGTTATATTAAATTATTTGACTTTACCACACTATCCTATTTATTTGTAATGAGTAATGTGAATTATTTATATAATTTACATTACTTATAAAGCGACATTTAAAATGGGAGGAGTGACAATTTAGATTGTCACTTGAATTGTAATCTTTTTAATTTTAATTTTCTTATTTATTCTTTGAATATCTATTTAAATAAACTATGAAAGTAATCAAATAAATTTTAGTTAATTATTATGAATACATTATTATCATATTTTTAAAAAATTTAATTATTTTAAAAAATTTAATTTGATGAGTGAAAATATGTATTTATGATTTAAGTTTACGGAGTTCAAAATAAATTATATATATTTACATATAATTATTTTAATTAGGAGTATATCGATAAAAAATATATATCAACTTATAAATATTTGTTTGAATTGTTAGATAAATTACTTATGCATACTAAATAAAGCAACGTAGATTGTTAGTAATTTAACAAGTAATAATAACGTTCAAACCTATTTATTTTTTATTAATTAATTATGTGATGTAAATGATAATTTTAAATAAATAATATGATCATCTATATAAATCTTAACTACCTATCATACATTACATACAATCACTTTGCAAGAGGTCTCACTGCATTTTTTAGAACAAAGCACATAATTTGGAAGAATTATTAATCTCGAGGTGTCTTCTCTTGTCAAGTTTCTTTCTATCTCCCTTTCTTTGCTTGACTTCTCAAAGTCCAAGCCTTCTACACCACATGAATCAATCAATAATACTAAAAAAGTGGATTTTACTTTATCCTTTAATAAAATAAAAAAAGATAGATCAACAACTACGAATACGACCATAAGAGGAAACGATAGAAGAATCAAGATGCAATTTTATAGGCCCCCACTCCTTCCCAATTTCTTTTACCTCTATATTATATAGATTATAAGTACAAATTAAAAAATGATTTAAGAGGTCCCCCGTCCTCAAATTAAATTTAAATTACTACGTTAGAAAATATTTAATTTCTATATCACTACAAGAAAATCGCGATTTTTCGACGGATAATTTCCGACGGTTCTAAATCCGTCGCAATTTGCGACGGATTTTTCGACGATTCCGTTTCCGATGGAATTTTCGACGGTTATGACCGTCGGAAATAATTTATATTATTATTTAATTTTTCGACGATTAGGAACGTCGATATTTCCGACGGATATCCATCCGTCGTAATTTTCGATAACTTTTCCGACGGTTACGACCGTCGGAAATAAAAAATTAAATTATATATATTTTATATTATTATTAATTTTTTTCGACGGATTTTTCGACGGTCACGACCGCCGCAATTTCCGAAGATCGTAACCGTCGGTAAATGTATAATAATATCATATAAAAAGTATTTTATGAATATAACTAGCGACGGTCAAAACCGTCGGTCCGACGGTTTGGACCGTCGGTAACGATTACCGACGGTTTAAACCGTCGGTAAAATAAAAAATAAACATTATATTTACATCTAAATATATTTAATATTTAACCGTCTAAATATATTTTCGACGGTCACAATGTCGGTAATTATAAAAATATTTAATATTTACATTTTCGACGGCCGAAACCGTCGATAATTAAAATTTTGTTATCCCGCTTTTTTTTTCCCTTTTCCCGCTTTCTTTCCACTTTTTCCCTTATATATATATTCCTCCTCCCTCCTCCTCTCTCTCCCTCCTCCCTCCACTCCTCTCTCTCTCCCGGCCGCGAGAACTCTCTCTCGCGCCGGATGCCGGCGACCCTCACGCGCCGGACGCTGGCGACCCTCTCCCGCACCGGACGCCGGCGACCCTCTCCCGCGCCGGCGTCTCTCTCTCTTTCTCTCTCCCGCTCCGTGCCGACGTCTCTCTCTCCGGCCAAAGGCCGCTATCGACGAGATCCGGCCCCCAGCGGCCGATCGGCCAATTGGCGGACGGATCGGCCGCCAGGCGGCCGGATCGGGCCTCCAGGCTGCCGAATCCGACCTCCAGACGGCCGGATCGGCCGCCGGGCGTTCGGATCCGGCCGCCTGGCGGTGGATCCGGCCTCCAGCGGTCGGATCGGCCGCCTGGCGGCGGATCCGGCCCCAACGGTCGGATCGGCCGTGGCCGGAGCTGGCCGCGGCCCGATCCGGCCGCTAATTTTTTTATATTTAAAAAATTATTTACGACGATTGCGACCGTCAAAAGATCGACGGTTGCGACGCCCGTCCAAAGTTTCGACAGTTGCGACCGTCGAAAAGTTGCGACGGCTCGAACCGTCGGCCTTTTTCGACGGTTGCAACCGTCGAAAATTTCGACAGTTCAAACCGCCGGGGACTTTTCCGGCGGTTGCAACCGTCGGAAAATTTCGACGGTTCGAACCGCCGGGGACTGTTCCGACGGTCAGAACCGTCGATATTTTTGACGAATTTTTTTCAACCGTCGCAAATCCGTTTGCGACGAGTGTTTTTTCGACGGAAAAACCATCGGTAATTGCGTTATCGACAGTTTTCGGGCTGATTACCGACGGTCTCGGTCCGGACCGTCGGTAATCAACGTTTTTCTAGTAGTGTATGTAATCAACATTTTAAGACTTGACCCTCATAATTTAAGATAAAAAAATATTAAAATAAATAATTTTTATTTTAATATTCAATTATTAACCTATTTTATCTTTATTCTATTTATAATATAAATTTGGACCCCTATAAGAAAAACTGCTAATATCCTTTTTTTTCTTTTTCTCTACACTGCGTGGTACAATACATCACTTCAACGATGATTTCAGAGGTCAGTTCATCGTCAAACACAAATAATAATAATAATAATAATAATAATAATAATAATAATAATAATAATAATAATAATAATAATAATAATAATAAGGAGGAGGAGGAGGAGACTTGCGTAATTAATTTAAACATCTCAATGATCTGATCCTTTTTTTCATTTGATATCCCTTTTTTTATATAAGTTTTAAAACAAAGTTTTGTTTTATCTTTCCGTGATTTACTTTTGATTTTTTATTTTTTCGCACCAATATGAGTTTAGGAGAGAATTTTTGTAACGCTCCCAAATCGACCAACGTCACGTGGCGTGGATCTCTCTAAAGACGCTACGAAAAACTATAACTTTAACTAAAGATTGATTAAAACTCCATTAAAATAGTGACATGCCAGCAATAGAAATAAAGAGAAAAATAGTATATCATAATAGCGGAAGTCTGAATTAATACAAAATTTTCATGATAACTATAACATATGGATTACATTCAAGTTCATAAATGTGGAAAGTAAAGAAAATGATAACTAGGTCCTTTTTCAGTTCACGTGTTTTATTATCGCTCGAGCTGGTCGTGGCACATGATCTCAACACCATCACTGACTTGGTCCTATGAAAATCAACACAGGGGAGGAGGTCCTCCTGTAAGTTATACAGCCTAGTGGGGAATCAATATAATACACAATGCATAATCATAAACAGAATTAGTCAGAATCAGTAATCACTGATATCAAGAGCAGGTGAGAGCATAAGGTCATTCAATTTGAGATATTAATAGATAAAAGAGTTCAAAGATCATCTAATCATGAAAACGATGCAGTTATCATTTTAGATTAACAATCTTACTTCATTTATCATCATACTCATAGCATTCATATATTCTCTTTATTCTTGAACAATTTTCTTAGTCTTAAGTGATTTTAGGTGTCTTTAACTTTTTGGAGTTTTATGTCGAGCAAAATAATGCAACCTATGGATGATCAAGCCATGGCTAAGGGAGCGATCCTTCACTATAGCACTTGGCATGGGCTGGCCATCCTCCCTTTTATCTTTTCATCTTTCTTAATTAATCACTTTATCAATTCATCGTTCTTTCATTCTATAAGAGGACTGGATCACTGGACAAATCAATAACAAGACAAATGATTCAGTCATACAACAATTCAATCAGTAGAGAATAGTATATCATAATCATAGAAAGAATCTAGATCAATCAGCAAATAAAATGAAATATGGCTTAAGGTTCGGTCGACCAGTTCTCCCTAATCGTTCGACCGACTTATGGGCACCAGTCGACCGATATCTCTGGATCGGTCGACCGATGGGTTTGAGTCCGTTCAATGGGTCTCGGTCGGGCGCCGACCTATGCGGTTCAAAAGAAATGATCAGTTGACCGATCTCTATCGGTCGGTTCGACCGATCTTTGACATATCGGTCGACATATATCTCTTGATCGGTCGACCGGTCGGCGTAAAATAGGAATCGAGCAGACAATAGAATTTCGGGATTTCTCGACTCTAAATGAAATCATTGCTTCTAATCAATCATCTAAACATGAAGCAATTAACAAGAATGCTTACTTGACAGTAACCAATAACAAATCAAGAATCAAAGAACAAGAATACAATGAATCAATCCATTCTTTTCCATTTCTTTTCTATTCGGCCATGAAGCTTTTTAAAGGATTTGGTACAGAAATCATTCTAACCTGATTCTGTTTAAGTTATGCAAAGGAGATTTCAAATTCAACCACCTCCTTCCTTGGTTGATCCTTGCACGAAATCCTTCCGATCACCGGCGGCGTCCTCCTCTTGTCGTTCCTCACTTATGAGGCAATGCAACCTATGGATGATCAAGCCATGGCTAAGGGAGCGATCCTTCACTATAGCACTTGGCATGGGCTGGCCATCCTCCCTTTTATCTTTTCATCTTTCTTAATTAATCACTTTATCAATTCATCGTTCTTTCATTCTATAAGAGGACTGGATCACTGGACAAATCAATAACAAGACAAATGATTCAGTCATACAACAATTCAATCAGTAGAGAATAGTATATCATAATCATAGAAAGAATCTAGATCAATCAGCAAATAAAATGAAATATGGCTTAAGGTTCGGTCGACCAGTTCTCCCTAATCGTTCGACCGACTTATGGGCACCAGTCGACCGATATCTCTGGATCGGTCGACCGATGGGTTTGAGTCCGTTCAATGGGTCTCGGTCGGGCGCCGACCTATGCGGTTCAAAAGAAATGATCAGTTGACCGATCTCTATCGGTCGGTCGACCGATCTTTGACATATCGGTCGACATATATCTCTTGATCGGTCGACCGGTCGGCGTAAAATAGGAATCGAGCAGACAATAGAATTTCGGGATTTCTCGACTCTAAATGAAATCATTGCTTCTAATCAATCATCTAAACATGAAGCAATTAACAAGAATGCTTACTTGACAGTAACCAATAACAAATCAAGAATCAAAGAACAAGAATACAATGAATCAATCCATTCTTTTCCATTTCTTTTCTATTCGGCCATGAAGCTTTTTAAAGGATTTGGTACAGAAATCATTCTAACCTGATTCTGTTTAAGTTATGCAAAGGAGATTTCAAATTCAACCACCTCCTTCCTTGGTTGATCCTTGCACGAAATCCTTCCGATCACCGGCGGCGTCCTCCTCTTGTCGTTCCTCACTTATGAGGCAATCCGGTTGAAGAAGAAGATAAGGAGCAACATACTTGATGGTAAGAAGACAAAAGAAATGAAAGATGACTGTCCAAGGAGGAAGCCCTTCTTATAGGGGTGTGGTGGAAGGAACTTCCCAATTTGCCCCTTTTTTATACCTTTATTTAGAGTCTTATCCATTTATATCTGTCCATTCTATTTGATCTTATCCATTTATTTATTTATTTATTTATTTATTTATTTATTTTGAGTGTTACAATTTCTGTGTCCCAGATCGACTAATTCGGAACCGATAAATAAAATAATGATTTCAAGATTGGAATATGAAATTACTAACCTCTCTTTCTGTTAACTGTTACCATTTGAGTTAATTGAAGATTGGTTATTTACTTTTTACCGCATTGGTACAATATATCTCTCGAGCACATGGACGAGGACTACGATCATGATGGAAGATGTTGGAAAAGGAAAAAAAAAAAAAGAAAAGAAAACGATTAAATTAAGCAGGACATGCATTTCACACAAAAATGATTTAACACATGACACTCCATATCTTTTCGACAACGTGTTTTCTGTAAATAGTTTTTTTTTTGTAGTACATATGATATAAATAGCATGTGCCATTAATTGTTTGATTTTAGAATTTGAATTGGAACTCATCAAACAAATAGATTCACTATTAAATTGGAAATTAAATAAATACAAATATTATAATCCGGCGGTAGCATTATTAAAAAAAAAGGCTTTGTCCTTTTCCGTCTTTGTTTTTTCGTGCTTTGATTGGTAATTTGTAATAGTAGTTTAAAAAAAGGGCTGTCTTATTCAAGAATTTTGTTTTTTACATTGAGTTTGATTATTGTGTTATTTTTTTAAAAAAATATCATTATCTGATATCTATTAATAATTTATAATGAGTAATGAATCTAATAATTAAATATTATTTTTTATTAATCGTTCATTATAAATGAAACCATAATAAATAGGCATACAATGATACTATTTATTCTTAAATGGATAGTATAGTTAATTTTCTTTTTCGTTTATTCAACTATGAAACGTAAAGTTATAAGGATAAAAATGATATTAAGTTTTGATTATTTTTTTTCTATTCTTGAGGTAACTTAAAAAACGAAGAGACTATAATTGAGTACTCTTAATCTCTTCTACTTAATCAATCTGATTATTCATTATTCAACTTATAATGTATGATACAAGATAAACATTTTAAAAACAAATTTAATAAACGCAAATTTTCTGCTATGGAAAATTGTGTTAAACAACATTTAATTGACGATCTCAAAAATTGATTAAGATTTTTTTTTAAAATGAATATATCTTAATTTAAAAAAAGGTGAACCTGATGATTTTCTATAATACATCTCTCTCTAACACAAACGAGAGGAACTTTTGGAAGATGAAAGGTGGAGTAAATTAAGCAAAATGTTTTCTAAATTCAACGATATTTTTTTAATTTTAATTTGTAACTCGTTGCATCGGACACTCTTTTAATCGTTAATCTCCCGAATCACTCCGCTGACGTGAGACGCTCTATCTCTTCATCACATAAACAAACATTCGAGGTAGCACTACCACACGGACTATTCTCCACGTCAATAAATTATTAAAAAATATAATAATAATAATAATAATAATAATAATAATAATAATAATAATAATAATAATAATAATAATAATAATAATAATAATAAGGGCGACGCCCCTACCTCGCCGGTGCTGGACGTGAAAAGGGGTGGGGGTGACGCCGGCTATTTGTATGTTAAGTTATCATAATTTTTAAAATATTTGTTTTCTTTTATTCTCATACGATATTTTGAATTATGGAATGCTTTTTTTATTTTTATCAAACCAAAATTTACATTTAAATTGCAATTACAGCTACATTCACATGCCTGGGTGACTTAATTAAGGAACAAATTAAAACAGCTTCGTCCGACAAGGTAGAAAAAAAAAAGAAGTGGTTTTTAAAGGAGCGATCGATCGTCTCCTCCTCAGTTGGTGTAGTTCTTGATGGAGCCGTGGGGCTCGCCGGACTTGGCAGCGGGGGTGGGCTCGACGGTGGGGGAGGGCGGCACGGGCCTGCCGAGGAGCTCCTTGGGGAGGTCGGGGATCCCCTTGAGGTAGAAGGTGTAGAAGAGCTTGAAGGGGAACACGATCTGCTGCAGCTTCACCTGCCCGTACGCCCCGGCGAACACGCCGGACCCGCCGGTCACAGCCAGATACGTCTCCTCGTACGTGAGGTACGGCCCCTGCACCGAGATGTGCCCGTAGTCGCCCAAGTAGAAGCTGTAGGTGGCCTCGTACCGGTCGCCGTTCCTCTCCGGTACGTGCTGTATCAGCACGCAGATGCCCGCCGTGATCCCCAGCCGCTTCTCCAAGTTGCCGGAGTACAGCTGCCGACAAACAACAGGAGCAATCGGTAAACTTGGCATGGTCCATTCGACTCGATTCGTCATCAATCTAAATCTAAACTAGAAAGCAAGCAAGAGCAGCCAAGTGGAGAAGCGGCCTTTGCCTTGTTGCTGAAGGGCACGAGATCGCCGAGGGAGTTGACGTCGTTTTTGCTCAGGCGGAGGTACGCGGGACTGCTGCGGTCGAGCTCGTTGATCTCGTAGACGTACAGCTCCTGCACCTTGGCTGAGAGATCACAGTGACAGATGGGTCTGAGAACGCATGAACAAACAAGAACAGAGGAGGAGGAGGAGGAGGAGGAGGAAAGAGAGATGTGTACTACGCACTCGGCCTGGCGTCGGCGGATGCGTGCTTAGGTGAGAAAAGCGATGCATTTACGCTCGTCAGAAGGGGGGAGCGGCCAGCCCTGCCGCAGACTACCGCCGATTTAGGGATTCTGGCCAGCATAGGGTTCCGGAGCAAAGACCCGTGCAGCGGCAGAGGGGAGAGAGGTCTCTTGGAGCTCGGAAGGTTGAGGGAGAGTGACCGGGGAGCTCCGAGCGACGCCATGGATTTGGATGAGATCGATGCTGCTCTACTCTTTGGGGCTTACAGGAGGAGGCGGAGGAGGAGGAGAGAGGAAGTGGAATTGAGAGCTAAGAATTGGGACTCCGACTGAGGTTTTTATTAAGAAAGATTGTAGTCGGTGAAGTGATAAAAGAAAGACTTTAATGGGGGTCTCCGACTTAAGTTCTAGGAATGTCGAAGATCCCGTTTTAAATCTTAATATCTTACGATTTTACTTTTCTTATCTCGAGGATATTATGCGTAAGATTTTAATATGATTTCAATTTTAATCACATGATCTTAAGATCTTATCCGATTATATATGATCTCATATCATTAATATAATCATTTGAATATTAATTAAAAATATATTTATGATATTAAAAAATAATTTATATGAAGTTAAATATATTTTTGTTCGTTTTTAATATGTTTTGATATAATTTGACTTAAAAATCAATAAAAAAATATCTTAGTGATGTATAATTTAAAATTTCAATGCAAAAATTTTGTCAAAAATGTATTTATTATTTTAAAATTATATTATTTTATTACTATGTAGTATCTTACGATTCTCGATCCGATCTTACGATCTTCAAACTTATGATCCCCTGCAATCTTATATAAGATCCCTTTCTTGACAACCTTGCCTCCCACACAAAGGAGTCATTAAGATCTATGGCCGGGCAAGATGCACGGTTTAATCGACATCAGTTCAGTAAAATGTCCGCAGTTCAATGGGCACCGATTCAATGAAATTTGCACGGTTCGAGTAGGGCTTCGACGACGTCGATGAGCGCGGCAGCATTGGAGGATGACGACAACAGGGAGACGAGCGTGTTCCTTGGCCTTCCTCCCAGCCTCGTCGCAGACCTCATCATAGATCAGATCATATTTCATGATCTGAGCAGGCCTGTCTTCGCCTTCCTCTCGGTCGGACGACGATAGGGAAATGAGTGTGTTCCTTCGCCTCCCTCCCAGTCGGACGACATGGCTTTGATTCGCGCTCCTTCGCGGACGAGTGTGTTTTTGCCTTCCTCCCTACTGGATGACGACCGGCAGACGAGCACGTTCCTTTGCCTTCCTCTCGATCAGACGATAAGGCTCCAATCCGTGTTCCTTCACCTTCCTCCCGGTCGGATAACAGGGGCTCCGATGTGCATTCTTTCACCTTCCTCTTGGCCTCGTCGTATACCTCATCATGGATTGGAGCAAATTTTGTGATCGAAGCATAGCCTATCGTGGATCAATGCATATTTCACGATTGGAGCGGACCTTGTCGCGGATCGGAATAGATTTCGCGATCGGAGCAAATCTCTATCGCGCGAGACGGCATCGCTTAGGGCAACAGATGAGGAACAAAGGTGTAAACATCTTCTGCTGGGCTGACGTGAACCGCTCGCGAACCGTGCGGGTTTCAGTGGACCGGCGCACATCCTGCCCAAGCGTAGATCGCGAATCCAACGGCTAGGAAACTTGGGAGGACATATCTACCATGGCTGGATGGTATGACAACCATTAAACCCTAAAAGAAAACGTAAAAATTATGAAGAATAATTTTGGTTAAAAAATATAACTTATTAATAATCTTATTTTTAAAAAGTTATTTTCTTAAATATTTTCTAAATTATAGTAATTTTCTGCATCTAATCCTAAATTATGAACTTATTGTATGACATCCCTAAACTTTATCATAATTTCCGCTTCAATTTTTCCATCTCATTCTGTTAAATTTTTCATTATTTTTTATTCTTTATTTATAAAATACTAAAATACTCTTCCACAAACAACCCTATATTTTAATATAAGGATAAAATAATAATAAATAATATAAATCCTAAAATATTTTTTAAAAGAGAATTTTTTACCTGACTTGTTAAAATATTTTATTTTTTTAAAATCAAAAGAAAGAATAATTCATAGAAGGACATTTTAATTTTTTTTATAAATAGGAAAAATAAAAAAAATGTAATCCAGAGCTAGATGCAAAAAATCACTATTGTTTAGAAAAAAATTAAAATTAATCCAAAAGTAAATGATGGACATGCACCACTAAACTCAGTTAATAATAATGAAAATTAATATATATATATATATATATATATATATATATATATATATATATAAAGAAATTATTTTTTCACAAGGCAAACTTTAGAGTTTCGATTTTTGAATTTCTTATATAAATCATTTGAGAATTTAATTTGTTTCATCCATAATAAATGCATTATTTAGTGTGCTTTCAATTTAAAATATACTTGAGAGATGAATTAATTGAATTTCATCTTCCTCTATTCTCTTAATTTATTCATTTTAATTTTCCAATTCAAAATTAAACCCAATCATGGGGCATGGATACCTTACTATGAATATTAAAAATATCACTATTTATTAATTATCTTATAATAATTTATGCTTAGACGTTTTAATCGTTCCATCATACCCCATCTAATTCGGCGATTAATACAGAATCCATGTTCGGATCGAATTTTACGATTTTTTTTCTTGAAAAAAAAGGGGGCGAAGAAGATGTATTGTTTCTCTCAAATCCGTATTTAAAGATACCACTTTTAACTCAAATCCGTATGCATTACTTTATTTTCTCCTCAATTAAAATTCAGAGTGTTGATAAAATAAATTTTTCGTATTTAATCTTAAATCACGAACTTATTTTTTGTATTTTTAAACTATCACAATTTTTTTACTTTAATCCCTCCATCTACTTTTATTACGTTTTTCGTTACTTTTTATTTTTTTATTTATGAAAAGATTAAATTAAGCCTTCCTCTATAACACATCAAATAATAAATAAAAAGAAAAAAATCAAGGAAGGGTAATTTAGTCTTTTTTTATAAATGAGGCTTTTTTATTTACCACTTTAATCTTTCAACGATTTTTTAATTTTTTATATTTATTATTTCATATTTTTCTGAAGGGAGGAGTAATTTAGTTTTTTTATAAATAGAAAAAAGTAAAAATAATAAAAGTAAATGACTACAATAAAAAATGTGATAGTTTAGGAATACAACAAAATAAATTTATAATTTAAGATTAGATCAAAAAATCACGATAGTTTATAAAAGATTTATAGAAATAATCCTAAAAATAATAATTTATCTGTTTTGGCCCAACCATGGAAATCTGCACCTGCTAATTCAATGTTTTGTTTTCTCAAAGATTTTTATGGCGTGCTTTTTGGCTTCTTACTGTTATTTAACTTATTTAAAATTTTTATCAATTGGTCGTTTGATAAGTGTCTAATTATCGATAATTTAATTATTCTAGTAATTTTAATTACTACATTACTGATAATTTAGATAGATGATTTTCCATATTATCACCTGCATTACATATTTATATGCATTTTGACAAAAATATTCTTCAATCAATTTTTTTAAAATTTTAAATATATTATTAATAAAAAATATCATGCAACTTTAACTTTTTATTATTTAAAAATATTTTACAAACAACTCTTAAATTTTCTTCATTTTATTTTATCTATATCCACTTTTCTATTTTTTTGATTTGTTAATTTATAATACTATGTGATGAAAATTTAAAATAATTGTTAAGAGTATTTTAGTAATTTGCTCTCTAATTATTTTAACCATTATCTATAATATCAATACATGCCAAATACGATATTACTGATAATTTAAATAATGATGATCTATTTAGATGATGATCTTAATTATAGTCTTGTTTTGTTGATCCCAACTTTAGCCCTCACATTACTTTCCTTTAAGTTAAAATTAACGTTTTGGTGGAATATATCATAACAAGGTCTTGTTAAAATTAAAGTTCATTTGTTTCTCTTGTTTTATTGGACCAATGATCCTATCATGTAAGAGAAAAAACATATTAGATGAATATTAATTTTGTGAATTTCTTTCGGGAACAATTTTTTTTTTCCGGTGATTGGTTATAACAGGTAAGTAATTTATTTTTGTTTGACAAAATATTTTAAATTAAGGGACATCCTAAGAGTCTGTCTGATTGGGATAAAGATTTAATCGTGCCACACACGAGATGAATTAAGATTAAGAGAAGACAAGCGACGCACAATTAACAATGGATGTTTATCTTGTCGGGCTATTATTTTGCAAGTTATTATATTTTTTTATTTTGATGAAATAAAGATAATAAGTCGTAATCCACTCGACCTCGTGAGATATATAATCTTTCCACCTCGTGATTACATAATCTTTCTCTTGGATTAACTATACCAAACACATCATGAGAGAATACTTCGAGTGTAGTATTGATTAAAAATTATCACATCAATTGGATGATTATACATCGATTATGGATAATAATACTATTGGTCTGAACTAGGAGCTAATATTTCTTGTATAAAGTGTATGAGTTACCTATGGTATATATTCTAAATGAGATTACATGTCAAGATTAATACAGACGTTGGACTTCGCAAGTATGAAATTTGGACTGCTAATTACTTTTTTTTAATACACGAAGGCAAGTACATACGTATGAGTATTAACTAGCAGATAACGTTTTAATTGAGTCAAAATGCTACTGTGAGTATTTTATAAATATTTTTTAAAATAACGTTTAAAAATTTTAGTACAAAACGTTATAAGTTATTCTCACTAATTTATAAAATATAAAGTATAAAAAAATCATTTTTATTCCTGTTATACACTCGTTATTTTTTGTATAATTTTTTGTTTAATTTTTTAGACATCATATACTATTTTTATTTGGTATATCACATCTTTAATTTTACTTAAAACTCAAACAAAATCTTTATTCTAAAATAATCAATATTTTTAAAAACACTGCTACTCAAAATAAAATATTATAAATTAATTATATGGATATGATGCTTATAAGAATAAATTTAAATTATATACAATATTATATTTTATTAAATTTATCAATAAATCACTATTCATTATTCACTAATAGCTAATTGTTATCCTCTGATCATATCACTATTCTCTAGTCGACGCTAATCGAATTGTTAACTTTGTAATTCCGATTAGCCTTGCTAAATTTGTCCGAACAAATGTAGAAATTTTTTTGTGAGATAATTCTCCTCTTCGAAGGACTATCCTGTTTTTGTACGAGGAACACATCACACATCCACCAAACCAAAATGTAGATTGAAAAGAGAATCCCTATTTTGCCCATGCAGCTAGTCATGATGTATAACCAAGAAAAGGTAATTAAAAGAAAAAATAATTACACAAGTTTTCTTATTAGGTTCGAATGATATAATGCATCATTGTGAGATGAGAAAATTGAGCCATATTATCAAAATAAGGTGGAACTCTCAACCTTCTGTGCTAAAAGGATGGCCAAATATCACTACACAGAGACATCAATGTCAATATTGAACCAAAAAAACATGAAAAGGGTCTTTTATTGGGAGCTGATAAACTATCCATTGCATCATCTAAAATAAAAAAATGGTACAATCTTTTCCATGTACTTATAACTTAGTATTGCAATTCAATTAACTAATTTAATTAAAGAAGTATGTGAGCATTCATAAATGATAAAAAAATAGTGCTGATTTTTGTTTGAGATCGTTAATTAGAAATAATTAATTTCTTAAAAATATATA
Organism: Pontederia crassipes; assembly: GCA_030549335.1. Lineage (NCBI taxonomy): Eukaryota > Viridiplantae > Streptophyta > Magnoliopsida > Commelinales > Pontederiaceae > Pontederia > Pontederia crassipes. The sequence continues at coordinate 3,332,285 of CM060184.1, forward strand.
TTATGAAAACATAGAGGCTAATGGAAATAAATAAAACAAAATAGGATTAATAAGATTTTTTTAGTGAAGAATAATTTATGATCAAATAGTTCTCTTCTGCGTTTTAATTATTTTAATAAAAAGAGAAATGGTTTCTAAAAATGGAAAAAAACTATAAGATATAGAAAGAAAAATCAAATAAGTTTCAGGACAATATAATCAAATTTTACTCTTAATTGAAGAACATGAAAATTACTTATGTGAAGTTATTTAGAAAATTTGTTATTTTTAAATAAGAAATATATTAATTATATGTAACTTATCAATATATACATATAGTATCGTATAGATAATAAATATGATTATATAGATAATAAACTAATAAAAAAATCACCTTTGCACGTTGTCTATTTAATTCTTTTTTTTTTTCAAAAAGTAATTGGTTGGATCATCTTTAAAGTTTAGATATTTAGCCTATCTACATTTATAATTACTATATATATATACATTTATAATTACTATATATATATACATTTATAATTACTATATATATATGGGTGTGGCCGTAGGGAAGGCAATATTCCCCACCCCCTGCGGGGCCCCGCGGGGAATCCCCGTTCGGGAGTTGGGAAATTTTTCTTTCGTGGGTCGGGGATGGGGGAAATTATCCCCGAATCCTCTTTCGGAGATCGGACGGAGGAGTTGTCCCCGTTTCACGGGGCACCGAATATTCACACCCTAAAGAATAAGTGAGTGTACAAAAATAAGCTCACGTTGATAGTAATAAGAAAGTGAGAGTAAATAGACAAGTATAAATGAATGAAAAGACTAATTGATCAATATTGAATGTTTACGAAGAAAGTTTATCTTTAGATATTTTCTAAATTTATAATAATTATTTTTATCAAATTATCTCTTAGTAAAAAAATTAATAAAAAAATTTGACTGAACCAAAAAATGCGACTCAATTCGATTTTTTTCGATTTTAACTGATTTTTTATCGGTTCGATTTGGTTTAGTCCGGTCCAAACTAGGATCCGGTCGTGGGATTCGAAGTCCCAGTGAGTGGGGCCTCTCGAATTAGACATTCAGATCGGAATCGAAGGCGGAAGCCAATCGACAGAGTCAGGGTGGGGATTGTCTCCCGCCCGCCCCGAATAGGGTCGGGCGCCACTCCTATGTGGCCGTGGGGTGTGGGAACAGAGATAATATTTAATTTGAGAAGCTTATAAGGGGGTGTTTGGTGTGAAAATAAAATAAGAAGTATAACTTTGTTCCGGAGTTTGCACCCCAAACGGCAATTAAAAAGAGATCTGGGTTCACGTTCAATCATGGCACGGATAGAAAAAAGTAAGAGTTTTTATGTTACCTTGCTGGGTCAAGAAATGGAAGCACCAATAGGGTCAACAGATCATTGTTCGGGAGGGAGAACAATACTCTGTATCTGTTGACCCATTGTCGTCCCATTTCTTGACCCAAATGAGACGTGTTTTTCATGATGGTTAGAAAAGTTATCACTTTTTTCTTATTTATGTCATGATTGTGTGTGGGCCACATCTTCATTTAATTACTGTTTGGATGTAAATTCGAGAATAAGGAAGCATGATTTGAAATGAGAATTACATACATGTTAATTTGATATGGCTTAAAATAAACTTCTAGTAAGAAAAGTTTTAAATTGGGATTGATAATGCAATTTTATTGAAAAATAACATTAATATTCTGCGATGAAATTACATACATTGACGTATTCCCTAGCCACCGACTGTACATGATTAAGTGAAGTATATATAGATAAAAGTAAAGTCCGTATATATATAGAAATTTATATTGACAATAAATTATATATAATACACTCATGATATAAAAATATTATTTATTAAATTAATTATTAATACATTATTAATATTTAAATAATTAGTAATTAAGCATGAATATAAAAAGAAATATAAATTAATTGGCGATAAAATAAAAATGAGAAAATAATAAGATAAGTTGAAAAATAAATATCCATTTGAATAAGGGAAAATTTGAAAAAAGTTATGAACCCCTAACCTATAATCGCTAAATGCTAACAAAAGTAACTTTTCAATATTTTCATATGAAATACTAAACGCTACTTATTTTTGTCATTTACTAAACAAAAGGATTAGTGGTTGAACTCCTAATTGCTACTTGAAACGTTAATTTTAATGTCGCCAAAGACACTTTAAACAGAGAGATTGATTAAGTAATATCTAACTCAATTTTTTCACAATCAATATTCATTCAACACCTGTCTACTGATGATTATATATTTGAGATTATATGCAATGAACTAACTTCAACTTTAACATCAGTTGAATATTAACCACAATACGACATAATTATCAACCAACGATCATATTGATTGTAAAAAAGCCGATTAGGCGCGACTTAAACTCATATATGAGTTTAAATGATATGTAACTAAATTTTCTAATAATTAATAGTTTAGATGATTAATGATAAAAATATTTGTACACTAGGGGATTATAGAAATGATTATATTCATTATACAAAATTTTTAACATTCATAAGTTTGTATAATTTTAAAAATAACAAACACATTTATTACTGATGATTTGAATTTTATCATTAACTAGTAAACTGTCTACGCTTCACGCAATTATAGAAGTTCCAATATTTTTTAAATAAAAATTTAAGAATAAAATGTAATGGAGATGAATAAAATTAAATATATAAGAAATTCAAATAGTACTAAAAATGCATTATTATATATCAAGTAAATAATACAAAATAATTATGATTAAAATATTTAACAATTTTCTCCTCATCAACTATTTGTAAGATGGATAATACTAAATAATATCATAATATCTATCATTTATTTATGTGGAGTTTTAAAAAAAAGATAGTGGGGGGCAAGAAGAATATATTTAGAAAAATATAGAAATTGATGATAAAACTAAAAATTCTAAAAAAAACATAAATATGAATGGCCAAATTAGAAATGATTTATCATATTTATCAAACAGTCCGACGCTTTGAAATGATATATATAGATGTATGTGCAATTGTTGAAGCTGCACCCAAAATGTAATTATTTTTTTTATCTCTGTGACTATATAAGCGTGTCATATAATTTACTTTTAATTCATAGCATCATCAATACAATCTAATTAGGACCATGGATCAATTCTTGTTTTCTTCTTCTTGTTTACAATACAACGTCCTTCTTAATTATTTCTTCCAAGCATTTATCATTGCGCGAATTTGATTCATGACACAATTCTAAGTTGTATATTTTCTAAATCATGTTCTCTGCCATCTGCTATATATGCAACACATTTTTTCTCATCGGGCAACGGATATTTGTAGTCTTTTATCCTTTACAAATTAAAGTTGGAACCTAAAATCATAATCTCTGCAATGAAAAAGTTCAGATACTGATCAAATACTATTGCATTTTTCTGTTACTACAATGAAACCTTGCTCCATTTTTTTCTTTTTCTTTATTTCTACCGGCATGCGTACTTAACATAATGATCACATAATGGCCAAAATAATTAATTGTTCAGTTAAAAGAGGAACTATGACTACTCATGCATCCGGAACACTTCTTGCAGACCCTGCACGAATGCCAGTGCGCCGGTGCCTGTCAGCCTCCGCTACTATCAAGTCACCATGGCGACCGACAATATAAGAGCTCTCTTGTTATCTGCTACTAATTAAGTTAGTTGGCCCTCCCGTCGCCGACAAAAGTCACCGCAACCCACCCATAGGAGAGGAAGATTTTGGCAACCTGCGGAAGTCCAAAGGGCCGACGTCGCCTGAGGTGCGGCTAGCTGGTTCCTCGATGCACTTTACGCCACCGGCGGCAGCCCCGAAATTTCAAGAGCTCACCTGACATTGGAGGTGGCATAACAGCAGGCGGCTGGGATGAATCGGCATGCTCGATGCCCTCCTTCACTCATGGACCTGCTTCAGCAAGACGTCATCGTCGATGGGGGTGCCGGAGGAAGCGGTGCAGTGGCAAAAAAATCGGTGAGGTTCCACCCAGTGGGCCTTGTCGTGGAAGAGAACTTGCAGGGAATCACACCGAATGCTATTGTAGCAGCCAACAACGGAAGTAGACGCCAACAACGGAAGGGTGGAAGGACTCGGGGATGAGCTGTGGCACGAGGATGCCAACCACCGACCACCGACTGGTCCAGCGTGGAAGTGAACCTACAGTGAATCACACCGGATGTTATTGCAGCAACCATCGGCAATTGCTCCGACGTAGAAGATTCCAACAACGAAAGGGCAGGACTGGGGGATGAGCAGTGGCACGAGGATGTCAACCACCGACTGGTCTGGCCCTGAGTCGTAGAGACGTGGCGCTTTGTCCACCGAAAGCAGCCCTCCATCCCTTGCTGCACTGGGAGCCTCGGCAGGGCCTTCAGGACGGCGAGGAAGAGATGACGGACACTACCTACTTTTGCATTGAAACCACCCGCATGAAGGCGATGATGTGGTGCATGTTCATTGACTCAATGGTTGTATTCGCCCACGGCGAATGCAGCAACCATCGGTAAATTGCTCCGACGTAGAAGATTCCAACAATGAAAGGGCAGAAGGACTGGGGAATAAGCAGTGGCACGAGGACGTCGACAACCGACTGGTCTGGCCGTGAGTCATAGAGACGTGGCACTTCGTGCACCAAAAGTAGCCGCCGATCCCTTGCCGCACTGGGAGGCTCGGCAGGGCCTTCGGAAGGGCGAGGAAGAGGAGACGCCGAACACTACCTACTTTTGCATCGAAACCACCCGCGTGAAGGGGATGAGGTGGTGCCTGTTCACTTGATTCAATGGTTTTATTCGCCCTTGGCGAAGAGGCCGAAGCCCTGCACCTATGTCCACCACTACAAGAAAAAGTTGGATTTCGACGGTTTATTTTCGACGGTCCGACATTCGTCTGAAATATCGATGATTTTTCCGACGGATCTTTTAAACCATCGAAATTATCGTCGGAAATTTTTCGACGATTCTAGCCGTCTAAACTTTCGACAGTCCAGAATTCGTCGAAAGCTTACCGTCGAAACTTTCGACGGTTCAGACCATCGAAAGTTTTGATTGTTTATCTACCCGTCGAAACTTCCAGCGGTCTGAACCGTCGAAATATTTCAACGTTGGACCCATACTATTATTTAAATTTTCGACGATTTTGACCGTCGAAAGTTGCGACGTTCGACACAACCGTCGATATTTCGACGGTCATACCCGTCGAAACGTTATGAGATTTTAATTAACTAAAATATTCCAGCTTAATTGTTTTAGACGGTCGTAACCATCGAAAATGGAAATTTATAATTTACCAACTCTGTTCGGTTAGAAATTTATTATTATATATATCGACAGCTAAAACGTCGATAGTTTCGACGGTTTAAAGAACCGTCGAAATGTTCGACGGTTTTTCCAGCGGGTTTGAACCGTCGAAACTCGAATTAATATTATATTATATTTACCTATGTTACAACGATTATGACCGTCGAAAAGTGACTATATAAACACCCGACCCCATTCTCACTTTGTTCGTTTTCGATCCCCCTTATTCCATCGTCTGCATTTCGTTCGGTCGCCTTTCGTCCGCATTTCATCCGGCCGGTGGCCACCTCCCGCGTGCGCATTGACTTCGTCGCCACCGCCCGAAACTTCCGCCGCCGACTGCAATCTCCGGCGCAGGTAGCTCCGATCCCCGCCCTCCTTGCTCTCTCCGGCGGCCAGATCCGGCCACCCTCCGTGCGGCGGCCAGATTCGGCCGGCCTTCGCGTGCGGCGGCCAGCAGCCTCCGCGCGCGGCGGCCAGATCCTGAGCATGTTGATGACAATTGCAGTTGAAAGATTAGGAGAAATATACATAGTCAAGAGCTAGCATGTAGTATTTCAAATATAAGGTGCTAGAAGGTATAAACACCTAGGGCCAGTACCATCATAGGAATGAAAACATTAAAATGAATGAATGGCCAAAGGGACATCTAAGTAAGATAATTCCATAACCATAGTCAAATTTGCTTTACAGGTTGGACAATGAAGTGCTTGAAATGATTTCATCGCATACCTGAATCACTTTGTACTTCATAGTTGCCATCTGGTTAGCAAGATAACTCCATGTCAAAATTAAGTACCCATAACCTTGAAACCTTTCATAAGGAAAATACTCTAGTTGTCTTATTGTTTATCACTCAGATCATGATTTCTCTAAGATTTTATTTCAAGCTAACATTTCCTGAATGCAATTTGATGGGAACATCTATAACTGGTGAAAAGTACATGCATGCATGGGCATCAAAGTAGCATAGATATGAAGTAAATGGAAAAGAAAATATTCATGGAAGCTCCTGGCATAAGTTCAAATGAGTAAATCTAAACCATTTTTTGAGAAGTTGACTGAAAGGGACAGCATTCCAATATATTGTTGTGATAAGGTTCTGAGCTCCTCATTTGCCACAAATTTTGCAGGAGTTGAGTTACCATTTAAAGCAGCCATTGCAGCCAAAAACGCTTTCTCATCGCTATTTGGCTGGGGTAAGTAGTGACGTGCATTTGTTTCAGTTGCTGCATATAAAGTTTGCATCTAATTGTCAAGGAAATTTTAGGTATCTGTCCAGTTGTTAAAAAATGACAGGAACCTTGTCTTTACTTTTATTAGGTGTAACCTCTGCATCCTTAATTTGCAAAGTGGCTGCTTTTCTTAACAAACCTTAGCAGCTATGTAATATATCATGGAATATGGAGCCAAATTAATACTTTAATCTGCATAAGGAAATGACTATAGAATGTTAAAGAGTCCTGGACACCTGGTTTAAGATCTTGTAACAGTCATGGTCCTTCAAGTGATAATGGTTGTGGAGCGTGTTAGCGTTGTTCAATTATTCTTTTCTCTACTTGATGGGAGTTGATAAGGTTTTGATTCGTGTTAACCTATATATAGAGCTATAGTCCTAATAGACAAATGAGCTTAAAGAATCTTTAATGGATTAAAGAGTGGAACTTGGCATAGGATTAGTTTGATAAAGTTACTGAGGTGAAAAGTTGAGTTTTTTACCAGTATCTATTTAAACAATGGATAATCTCTTCTTGCCTGAAGTGCAGAGTAATCTATCGGCATAATGGTTGCACTTATATATACATGCATGGATGACCACCACAATGTTGGTGACCATCCTTTTTCTCCTGAAAAAAACAGGATTGCTGGTAACTTTTCTAAGTATACATGACGTGTCAGCCGAAACATATTTGTTCTATACTTATTTTGGAAATCTGGTTCCAGTAAGATAATGTATTTCGGTGCACACTATTTATAGGCAAGTTATTTGCATGTGCCAATAGATTTTGTTTTGTGAAGCAAAGTGTGATGAATTTCTTTTTTTTTACGAGGATAAATTTTAATTTTGATCTGGGTTTTTCCAGTCTGGTGTTTCTTTGCTCCTGCAACAGCAACTTGAAGAGTTATCAAAAAGAAATTGCATTGGCATGCTCAAGTCCAAACAAGATAAGAAAGCTGGGTTTGTGGTCATTGGTCAGGATTGAATTGAACCGCTCCAGGCTTTACGCAATTCCGGAAACGAGGTAATTTACTAGTGTTTTTTCCTTTTATCTACCTTCTCTTTTCCTTCAGACTTTATTCAATTGTGTCATCAAACTTTTTTCTTCCACATATTTTTCTTCCTTTTAATGTGTGGGTTCTGCATATATACTTTTTGTAGTAGGATTGTGTATTTAACCACATATGCAGTTTTCCCTATAATGTTTTGGAATAACTGAGCATAGTCCTTTTAACTTGGAGAAATTTCAATAACAAATGACTTAAAAATCATTCAATAACATTATCTTAATTGCAAAATTTATCAACCAGTTGTGTATCAGAGGTTGACAGCATATTATTGAAAGAGATTAATATTTGTAAAAGTGCATGCTTTGTGCATCAGCAATAACAGCAACAGCATTAAGTGCTTTCATTTTTTTCCTGAGAAAAGCGAGGATGATTAAAAAGAAAAATCATCTAATAAGTGCTTTCACCATTTAATAAATTTTTTATAACCTCCAAGACAGATCCTGGTGGACGATCCATTGGCAATTCAGATCATGTATCATACACTAGTAGTTTTACTGTTACTTTATTCTGGAGACTCCATGTTCAATCCGTGGAGCTCATATCCTATCCCATTATATGACAATCTCTCCTGTAAAACTACATGCTTGTGCATCAACACTAAGAACAGTGGTATTAAGTGCTCTAACCATTGCAAATTATATCTGTCTACTATTCTCTGTTGAACCGGTCGACTACATGTTGATGACATGTTCTTTCTTTTTTATGTTCTTGAGCACCTCAAGTTAGATGGTCATGTACAGTATTAAGACCTTAATGTTGCTTTTGATAATATAATATACAATTAATGTGGTCTTAGTTAAAAAAAAAAGATGGTCCTGTGCCAACTCTTTTCTAGGAGTAAACTAAAGCTTGACTTTCATAAGATACTGAACTAATTAGTTAATTTATACATTACTGCAGAATTCTAGTTATCCTGTCGAATTTTATGAATATGGATCAACGAATATAGCGGAATGACGTCGTATGATCCATGTAGCCGACCCCACCTAGTGGGATAAAGCTTTGTTGTTGTTGTAATGTGGTCATTCAGGTTAAGTTATGTTGCATGTCTAGTTGTGTTCTAATAATGAAGATAAATTATAGGTCAGCAAAACACCTGTAGGGCATTGCTTCTCCAACAGTACTGATAATACAATTCATGACTGTTATTTCATAAACCTTTTTTGCTTCCTTATACAATTATGTATCACTAAAATTTTTTATGATTTGCAAATAATGCAGTCATTATGTCATACTTGAACGATCGTCGATGGATGTACAATAGAAATAATCCTGGTCGTAGAGGCTTGACACAAGAATTCATAGATGGCGTTGACTATTATGTTACTGTGGCTTCTCAATATTTACAATATCAGCGAGAGGGAACAATTAGGTGTCCTTGTTTGAAATGTGCTAGCACAAAGTTACAGACGATAGAGAATGTCAAAGTTCACTTATATAGAAAGGGTTTCAAACACAATTATTGGCAATGTGATGATTTAGGCGAAGGAGCGCCTTCGACAAGCGTCCCAAATCCAGGTCTTCATTTTGTCGATCCTGAACCAACATTTGCTTCGCAATATGAACAGTTAGTTTATGACGCAGCTGCAACTGAGTATGGCAATATTAGATTTGAGCAGAATGAAGAGGCACCAAATCCAGAAGTAAGAGATTTTTATGACTTACTAAACGCATCGAGCCAACCCTTATGGCCTGGGTGTGAAAATCATTCGGAACTATCACTTGCTGTTAGATTGTTGAATCTAAAAGCCGATCACAATATTTCACAAGCATGTTTTGATGCATTTCTGAATATTTTAAAAGATGTCACACCAATTGGGGCTCGTATTCCTAAAAATTTTTATAGGACAAAAAGATTGGCCAGTAGACTTGGTCTTGGCTCAACTAAAATAGATTGTTGTCGTGATGGTTGTATGTTATATTACGGCGAGGACATCAATCTAAATGAATACAAATTTTGTGGGGCCGAACGATATAGAGTAACTAACAAGTCTCAAGTCGCTGTAAAAAGAATGCATTATTTGCCTTTTATTTCAAGGCTTAAAAGACTATACTCGTCTATAGGGTCAGCGTCGCAAATGAAGTGGCATGCACAACATAATACTTCTGAAGGTGTCATGCTTCACCCATCGGATGGTGAAGCGTGAAAATATTTTGATCGTAAGCATCCTGATTTTGCTAGGGACGAAAAGAACATAAGGCTCGGATTATGTGCGGATGGTTTTACACCATATGGTCAGACTTCAGTTCCTTATTTATGTTGGCCGGTCATAATAACACCTTATAATTTGCCACCTGAGATTTGTATGTCCGCACCTTTTATGTTTTTGATATGCATTATTCCTGATCCTCAGAGTCCTAAACAGAGGATAGACGTGTATTTGCAGCTTTAATAGACGATTTGAAAGAACTGTGGAATGGTGTCATCGCTTATGATGTGTCGACCAAACAAAATTTCACATTGAAAGCTGCCTTATTGTGAACCATTAATGATTTTCTTACTACTTCGAGACCCATGTTAAGTGTGCGATGACCAGAGTCCATCGAAATGATGAAGTTCCAGAAGAACAGTATGATGTGGCATCTTTGTCGCTCTTCAATCAGTTAGAACGATATTTTGGGAAGCCAAGGAGTAGATGGCTAAGTGATGCAGAATTCAAATCTGCCATGAATCATGTCCTCCTAAACACGCAGGAAGTGCAATGCTACATTAAGTTTAATTTCCATGCGTTCTTTTCTTTAACGTATTCCCAAACAACATTTTGATTTAGCCATAACTTTGTTTGTAGTGCTTTCATGCAATACTACAATGTCCCTGAACAACATGTACAAGATAGAATCGAGAATGACTTCGCACCGTGGTTTAAGGAACAGATAATTCTTACAATATTCTAAACAATTTGACATCTTCTGCGTCTACTCTAATCATTCATTTTCAAATTAGGTTCTCAGTACCGGCACGGCGTCTAGTCTCCAGAATTTGGCATGGGGACCGACTCGAGAGGTGAAAAGTTGGTCGGTGTATTTTGTGAATGGTTATAAGTTTCACACTGAAACTTGGTCGATCGGGAAGAAAACCGTGAACAGTGGAGTATGTGTCGTGGGACCCACGGACGGAGAAAATGAGCGTGACTACTACGGTGTTCTCAAAGACATTATTCAGCTGCAATACACTGGAGGTAATAAAGTCACATTATTTGAGTGTGATTGGTTTGATCCAAAGGAAAGGAGAGGGATGCGAGTTCACAAAGATTTGAAAATAGTTGAAATACGTCACAATCGGCGTTATGATCGTTTTGATCCTTTCATTATTTCGTCTTCTACAAGACAAGTATATTATGTGCCATATCCGAAGAAGACCAGGGACAAAGCACAATGGTGGGTTGTAATAAAGACGAAGGCAAGAAGCATGATAGAAGTTGATAGTGCATTGCAATGTGCCTATCAAGATGACTTGCATACTTCTGTGGCCCCTATTGTCGACACCGAATTAGTCGACGATCTTCAGGATTCGGAACACGTATTTGAAGACTTCGATAACGTCGACATACAAAATGATGAAAACGGCTCCAACGAAGATGAATTTGAAACTATGTCGACTTCTGATGATGATGATGATGATGGGTACCAGTCATGTGGTAACTCAGATGATAAGTAATGATATTATTCCTTAATATCACGATCATGTTGTATTTTTATCTTACGTCTAGGATCTTTTATTAAGACTGTTGTCATCTTATGGATTGTTCATTTATGATTCATTTGCATGTTGTATCATAACGCTTTATTCAAATTATCACCTCGCAATAGTTTGTTTGATGTGTTAGCGATGCATGTGGTCAAACAATCAGATCGACAGATACCTGACGAGGACGATGCATTCTTATATTCGCTACCATCTCGTGAGTGTTTAAAATAATAATCAAAAGAATTTTACGCATAAGCTTATTCGAATTAATTTGTTTTTTTTATAAGCGCCTCCGGATATTAGGAATTGGTTCTCCAGTTATACATACAATTTCGTTCCTCAAGATGCAACACAAGACACAACCGAACATAGTCAGGTCGAGACGTTGTGACAATTGAATTTTTTTATCTATTGTGAAATTGACTTGGAATAAATTTTGTATTATGCAGATGTATCGATTTGGTAAAAATAAAAATAAAGGAAAGGAGTCGATCATCCCTAGAGCTCTCAGTACTCCGTTGGCTCCTAGATTAGTCACGGGCATTCGCATAACAGAGCGTTCTTCTCCTCCGTCGGCTCCTAGATCAGCCACGGGCATTCGCATAATAGAACGTTCTTCTCCTCCGTCGGGTCCTTCCTCTCACGCTGATATTGCGGACTTGGAGACACAATTGCAACAAGAATCCGTCAGAGCTCGTTGTTCCGTGGAAGGCTCAGATCAGGTTTCGTCAAATTGTGTTTACAAAGTATACGTGCAGCCAGATGGGAATTTAGGGTAAGTGTTATTTTTCGAATCATTATTCATTTTGTGATCCAGCCATGACATTTTATAATGTTGTGTCCTTCCAGATTTGTACCATCGAAACCCGCGGCTGCGACAGTTACTAAATTGTTGCGACATAAGTATACGGAAGCGTGGCTTACATGGAGGGAAGTTCTTTATGCCACGAGACAGATGCTATTTAATGAATTTCATGTATCCTTAGAAACCAACATGGTCATTAAAATTTATCTTCATAATACTTTAATTATTTTTAAACACATGCAGGCTGATGCGTGGTGGGAGCCCGAGAATACGAAAAAAATGTGGAAGGCTTTTAACTCTCGGTGCTCGAAGAGATTGTCCGCGATGCTTTCGGAAGCTCGAGCTGACGGAGAACGACCCAATTGGATCCCCGAGGTCGTTTGGATCGATTTGCTAAGAAAGTGGTCCACCGAGTAGTACAAATTGAAATGCGAAAAAGCAAAAACCAGTCGAGAGTCCGACCAGGGAGCGTGCTTGCATTCGGGCGGATGTGTATCCACGAGCACGATTGCTAAGAAAATGGTAAGGTATTTCAATATAGTGTCGAGAAAATATTATACTTTAAGTTATAAATTTTAAAATATTATCTCATTGCAGGAGAAAGAGACGGGTAGACCACCTACTCAGGATGAAATTTTTCTCCGAACTCATCAGAAAAAGAACAAAGAATGGGTTTTAGATTATGTCCGGAAGACATATGTATGTAAATTTTTGTGCCTTTATTTTTTTCATCTGCGCAAGTTAATACTTAATTAATAAAACTTTGAAGTTGATCACCTACTCGTCGTTTATAGTTAATTATTTTTGCCGGTTCTTTGTATTTTCTTTATATTTCAGGAGTCTTATAAAACAAAAGAAGTTGATCATATTACGCTAGCAACGCAGGAGAGGACCACACCGTTGACCCCAAGACAACTTTGGACGGACCACGTCGGCGTGAAGAAGGGTCGCATTTACGACATCGGATCTTCTGTGAGTGACACAGATATTGGATATGGTCGACGAACTACTTCGGGTTCATCTCCTTGTGGTATGCAAGAAATGATGGATCAGGTGACGACGAAAATTAGGGAAGAGGTCAGAAAGGAATTCGAAGAACGTGAACGTCGTAACATGATCGAAATGAAGAAAATGATGCGTGCCTTCATGCATGACGAATTGAACGACGACGCCGCCGATGTAGATTCATTATACTTATTTTTTTTGGAATTTGCTTTAATCAGTAGATTCATTATACTCATTAGATTCATATGCACTTTGACATCAACATGGATACTAACTTATATTTTACTCTTCATCCCTTTCAGTTAGATCTGTAGAGTTTCAAAGTTTTCACCGGAAATGGAGTGCATACAGCTGGATCATGAAAATGTCAGTACTCAGTATAAATAAATATACTTGTAGTTTATAACCATGGTAAATATAAAAAAAATTTACTTGCTGCATAAATATACTTGTAATTTATCAAATTATCAAATTTTGGTGCATTGTTAATTTACGCATCTTTGATTGAATTTATCAAATTATGTTGATGTCAGATTCAAATTTACTTGTTTAAGAATTTTTAATGGTTGTGAATGTACCTGATATAACTTTGAATCCTATGTTTTTATATTTCATTTACATTATCTATATTTTTGCACTTTAGATTTTACTCTTCATTAGATTTCAAATCCAAATTCATATTTTTTTTTGCATTTTCATATGTTATAACTTTCTGAAATCTCTATTGTGCAGTGATGTTCGAGTTGTTTTGCGACGTTTGGAATGGCTCATAACTTCAGCGCTACGTCGATCTTCATCGTGACGTTTGGATTATTTGATGGAATGGCTACGTTGATCTTCAATTTGTTTGGAATGGCTAGTTACATTTTGTTGGATTATGTGATGTTTGGATTATTTGATGTTTGATTTATTTCATGTTTGGATAGTATCTGTGATGTGATGGTTTGGAAATGGTGTATTTCATTTACATTATGTGATGTGAATTATATGTGAATATGTGCTGTATTATCTGTTTGAACATTTAAAATTCAGCATTTTTTTATTTTTTTGTTTCCGATGATCCTGACCATCAGAAACAGCTGAAACAATAGATTTTTTCGATACTTACCGACGGTTATAATCGTCCGTGCAGCATTATCGACGGTCATAGTCGTCGGAAATTAATAGTGGAGTCGACGGGTAAAACCATCGACCGAAGTTTGTCGACGGTTTAAACCGTCGATACTATCGACGGTTAAAGCCGCCGATATATATCGACGATTCAAACCGTCGATAAATATCGACGGTTCAAACCGCCGATAAATATCGACGGCATGAACCGTCGACACTATCGACGGTTCGTGCCGTCGATATTATCGACGGTCCAAACCGTCAATATTATCGACGGTTCGTGCCGTCGATATTATCGACGGTTCGTGCCGTCGATACTCAACGTTCGACGGCCGCGCCCGCCAGCTAGACCGTCTGTAATACCGACGGTTCACAAAAAACCGTCGCAAATTGTTTGCGACGACCCTTTTTCGCACGGACATTATCCGTCGAAAGAACCGTCGGAAAACGTTATTTCCGACGGATCTGGTCACCGTCGGTAAAATGCAATTTTCTTGTAGTACACGTTCTTCACATCTGATTGCGCCAACAAAACAAAAAAAAATGAAGACAGAAGTAGCAGATGTCCATGAATGGAAGCCTCCATTTTTAATTGTGGAGAATTGCAACGTAGAATATGAAAGGTCGCAAAGATTTTTAATCGTGGAGAATTGCAACGTGGGATAGGAAAGGTTGCAAACGCCTCCATTTTTAACTGTGCGGAATTGAAACGTAGGATATCAAAGATTATAAGAGGTTAAAATAAATGAATTCAGTAGTAAATGATATTTAACTGTGCAAGAAAATCTTGCTTCATTAAACATTAAGTAATGCCCTTAAGTACATGAATGTTATTAATGGATCAAACAGATAAGAAATTTGAATAAATAAGAAAAAAGATAAATTAGAAAGATGACTTTAGAATGGTTTCAATGCACCAGCTTTATATATATAGATTGTTCTCTAATTTATTAATCAAGGAAAATTACAGAAAAGATATAAAAAATGATGGGTTAATATGTTTTGGCACTTGCATAAACACGATAATTAATGTGCGTATATAAACTTAAGAAGAATGTTAAATTCTCTAAAAGTTTAGCCTAAATATTCTTCTAATACTCACAGTTTTTAAATTGCCACAAAAGAATGTTAAATTTACACTGATGCTATAGTGACTCAATTAGAATGCTAAATCCTCCTAAATTGTCCATAAACTTAACTATGTAGTAGGGATTGAAATCTAAAGTTGCAATTAATGAGTTATTTGAAGTTAAATTCAAATTTGACTTGTTTCAAATTGGGAGTTATGATAACTATTAAGAGCTATTAATTAGAAGGCAAGAATGTTGGGTCACGTCATGCATAAAAACCATCGTTAATTACTTGTTAATCAATTCTTAATTAATTAAGATAGGCTTTTGCTTACTATAATGCTATTTCTTATCCAAATTGTTAAGGGATTTTATGCTAACTTGCAATAATTAACTCAGCATATTGAGGTGCATGAACATCGACCATACGACGAGATAATTTAAAACATAAAAAAATGACGATCTCAGCCAACTTTTATTGGTGATATCTTGATTCTTAATTTCATAGGGGTTATAGTTCAAAATAAGATAAACTTATGTCTAATGGTTTATAGTCAACTTCTAAACTAATGAATGTTAAACTATAACTGGACCAAATTCAACAAAGAAAGATATCATACCGCGAATCGCGTCGATTTCCATGTTTACATCTGCTCCTCCCCCCCTCTCTCTCTCTCCAACGTCAATCTATAACAATTAAATTTTACTAAATACTCTTCAACTTTGGATCGACATAATGACGTCTACATGATGATTTTCTCTCTTTTTCACACGAGTAATTATCTTTTAGTGATGACAATTCATGTGAAAGAGAAAAAATGATCGATCAATTAAAAAATAGTCGATAGTTATTGAAGTTGAAGGATAGTGCTAAAAAAATATTAAAATTGGAGAGCATTTATTAAATTTAAAAAAGGCAAGCAAATAGTTATAATAAAAAAAGTAATTTATTATTATAAATATTTGTTTAAGCACAAAAATATAAACAACTTTCTATGATGTTCAATACATTCTATGTTATTATAAATATTTGTTTAAGCACAAAAATATAAACAACTTTCTATGATGTTCAATGCATTCTATATTCGTCTTGTAAGAGAAATAAAATGCAAAAAACAAAATGTTAATGTATAATAATATGGATGCCATTAAAAATTCTAACCTTAAAAAAATAAACCGATTGCCTTTTTTTTACCAACTTTCATTTTTAACCAAATTCATGCGAGAATAACTATATATATAATTATATCAAATAAAGAAGTCATAGAATTCGGATAGATTCACTCAAACGACTATGTTAATGGAAGTTTTATGTCAATTTGATCGAAATTTTGAACTCATAGAAGTTGATTAAATTTGTTCTAACAAGTTTGTTCTCTCTCTATGTGTCCCGATTCATATCGTAAGAAGTTCTAATAATACGGTAAAAACAAACACAGCCTAATTGGGTTTAATTCTCGTGCTACCAACTTGGTGCTACCATCATCTGGGTCATCCGATCCTTGATCCACGGTGTACAATTGTTGATTTGTCTCAACCGTCCGATCCTTACTCGACGGCCGAAATTAAGTTTTTATTTTTTTTCTTCAATGACCTCGGGCACAGCCTTTGCCCTCTCCTCTCTCTCTCTTCTTCGTCCAGATCGAGCCCTCCGTCGGCGACTGCCATCCTTGCCGTCGCGCAGTGCGATCGCTCCCCTCCTCTCGCCGCCGGACGATCCTCCCCGTTGTGTACGATCCTCCTCACCGCCGTGTGCTGGAGCCCTCCGATCGCCATCGTCCGATTTGTCACCGCCACCCGATCAGATCCAAATCTGCGCGTTCTCTCGCCCCCGCTATCGCCGCTCTCTCGTCCCCTAGCGCCGCTCTCTCGTCCTCTCCGCAGCTTTTACGCACGCCATGGCCGATCTCCCCTCCGCCATCGATCTCTCGCCCCCCTCCGCCGCTCTCATGCATGCCGCCGCTACTCTCACGCACACCGCCGTCGCTCTCTCGCCCAGGTCGACCACCACTGCTCTCGCCCCTGCCACCACCTCTCTCTTGCCCAGCTCGACCACCGCCGTTCTCGTCCTCGCCGCCGCCGCTCTATCGCCCAGGTCGACCACCGCCGCTCTCGCCCCTGCCGCCGCCGCTCTCTCGCCCAGCTCAACCACCGCCGACGCCCCTTCTCTCGCCGCCGCCCACTTGTCGAGGTTGCCGAACCTGCTAATGAATCCATTATTTTGTACCTCAATTACGTAATAAGATTCTATGTGCATTAAATTAATTTCTTATCTTTCATGTGTAAATGGATGATGTTGAATTAATTGAAGAAGTTGGCAAACATGATCTTTTTGAACATATCGAAGGTGGAGAAAGTAACACATTCATATTATGTCAAAAGTTATGAGATGTCCAAACTTAGAATTGGCATGACATTCGATACAGATGATGAACCATATAATTATTATAATATGTATACTAAATTAATGAAATTCTCTGTTAGAAAAAATGCTTCACATAAGTTTGCAACTACAGGAAAAGTTATAAATAGAACTTTCATTTATTCTAAAGAAGGTCATAAGTGTGTGAAGCAAGGGAAGTTACTCAGAAGAAGAATGACAAGTGTGAGATAAGAAAATTTCACGATGCACAGTCATTTTTTAGCAACTCCTTCGAAAGTTAAATATTTACGATCTCAAAAAGAATTCTCTACAACCTCGAAAGAGGCAATTGAAAACCTACATAAATTTGACATGGGTCCTTTCCGAATAGCTAGAGCACTTAATATGTCTAGTGAGCCCTTCTAACCGCTCAAGATTGCATTAATCATCTCAGAACAAAGAGAAAAGGAAACTTCTCATCTGAATTAAAGTATGATACATATTTTTCATATTATATAATCACTTTTAATTAATCACATTTAATTAATTCTCATTTTGCAGGCTACCGACAATCAAAACATGGCATGTAGAATAGGTTGGCAGATAATTGTGATGGACATGCATATGATGACAATGATGAAGAATAGGTCAAGAATGCAGAAGAAGCTCATGGGATAATGTTGGAGTTCCATTCTTCAAATTTGTCTTTCTACTATTATCGTATCTTTTCTAAACATCTTGTGGCAAAACTAGTACCATTCTGATGCTGGAGTTCCATTCTGAAGTGATTTGTGACCTTTCATTTTTCTATCTATCTTTGTAGCAGCAGTTATCTATTTTTGCGTGGTGAACATTAATGGGTCACTTTTGATGCACTTAATATTAGTTGAGAAAATGAGTTATTCGCTACAACTAGTCTTTTTTTCCTCTTTCTCTTGTGTTTCTTCTTTTAGCGCAGGTGTTGTTGAACTGGTTCTCTGATGCTTCAATTTCATAATATATGATTGCATTATCGAAAAAAAAGTGTATTTACAATTTACTGCATTGAAGCAACTAAAGTTGTGTCATTCTCCAATTACTGAAAGAACTACGGAGACTATCAGAAATAACATTCAGCAATGTGGATGAAATATTCAAGTACCAGAAGTATGTCTTACAGAAAAATGGTTCTACATTGCCGTTTTGGTGATCCCCGAAAGGCACTGCTTACTCTATTCTCGAGTAGCCACACAACCACTCCGATCAAGAAAAAGAATGCACCAATCATACACCACATAGTGATGCTAAAAGGCCTAAGAAAAGTCCAGGCATTTGATTCTATGTGCTTGAGAAGGAGTCAATATGACGAGGTCGGCAGAGATATAAGGTTGAGTGAAATCTGCGATTCTAGTGTGATTTGTGGCAATTGCAATGTCTCCGATGGCTGCATCAATAATCTGGATCCTTCTTCATGTTCCCAAAAGGCACAAACTGGTAAGGCACCTCATAAGGAATCAAAATCTCAGCAGTTATCTATCTTTGCAGAGGAGAATACGCGAGTAGATTGCATAAAGCTTATGCATTAGGAGAATCCTCGGCATTGCTCGAAGATTGTAAACTTCTCATTAATTTGATGTGCAAAAGTGATGCATCATGCATCCAGCAAATAAAGACGATTACAATATCGCGATATGTCTCACAGTCGCACATTACAAAGTCTCACACATTTAAAAGACGCACACATTACATAACACATTACATCTTCGTATGAAAATAAAAACAATCATGATGACAATAATCAATATAATAAAGCATTTGAAGCATAACTTCCTTCCTCGTGCGGCATTCCTATACTCAACTTCTCTAACTTCGTATTCAATTTTCATGCGATCAATTTTGTTATAACTTGTGTAGCTCTAGGTTCAAAGGACGCATTCATCCATTCGAAGTATCGACAAGCATCGTATTGCTGTCAACAAACAAATTATGATAAATCATCAAAGTGCAATATATGAAAAAAAATTCGACATTCATACAACTCACCCCGTAAAATCGACACCCATAGAACTTTCGACCCGGGTTTCGATGGGTCCAAGAAGTTTTGATCACCACTTATTCTCCAAACATCTTGGCAATACCATACTAATCACTGGCGGAGCGAACGCAGCGAGGGGCGAGAGAGCGGCGGCGGCGGAGGGATAGAACGACGGGGCGAGATAGCGGCATTGGCAGGGGGAGAGAACAGCGGCGGCGGCGCGGGGAGAGAGCGGCGCTGGCGGGGGGAGAGAACGACGATGAGGGGGGGGGGGGGAGAGGGCGGCGCTGGCGGGGGGAGAGAACGGCGACGAGGGGGGGGGGGGAGGGGCGGGGGAGAGCGGCGACGGCGGGGGGAGAGAACGGTGACGGCGGCGGCGGCAGGGGGAGAGAGCGGCGCTAGGGGAGCGAGAGAATGGCTGCAGCCGGGGGAGAGAATGGTGGCGGCAGAGCGAGAAAATAGCGGCGGCGGAGCGAGAAAACGGCGGCGGCGAGGTGAGAGCACGATGGCGGCAAGGCGAGAGAACGACGACAGCAGGGCGAGAGCACATCGGCGGCGGGAGGAGAGAACGATGACGACGAAGCGAGAAAACGGCGGCGGTGGGACGAGAGCACGATGGCGGCGGAGCGAGAGAACGATGGAGGGGGATGAGAGAGCGGCTGAGGGGGCGAGAGGGTGGCGCTAGTGGGGCGAGAGAATGGCGGGGCGCAGATCTGGCCAGCGAACACGCAGATTTGACCGGAGAAGCGACCGGATCTCGTCCCATCGAAGATGATCACGGATTCGGATCGCGCATCGGATGCGGCCGACCTCGGTGAGAGGGCGGAAGGCGACAGTGCGGACGGTGGCTCTCGATCTCGGTGAGACGGTGGAAGGCGACGGGGCGAGAGAGTGGATGAGGGGTGCGATCGCACAGCGCGACGGTGAGGATCGCATGTCGCCCGGCGGAGGGCTCGATTTGGACGAAGAAGAGAGAGAGAGGAGAGGGCAGAGGCTGCGCCCGAGGTCATTGAAAAAAATAAAAACTTAATCTCGACCATCGATCAAGGATCGGATGGCCGAGATAAATCAATAATTGTACACTGTGAATCAAGAATTGGACGGCCCTAACCAATTGCTAGCACCGGAATTAAACCCATTATAAATCCCTCATATGCAACTTGGTCTGGATTCCTTAAACATAAACTCTCTCTCTCTCTCTCATATGTATTGAATGCAAGTTGCTGTCAAACCTCACCAACCCCTCTCCCTCCTCCTCCTCCTCCTCCGCACTCTTTCTCTCTCTTCCCTCCAAAAAAATTCGCAGCCCGTTGGCTGCTGCTGCACCTCTTCCTCCTCCTCATTACTCCACCGCCCTCGCTCTAATCATGCGACGTCAACTTCTCGCCATCCCCCCAAAATGTCCACCACTTCCCCATCCGCCCCCACCGCCACCGCCGCCGGCGCCTCCTCTTCCTTCTTCGACAGCCTCGGCCTCGGTTACGCCATCGCGATCGCCCTCGGCGTCCTCGTCCTCCTCTCCACCCTCCTCCTCGTCTCCTACCTCTGCTGCCGATCTCCTCGACCGCGCGGTCCCGCCCCTAACGCCGTCGGAACGGACGGCGTCGTCCTGCCTCGCGTAATCTTCGTCGCAGAGGACGACGACGACTACGAGGACGACGATGGAGACGAGGAAGCCGCCGCAGCCGGTTCCGTCCGTCGCCAGAGCTCCGCCGTCACGGGACTCGACCAGGAGGCGATTAACTCGTACCCCAAGTTCGCCTTCTCCGGCGCCAAGGGCGAGGACGCGGTCTGTTCCGTTTGTCTGTGCGAGTACCGAGAGAGGGAGATGCTCCGGATGATGCCGGACTGCCGCCACTACTTCCACCTCCCCTGCATCGACGCCTGGCTCCCCATCAACGCCTCGTGCCCTGTGTGCCGGACCTCCCCCATGCCCACGCCGCTCTCGACCCCGCTCTCTGAGCTTGTGCCGCTCTCGCATTACGCCGCCGATCGCCGGAGGAGGTGATGGGTTCTGAATCATGGGGTACGTAGGACATTGACCTATTATTCGATTTTGCCTTGATTTGAGTTAAGCTCGTGAGTTAGGGAACATAGTTGAGTTAGATCTACAGATAAGATTGCGATAAAAGTGCCTTCTTGTAATTTAGTGCGTTAGCTTTTCATCAGAATCATTATGTTACAGTTGGTATATGAACTGCCCAAAAATTTTGCAATAATCTGAAAAGTGATTTTTTTCTCGACAATACAAATTTATCTTCCGTAACATTTTCCTCTTTTGCCTTCGTGTTGCAACTGTAGCAGCCTGTAGTGGCTGTCATGTCTTTTCTTCACTTTGAACTAATCATTTTGCGGAACTGATAGTAGGTTAGCTGCTGATTGGCATCGTTCAGTTCTTGCTTGGTTTTTGCACATATCTTAATGTTGTTGGCAGAGCATAAAGTCTATCGAGTGAGTAATTCTGGTTAGAAAGGATATCTATATCTTAAATGCAACCAGTTTCTTGCTCAGCTAAACTAGCCAAACAACTCCCTAGCATCCTTGAAACATTGAATTGGTTAATTGTTTCTCTTTATATTGCTAGCGAATTATTTGGTGCTTGTAGAACTATGCAGAAAGGCATAGATCCACAACTTAAAGTAATAAAAAAAACAGTAATCTTCCATGTTGCCAGTGTCTTTCTTGTATAGTTGATTTGGAATTCAACTGCCAAACATGTTCTTGTTAAATAAACTCACTACCCTTATCTCTAGGCTTATACATAGGTCGTGACATCATAACATACATACGTGTAATATTGTCAAAATATTTCGATATATGTTTCAGGGGAAGTCTAAAACGTACTACATTTGTGATGAAGGGTGATTTTTCAGTGTGTTCTCAACTTACGCCACTATGGTGTTTTTTTAATGAGAATTCAAAATTTATTTGCCTATCACTCACATCAAGCTATGGAAAGAAAATTATAAAAGAATCTAATATCATTTCAAAATAGTCCAATATATGTACAAAGGCAAATATGAGTCAATCTGAATCAATGACATAAATGCTTATTCATGTTATCATGATTAAGCTGGATAATCATCACCGGCTGTTGGCAAGATAGTTATCTAGCATTCCCATTGTTCTTCTTAACCAACAACTTCTCAGAAATCGAGTTTATTATTCACATTGAGCGTACCGATATTAGTTGAACTTCTTTTGCGGTTGTAGAATTAATGAATCCAGCATGGTCTATTGTGTACAAAAGATGACTTGCAGAGTTGCAGCCATACTTGTCATATATTAGCAACTCGACATGTAATGAAACGTTAATAATTAACTTTATTGCCTGCTTTCATGAAATGTGATTTTTCCAGCACTCAATCAATTAAAACAGAAGCAAGCCATATCCGTGATTATTGTAGAATTTCAAAATATTTAAATAGGCAATAACATCTATGAGTACCAGGTTCAAGTTTCATTTTATGACATAACTCAATCTTGTGTTCCCTTTTTCGAGATAGCTGTTTATTAAGTTCTCAGAGAGGCTGTTCTTGTTTAATCATAAGAATTATATTTTGTTATTTTGGCTGTTCTTATTTGATCATAAGAATTATATTTTGTTACGTTGGCAAATAATTCATATTGGAGTTAAACTAGAAGTTTGGAACTATGGGGTTTTAGCAACTGGATATCTATTTTATGCTTTATCCACTAGACAAAAATTTCTTGTAATTTTTTACCTGAACAAGAAAGTTTTCTTGAATATTCTTACTGAACAGCAAACTTAATGTCGTATGGGATTTGATTTAACTCTTGAAATGTGGAGCTAGAATAATGGTTGATGAATGAGATTGAACTGGTTAGTTTTAATGTTGTTCGATATGTTTTTTGTAATCATGATAATTTTAATGCCATCGGTATATCTCATTTAAGATCTCATTTATTTATTTATCCTCCTATTCTATATACAGTGCGGATATGTACTTTCTATTATGTCTGCACATAATTCACATCACTCATTATACCCAAGTCCGTTGTAGTTTGGCGATCATCTGGACCTGATATGGGATCAGAAATGCTTCCTCCATGGTAAGTAAGAGAATCTCCATTAATGTACAAAATGGTTGGTCAGTGTATAAATTTCTTTCTCATGGAAGTTTAGGGTGAGCAAAATAGGGTTTAATAGATTCCGTCTCATTTTCTAAGGACTTATTTGAATTGAGAGTAGTGAGGGGATGGAATATTCTATTTTAGTAATTATCTTATATTAATTAAGAGGAATGAGTGGAATAGCTAAACTCTTTTAACATTATATTTATTAATAATTTTAGAACAAATTAACCTTTCCTCTTCCTTCTCTATTTTCTCTTCTGTCTCTCTCATTAATCTTTCTTGTCTTCTCTCCCATTAATCTCTCTTTTCTGTCCTATATTGGTAAATAAATATTTTGAAAAAAAATACTTTTATCTAAATTTATTTTTAATCTATACTTATTTTTTTAAGTTTTTAAAATAGATGAATAAAGTAACTATAGAAAAATAAATAATATAATAAAATATAGAAAATAGGTCAAAAAAAAGATGACAAATAAATTAAATGATAGAGAACTATATGATAATTTTTTACTAATCATTATATTTTATAAATAATATATAATAAATGATAAAAATAAATTTTTCGTAAATAAAACTCTTATTACTTCACTCTCAACCCCTCTGTTTAATTATTTGTCAAACAAGCCATAAGGAATGAGAAAAAAAAATCATGTTTTAAGTAGGGCCTGAGATTGGGACATTTCCCATTAAATCGTAACAACAACCAGGACGTCCAATTTATCATTCATTCTGTATTTTGTTTTTTCTTAAAATGAAAAAAATAGTATTATAAAACATAGTTGGCATTAAGTTTTAATAAACTTATTGAACATAGTAAATTATCCTAGTAAAAACAGCAAAATATTTTAAGATTATGAAACATCCCTGTTTTGTTGGAGAATAAGGAGAAGAATAAAGTGTTATTCCATTTTAAATTTGTCGAACTGATTATTATTCTGCAGTAATGATAAGAGGATAAAATTGCCACTTTAAAAAAGAAAATAATTATTCTATTAGAATAAATGGCTTTAACTCTCGAATAATTGTCTCCGAATCAAGAATGCGAAACAATTCATGGAGGCAACATATATAATAAGAATTCTTTTTCCCATAATGTAATATTTATATTTCCCATATGCAATCCAAGTTTATCTCTCGACTTGTTCCCCTTTTAAATTCACAGACGTAGTAATCAAAATTCGTCACCGAATCACGACGGGTAAACTACTTCATAATTGGACGTCCCCATCGAATAGCTACTTTCCATTGTGCGGGTTTTAGTTGGCCTTAATTACTCCGCGTCACATTAATTAATTACTATTCTTAATATATATATATATATATATATATATATATATATATATCATATTCTACTTCATTAGCTCCAATTCCACCTAATTCCTCAAATTTTGATGAGTTGCGTGGCTACATTGGGCACAGAATCTTGCTCATAAATTGAGAACCTAATCTTGCAGTGTGACCTTGCCGTGTACATTGGGCCCATGAAAGCAATGAAACAAGTGCAATCTCTATACAACGCAAGTACATTACATAACACACAAAACATGCACCTCCCTGCCAATAATAATAGAAACAAGTCTCGAACTTACAAGTTACAACACGGTTCCATTCAAATCCTTGTGCTACTTGACGGTGGCGAAGCACTGCGTTCTCTTGAGCTCCTGCCTCCACAGGGACACGTCCAGGGTCATGCTACAGTTAAGCATGAGGTCGAGGTTGCGCTTGTAGACGCGCAGCACGCTCACCCTGCCGGAGACGTCCGTGAAGCTCGTCAGGTTCAGCTCCGCGCCGGCTGACGACAGCACCTCGCGCGTCAGGTTCATCCGCGTCGCCACGCGATCCGTCAGCACGTCGACCCTCACCTTCATCCGCGCCGTCTCGTGGGCCGACACGCTGCCGGCGGGCGCGTAGACGACGCCGACCTCCTGCCCCTCGTAGTAGAAGTCCGTCGTGCTGCGGTCGAACCGGAAGGACGCCATGTTGGGGTTCTCGATCGAGATGTCGGCCGTGAGCGTGGCGTTGAGGGACACCGGCATAGCGGCGTCGGGGTCGACACTGAAGCTTAAGCCCTCCAGGGCGATGGCGTTCATGGTGAGGGTCGGGTCCTTGACTTTGAAGACCGTGAGGGAGAGGGCGAGGACCACGACGCCGAGGACGACGACGACCCCGCTGCAGCAGCCGTAGCACCAGAGGACGCAGCGGCGCTTACGCAGGTACTGGACCGAGGGCCAGGGCGCGGTGGCGGGCTCCACGTCGGCCGCGCCGACGGGTACTACCGACGGGGACGTGGAGGCGGCGGAGGGCTTCTTCTGCTCCTTATCCGCCATGATTTGTTTCTTCTGCTTCTTCTGCTCCTTATCCGCCATGATGGGATGGGAACTTGCAGCTAGCTTGTGTTTTGTTTCTTTTGCCAGGGAATTAGTAGTTGGGAAGAATGCAGTTGAATGGAGTTAATGCTCTTTTGGGTGTAGGGGCTCTACGTTTGTTTGCTGACTTTGACACCTTTGACTTTGACTCGCCATTCTATTCTTTATTTATTTATTTGACACGTTATTTTTAACTTGCATAAGATAAATTTCTATGTTGTTTTTTTTAAACTTTATTTTTCAATACAAAAAATGGGACTAAGGAGCCTGTGGGTGTGTCCCGCTGTTGTGCGGACTAAGGACCGCACACAAAAAAACTCTTTTCCCATGCCTCGTCCGATCTGACCAATCATCTTGTTGCCTACGCCGCCTCTCCCCTTCCCCTGCCAGCGCCTTCCTGCTGCCGACGCCGCCTCTCCCTTTCCTCGAACGCCAATGCGCTCTCCGCTATCGTTGGTGCCAGGGACGGAGCAGCAGGGGACCTAACGGGGGCGATGAGCGGCGGTGACGAGCAGCATGGGGGACCTAACAGGGGCGACGAGCGGTGCCGTCGACGGACGGATCGGAGACGAGCATTCCGTGAGAGGCGGTGCTCACCCAGAGGCGGCGCATTTTCAATCGCGAAAAGGGGGAGGTCCGGTGGGAAAAAGTCAGACCGGACGAGGTGGACCGTGGGATTTTTTCTGTGCGGTTCACGAGCGAGTTGCACGCTTTTCATCTGGCCGTCGATCCATGGTCCCAAAAAAAAAATAAAATAAATATATATATATATATATATATATATATATATATACAAGGGTAACCGTAGAGCTTTTAGATTTCTATATTTTCAGTGAGCGTATCGCATTTCGGATATTTTTTTTGTTTTTTCATTGACATCTAGATGTTTCGGAGCAATCGAATTTATTTAAAGGTTGGTTTTGGTACGATAAGTACCACATATTAATTTTTAATGAATCCCACACGGATAGTAATCTACAGTGAACAATAACAAAATAATTTGTATGTAAAAAGGTATACAAATCATCTCTTATGTTTGAGATGTATGAACATGAAAAAAATAGATATATAGTGATTAATAGATACGAAATTTACGTAGCACGACAGGAAAAAAAATAGATACGAAACATATATAGTGATTAATGATTAGGGGACAGACTTGGGTTAGGTGTTTTGGATAAGGTCCAAAATATACTTATTCAATAAAAATTTTCACCGTATTACTGAACTACAATATACATATCACTTTAAGTCAGCTATAAGAGTTGACCAATATTGTTTCTATTTCTAAAAAGATTAAAAAGCTATAAAAATGTGAAATTTATATGATGCCAACTATTCGTTTTGGTGCAACATGTGAACCATTTCTCTTTCGCATGTGCACTTATCATAATGTGGTGATGAACTCGACCGGAGCTCCTTGTTGGACTCGTTAAAAATGTCATCGAAAAATTCAACTCGGCCCCCTATATAATTGGAAGGAAGAATACGTTTAAAACTCATCAAAATAATTACAATGGACCTTAGAATGATATACAACTCACAATGAGAGAGATCGACGTGAATCAGAGTCAAAATTATTGTCGACGAGCTTCGAATTTCCCCCTTCCCTCACGTTCTAAGCTCGCTGCATTGTGCACAGTGGACCGATTATCATCTAACCCATATCACTTTCCATCGGTACCTCTCTTGTAAAAAATGGTGACCGAACGACGAATAACGAAGCGCTGAGCGTGAAGATGGCTAGAGACGTCGAGCGGCACTGTATCAGTCGGGAGAGGAAAAAACAAGCGCCCCTTTTTTTAATCAACGCCACTTTATTTTTTTATTTTATTGTCCAAATCTGCAAAAAGACAAAATAACTCCTCCTTTTAAACTAATTCCATCTTTTTTTTTAAATCGTGGAGGGCGTTACATTATGGCAATAAAAACAGTTGGCCTATGTAAAGTAGTCTCACGTTCAATTTTTAGAATCATCATTTTGATCATAATTTATTTATACCGTTCTCGAACATCGGTCTCGACCTAAAAAAAACTATGAGTGTAAAAAGAAAATCCACTTGCATAAAATGTAAAATATTTTCTTACGAAGAAGTTAGAAGTATGCAACCGAATTTTCGCCAAAACAAACAACAATTTACAAACCAATTTAAAAAAAAATGATTGAGTAAAAATTCTAGAACAAAGTTATAATCATTCCAATACCAAACGGGTGTAAGAGTTTTCTCTCGGATTTATTTCTGAGCCCCGGTGGTTCTGTTTACGCGCTGAAGATGCTTCATTAAAGGGCTTATAGTTATCACTCTTTTTTTTCGATGGCATTCCATTAATTCGATGTTCAAATTAAAACGGTATGATAAATCTTTACAAAATAGTGATTTTAAAAATAGATAGCACCTAACAATTTGTGGTTTATCACCTTTTTTTATTTTAGAGCATCAAGATAGAATTAATGTTATCAAGATCCAATATGACCATCAACTTGGATTGATCAACAAGTTAAATCGAATAAGATAATATCAAAAAAATAAGATAAGTTAAAAGAGATTATCATAATATTATTAATATATAATATCTTATTTAAAAAATATAAATATAATATAATGAAGTAAAATAAAATAATTCAAATTAAATGATATAATAAAGTAACATAAATAAATTAAGTCATAAATCAAATATTTGCTAAATAAGAAAATGTTGTGAGGTAACTATAAATAAAAATATAAAAAAAATTGTATATATTCGAAGGACATAAATTTCAAGTATTTTAATATTTTTTTATATTTCAAATATTTTTTATTTTAAAATTTTAATATTTTATGTCCTAAAAAATTTTAATTGTATTTTAATATTTTTTATATGTCCAAATATTTTAATATTTCTTATAATTCAAATATTTTTTATTTTAAAATTTTATTTGCACGAGTCAATTAAATCCATCGATCGATTGAATTCAAATTTAACCGAGTTAAAAAATAAAAAGCAGATACTGTTTCCTAAATTTCAACTTACTCATGAATTGGTATTGGATCAAACCAGGTCTGACAACACCGAACAGGGCGATATCACCTCTTTCTATTTTGCAGCATCAAGACAAAACCAGTTGACTCTGAATTTGACTCCTCGTCGTCTCCATTCTCCAACTGGTGTTTGAGTTTGAGACACCAACTCGATTCCTTTCCATTTACTTATTTCAATTATTTCCTTAATTCTTCTCGCGGATATATATATATATATATATATTCGGGAATAATGGGTGTCTCAAATGGGGGATACTCCTCCCATTTCAACGCGCTCATCCGATCCGGATCGGACGGACGTCGATAAAAAATGAATTTTTTTAAAAATGAACTGACGATCTTACTCGGTTCATGGTGAAAAAAATGATCGGGTCGTGCGAGCCCAATTCAGCCGTGGAGGGCGAGTGCAAAAGGGCAGGGCAAAAATGTTTCCCCCTTTTTGCTCGTGCTCTCTCTCTCTCAACTCTCTCGCCCTCACTTGTCTCTCTCACCTCTCCATTTCCGCCGTGGAGGGCGAGTACAAAAGGGCGGGGCAAAAATGTTTTCCCCCTTTTTGCTCGTGCTCTCTCTCTCTCAACTCTCTCACCCCCACCTCTCTCTCTCACCTCTCCGTGCGGCGAACTCGGCTCGCCACCGACGAGATCCGCCGACATCTGTCCAGATCCATCGACGAGATCCGCCGACTTCTGTCCACGACCGTCGAACACAGGGAATCGGGACCCTCGAACGTCCCCCCGTTGACTAGACTCGCCGTCGACCTCTCCGCGCCCAGATCCGCCTCACCCCGGCCAGATCTGCACGCGGCGTCGACCTCCGACCAAATCTGCGGGCAGCGATGACCCCCTCATGGACCTCGAGCATGCCGAGCGTCGTCGACCTCGCGCAACGGCGACTCCCCTCACGGACCTCGAGCACGCCGAGCGCCACTGACCTCGGGAAGACCTCGCGCCGCTGACACCTTCGCCGATCTCGAGCACGCCGAGCGCCGCTGACCTCGCCAAGACCTCATTCGACCAGATCTGACTCTCGCCGGCTGGATTGGATCCACGACGACCTCGACCGCCCCGACTTCACCCAGGATCTCGCCGCCTCCAGGATCTCGCACGCTGCCACCTTGCATCTCGCACGCCGCCCGCCCTGCCACTATCGCACGCCGCTGCCCGCCGCCCCCGAGCTCTAATGATCGTCCGTTGCCGCTACCACCGCCACCGAGCTCGTCCGCCACCACCACCGCCACTGCCGAACTCTTTTGTGTTAATCCATGTTGTAAACTAGTCAAACTTTTGTTAATTCATGTTTCGACTTGTTGCACTTATGTGAATTCATGCTTGAATTTGTTGCACTTAGTTAATTCTTTTTCATGCTCGTATGCGAATGAATGCCTCGGATGCCTCGGACCGTCAAATAGACGTGCTTCCCTATCTCCTCTCTACATTCTCGCTTTCTCGCTTTCTCAAGCTTTAAATGATAAGAATGCTCATCTCAAGCTTTAAACGATAAGAATGCTCATCTCAAGCTTTAAACGATAAGAACATTTTGAATTTACCAAGTGTAATTAATCAGAATGAACAAACTTCACAACACGAAAGATTAACACTCATGCATAATTAACATTACATCCATTACATTACATTACAAATAAATTACATTACATTACGTTTACAAATATTTACAAAAGTGTAACTAATCACACAACATTTTGATAATTCTGGACGGATGGATCACGATGGCGGGGTCCGATCTCCGGTGATGAAGTCGCGAGAGGAGAGGGGCAAATCTCGTCGGCGGTAGCCCGGTCTTCGGTGGCGAAGTCGCGAGAGGAGAGGGGAGATCTCGTCGGCGGTGGCGCAGTCCTCGACGGGAGCGGCAGGGCGGGCGGGCGGACGACGGCGTGCGAGATCGGCATGACGTGCGGGTGTCACGGGATCATTCTCGGACACTAGACCACGTGCGGCGACTAGGCGGATAGGCACCTAACCAAGCCTATTTTGAGTTTGCAGCGAAAGTTTTATGTTTGAGACGACTATGCCAAAAGTTGCTCTTATAGCATTCAATCACGAACATGACTAGAGTGTTGGACTACTCGTCATGGACCATGGCATTAGCGCATTGCGGCACCAATGCAGGCGCTTGGATGCTTAAAGTCCGAAGGGGCGATGAAGGGACCATGGGACGACACGAAGGGACACCGATGTGGGTTGCCACCCCACGCTCAAGGCATGACACTAGAATTAAAGGAAAGCTTACTTGTATTAAATATGATGAAACATAATATACAATTGGGCATCGGAAGGCACTAGTGAACTCCTCCCAGTGTACCGTAGGTATAGAAGTTTTATTACATATTGAAGATGCAAAAGACGTACCCTACGGGAACGTCACCTACTTGACCATTCATAAGGACGGCCTTACAAGATAAATGCCCTAAGGGCAGATAACTTGGTACTCCGCAATATTACGCAGTGCGGGGCGGCTGCATGTGTTTCAAGGTTTTCGGCACTGAGCGGCCGAGAGCTATAAGTTGAGCGGCACTGGTGCCACGAGCCTTCACGCTTCGTGTTACGGAAAACGCTCAGTGACATTCTCCCCCACCAAAGTCGACGACGCTCCCGACGCCGTTGTCCGGGCTTCCTCGGCGCCTTCGTCTTCAGTCTTGACTTCACTTGTCTCGTTCAATTATGCATTTTTTGCCTTGACTTCTACTTCACCAGCATTGCGCAATGCTAGGAATGCCCGCTCCTTTGGGTCTCGCTGAGGACTCCTCCCTCAGGCCTGCTTCGCTTGCTGATCCTTCATCTAATCCGGAGTCATCACTTGTGCAGCGCCAGTGGAGTCCGCCATGTGCGGTCTGACTTCATCAAGCAACTATCCGTCCATCAAGTCTCTGTTGGCTTCACTTTTCTTCGACTTGCGCAGCGTCAACTTGTGTGGTTTGTCTTCTTTGGGGGTGATACAACTCTTGTATGCCTTTAGGAATAGCTCGGAGAAGAGTTGTCTCAGGATCGTGTAGAACACGATGAAGAGTCTCGCCATTCGACCTGCATGACTTGACTCGATGCCTTTGTGTTGCGGGTGGCCGCAACATAAGGTCTCCCTTCCGTCGAATGCGAAATACGTGACCATCTCACCCTTAATGATCGTTTTTGAATTTTGACGACTTGAAACAACACAAGCTTTTCGATGTCGACGCTTGCAGCTTGTCTGCTTCGGGTGCTTCGGATCGCTATGATGAGCGACAAGAGTCTTCCCACGGATGCTTCGGAACGCTTCAGGTCTTTTTGCGGGCTTGACTCAACGTCTCTATGTTGCAAATGGTTGCAACATAGAGTCTCCCATACCTCCGCCGAGTAAAGAGCGCAGGACCACCTCCTCCTTGGTGATCACTTGATGCTTCGACGGTCTTGGTGAGGGACAAGGTTCTTTGATATAACAATCCGTGCCTTGTCCATTCTGAGTCGCCATAGTGGGCGACAAGAGTCTCCCCACGTTCTCTTGTGGTTCAACTCACTGTCTCCAAGTTGTAGATGGTTGCAACGTAGAGTTTTTCATCCGTCGAGTGTTGAGTGTGGGACCACCTTACCCTTGGCAGTCATTTGATGTCTCGACGGTTTGAAGCAAAGCAAGGTTCTCAGATATGACATTCTTTATCTTGTCTACTTCAAGTCGCTATAGAGAGCGATGGGAGTCTCCCCACGTTCTTACGGTTCAACTCGATCCTCCTACTTCGATGGACTGTCTTTGCCTTTTGGCATGATATCTTCCTCTGTGCGACTTGCACTTCTCTTCCCCACCATTGCCCTTGCCCAAGGGCTTTGATGGTATGGCACTTGTCTTGGCATGAACGCCTTGACAATAGTGACTAGCGAGTGGAAGTTGAGCGAACCTGTCGTTCCAACTCCGTCATAGTCCAAAGCTTCAACCCCTCTGCTTGAAGAACACCAACACTGGACCTTCATCCTTCTGGGAACACCATAGGCGGAGCTCGGTGATATCTTTCACGTCCCCTTCAACATGCCCATCTGGTCGATGTTGAACAAAGCGACCTTGACCTCCAGTCCCAACTTGTCAGGGCTTTGGATAATTAATGAGCTGCCACTTTCTCTGTCCCACATCTCGATGGGATCCATGTTTGCTTCATTCCACATCGTCG
The DNA here is from genome assembly GCA_030549335.1 of Pontederia crassipes. Classification (NCBI taxonomy): domain Eukaryota; kingdom Viridiplantae; phylum Streptophyta; class Magnoliopsida; order Commelinales; family Pontederiaceae; genus Pontederia; species Pontederia crassipes. The sequence goes on from CM060184.1 coordinate 3,365,591, forward strand.
CGATGGCAACGTCATCCTGAGTTTGCCACATCTTGCAGGGTTCTTGGGATATGCTTTCTTCCGATTCTGGGACCTCCTTTGAAGCTTAGGCAACCCCTTGGGGTATGGACGGGGCGAGATCATTGTGCTCGTTCACGAAGATGATGCACCTTAGACGCTCGTCTGTCCGCAACTTGGACGAAGTAATGCCATTGCGCTTGTCGGCAGGGTCATGCGCCTTTGACATACCTGTCCACCGGACGCTGACCCATGTGAAAGACTAGCCGCTCCAGGTCTTCAACGAACCATGGGGTGTTCATGAAGACGCTCCGCTTGGGTAAGCGGATTGTGGTTGGTGAACTCATGGCATGAGCTCCCAATATCACCTCCATCTCCATTCGAAGGGATGACATCGCCAGTGTGTCCTTCGAAACATTTGGATAGCGATCCTTGGAGGCCGCTTCGATTACTCGAGGCGCTGTCCGAGAGGAAAGGGTACTCCTTCCTTCGGTTGACGACAGAACGCTTGACAACAGCATGCCAAGGTTCGTCGATGCTTGACGCTCAGACCATTTGCCAAATTGGTCATTGAATTGAGGCATCAATTTGCGTTGGCATGTAGCAGGTTCATCTCAATCCTTGATGGATGACATCACGTCGCTTGCGGGACGACATTTGATGAGGCAGGCAAGGCTGGCAGCTCGTCCGCGAGTGTTTGCAAATAATCAACGCTTTGCTCCATTCTTAAAAGTCATCGTGGTGTGGCAGGCGATGTTGCGGTACGATAAGATGCTTGCGATTGATGCTCCTTAGCCGATAGGATGATATTCCTTCGCCGAAAGGAACCATGAACCTTGGTGCTTAAACTTGAGTCAACTTCTCCCGTGAAGCAGTTGTGCATTTTACGTTGCATGACTGGGCATGCGATGCGACGTCATGAAATACCGAGCAGCGCCAGGTCATCACGATAATGCATGACCGACAGTCCCTGAATGTGACACGGGTCCTCCGAGTTACACAATGCTTGTGTAAGCGATCTCATGGTATGAGTAACGCAAAACCATCATGCGGAGCATATGGCTACTCTTGACGCAGTGCGACACTTCAAAATTTCCGACTGTATACCTGGGGTGGTTGATCTACTCGAATGATCGACGCATGACCGTCTCGGTTAGGCGGGGCGATCAGGCCGCCATCATGATGCATGACAGACGTTCCTTGACATGACACGGGTGTATGAGGAACATGTTACGGGGCACGACTAGGCGTGCAGCGAGGAAGCTTGCCACGCATTCCTCGTTGGCGTCCATGATCGAAGACCATGGTACCAGTGCGCCTGGCATGATAGAATTTTTTAGCGGAAGCACATTTCCTATGCTAGGGCACATTGCGACGACACAAGCGAGTCATCGTCGCTGGGTAATCCGAGCAGGAAGAACTGCTCTAATACCACTTGCACTACAAGAAAATCACGATTTTTCGACGGATAATTTCTGATGGTTCTAAATCCGTCGCAATTTGCGACGGATTCTTCGACGGTTATGACCGTCAAAAATGGTTTATATTATTATTTAATTTTTTGACGATTAGGAACGTCGATATTTCCGACGGATATGCATCCGTCGCAATTTTCGACGACTTTTCTGATGGTTACGATCGTCAGAAATGAAAAAATTAAATTATGTATCTTTTTATATTATTATTTAATTTTTTCGACAGATTTTCCGACTATCACGATCATCGAAAATAAAAAAATAAATTATGTAATTTATTATATTATTATTTAATTTTTCGATGGATTTTCTGACAGTTACGATCGGCGAAAATGAAAAATTAAATTATGTATTTTTTTATATTATTATTAATTTTTCGACGATTAGAAACGTCGATATTTTCGACGGATATCCATCCGTCGCAATTTTCGAAAGTCATAACCGTTGGTAAATGTATAATAATATCATATAAAGAGTATTTTATTAATATAACTAGCGACGACCCAAACCATCACAATTATCGACAGTTTTGACCGTCGGTAACGATTACCGACTGTTCAAATCGTCGGTAAAATAAAAAATAAACATTATATATAACTAAATATATTTTTGACGGTCACAATCGTCGGTGATTATAAAAATAGTTAATATTTACATTTTCGACGGCCGAAGCTATCGGTAATTAAAATTTTATTATCCCGCTTTTTTTTCACTTTTCCCGCTTTCTTTCCACTTTTTCCCTTTATATATAATTCCTCCTCCCTCCACTCCTCTCTCTCTCCCTCCTCTCCCTCTCCCGCGCTGGACGCCGGTGACCCTCCCACGCCGGCCTTCCTCTAACGCACCGGACGCCAGCGACCCTCTCGCGCCGATGATCCTCTCTCGCACCGGCGACCCTCTCCCGCGCCGGCCAAGAAGGAGATTGCGCCGGCGTCTCTCTCTTTTTCTCTCTCCGGCCAGAGGCCACTGTCGGCCGGATCTCGTCGCTGGCAGCCAGATCCGGCCCCCAATGGCCGATCGGCCGCCTGGCGGCCGGATCCAGCCTCCAGCGGCCGAATTGACCGCCAGACGTTCGAATCCGGCCGCTAATTTTTTTTATATTTAAAAAATTATTTGCGACGGTTGCGACCGCCGAAAGATCGACGGTTGCGACGACCGTCGAAAGTTTTGACAGTTGCGACCGTCGATATTTTTGATGAATTTTTTTCAACCGTCGTAAATCGATTTGTGACGAGCATTTTTCCGACGGATCGATTCCGACTAAAAAACCGTCGATAATTGCGTTACCGACAGTTTTCGGTCTGGACCGTCGGTAATCAGCGTTATTCTAGTAGTGTTGTCACGGGGTTATTCTCGGACACTAGATCACGTGCGACGACTAGGTGGATAGGCACCTAGCCAAGCCTATTTTGAGTTTGTAGTGAAAGTTTTATGTTCGAGACGACTATGCCGAAAGTTGCTCTTATAGGCATTCAATCACGGACATGACTAGAGAGTTGGACTACTCGTCATGGACCATGACATTAGCGCATTGCGGCACCAATGCAGGCGCTTGGGCGCTTAAAGACCGAAGGGGCAACGAAGGGACCACGGGACGTCATGAAGGGACATCGATATGGGTTGTCACCCCACGCTCAAGACATGACACTAGAATTAAAGGAAAGCTTACTTGTATTAAATATGATGAAACATAACTTATAATTGGGCCTCGGAAGGCACTAGTGAACTCCTCCCAGTGTACCTAGGTATAAAAGTTTTATTACATATTGAAGATGCAAAAGACGTACCCTACGGGACATCACCTACTTGATTGTTCATAAGGACGACCTTACAAGATAAATGCCCTAAGGGCGGATAATTTGGTACTCTACAATATTACGCAGTGCGGAGTGGCTGCATGTGTTCCAAGGTTTTCGACACTGAGCGGCCGAGAGCTATAAGTTGAGCGACACTGGTGCCGCGAGGCTTCACACTTCGTGTCACGGAAAAACACCCCGTGACATGGGCGGGCGGGCGGCGGCGTGTGAGATCGGCATGACGTGCGGGCGGACGGAGGGGCCGTGCGAGCGCGGCAGGGCGGCCGGCGGCGTGCGGCGGGATCGTGCGAGCGCAGCAGGGAGGCCGGATCTGGTCGAGCGAGGCCGCCGCCGACCAAATCTGGCCGGATCTGGTTGAGAGGGGCCGTCGATGATCAGATCTGGTCGAACGGGGCCGCCGACGACCAGATCTGGTCGAATCTCGTCGGTATCGATCGGAGATCGGGGAGCAAGAGATCGGAGAGCAAGAGCTTCGAGCATGGGATGCCGCCGCGCAGGGTCGGCAGTGGGTAGATCGATCGTCGGCCAGATCTGTCGGGATGAAGCTTCGAGCTCGGATGCCATCGGCGGGACGAGATTGTCGAGCGGAGAGTTTGGAGCGGAGAGGAGAGAGAGAAGAAAAAGAAATGCGGGATGTCTAGGAATTTTGGATTATATACCTCTTCGAACCGGCCCACTCATTGAACCGCCCAATCCACTCGTCGAACTGCGCCCCTCGACCGATCTTCTCTTACAAAATCGTGAAAATCTGCGCCAGCCGTCGGATGCCATCCGACGGCCGACACATGGTGGGGGGGACAGTCCCCCCATTTGGGATGGGGGAACACCCATTATATCCATATATATATATATATATATATATATATTTCATGTTTTGGACAATTTGCACTTCTTAAACCACCACATGGCAAATTAATTAATATTAATCGAGGAGCATCATTTCATATCGTTAGTCGACGTACAGGTGCAGTCCAAAATCTGCCTTTTAGAAGCAACAGACATTAAAAGAATGCGAATTTTATCAAATAATATTTGTCTTCTTTAATTCGATTACGAAAAACAAAAAACATAGCTTCCTATAAAACATCTACGATCTATCAAATACATGTGGCAACGACGCGGCCGGAGCGGCAAAGAGGGCACTCCGCCTTGAGTTGCAGCCATCTCTCAAGGCAACCAACGTGGAAAGGGTGCCCGCAGGGCGTCACCTGCACTTCTTCGCCATCTTCAAAATCTGCCAAGCAGATCGGACAACTCGTCTCCGTGACCTCCGCCGCCTCGTCTTCCCCGCTACCACTCTTCTCCATCTGCTTATTCCGATAGGCTACGGCCGTCGCAGGCACGGCTTCCGCGGCCTCAGGAGGACCGCCGTCCGTTGCTGCCTCCTCCACCAAAAATAAGGACGCACGGACAACGCAGGCGTTTTCAGGTGAAGAGAGGTTCGCGACCATAAGGTCGTTGAGAAGGAAGGAGGTGACGTGCTCGGCCAAGAACTCAAAGACTTCATTGTCGTCGCCGCCGATGACCGACTGGTGCTCGCACGAGATGGCCGCGCTGATCAGCTGGCCGAGCTCAGGCAGCAGGGATAAAGGGAAGTCGACGGTGGAGTACCGGTGGCTAACAAACGGGTCGCTCGTCGACGGATCATCGAAACGAGGCGTGTAGACGGTGAGTTCGAACAGCACGGCGACGTCTCCGGCGGGCAAGTCGTCGGCGGGCTGCGGCTGCGTGGGGATGAAGCGGCCGTAAAGCCCCAAGGCGAGTCGAGCAGTGGGAGAGACGATGGGCGAAGACGCAATTTCCTCGTTCATCGACATGGTTGCAGCAGCAGCAGGAGGAGGAGCAGGAGCATGCAGCAGGAGGAGGACGATCTGGAGCGATGTATATTGAGCTTGTCGTCGTGCATGTAATCAATTTAACGAGGGAGAATAACTACGCGCATTATGTATTTATGTGTTGCACTCGGAGTCGGTCACGTAGTACGTTTATTTATGTGTTGCACTCGGAGTCGATAGTGCACATATTTGTATTATTAATTATTAGTATTGTGTGGTTTAATATGATATATATAATTTATCGTTTACTAATTGCAACTTTTTACCGAAGGATTCTTGATATAGGAATTTAATTTCTTTGCGCTACAATGATCTTATATTGATTTATTTCTTCCGATTACATCTCATCTTGTTTTTAATGTTTAATATTTTGTTATATGGTTACCTTTGTCGTGCCGAATTTTTTTTAGAGTATCTATAATATTTTGATTATTGTTGAATCATTATGCATATAATATAGTTGCTGATGTGTAATCCAAAGTGAAGTCTGTGACAAACTCAATGGCAAGAACCTGCTCTTAAGCAAAGCGATTGAAGTATTAGTCCCAATTTAATTCATTTTATATATTATGTGACCAAGGATAATATTTAATAAGTTAATTTAATATTTTCACTCATTTTTTGTGACCAAGGACAAACTTTGGGATGTTAGCCATATAATATTGTTCTCTCCTATATATTTCTCTTATTTTCTCATTAGTTCTTCATAATTTAATTTCTTAAAATTTAAATTTGAATTAATGGTTAATTTTTCGACTAGGAAAAAAATTACTTATTTTAGATTAATTTTGAAAAAAATAAAAATTGCACTAAAACTATTTGTGAAAGTAAAAATTATCATATATAGTTCAAGTTTTTTTTTTGGATCAGTAAGTTATTAAAAAGTTTATTTCAGATAATAAAATATAATTTACATAAATATATTTAATAAAATAAAACTTAACACTAAACTTTAATGGATGTCAAATAATACTTCAACAATATATCATAGAAACATATTAAATCTAGGGCCGAGCGCAAATCAGGACAATTCTATTATCTTTCGACCCAACTCAACTCAACTTAACTTTTTAATAATATTTTTCGATTCGGATGAGGATCGAATGTTCAAATCTAATTCATTCTCGAACCGATTATTTAACATTATAACATATAAATACATTACGATATATTAAGTATGTCTTAATCATAAGTAACATCCGAATCGGATTTTGACATGATTTTAAACCTAAGGTGTCCAAAATAATTTTAAAGATGATAAATAATAAAATAGTGAATTTTAGTCATAATTAATTTTTATAATTTATTTAAACTATTTTAATATATAAAATAAATTAAATAGGGATAAAAGTGTCATCCGTGTATAAGTCTCGCACGGTTGATTTTAGACCTGATCGAGATCCATTCGGGATCCAAGTCTTGGATAAAATAATCTAGTGAAATCTTGAAATTCGATTTTGCTCACCCCTATTTGAATAATATATTATTATTATTATTATTATTATTATTATTATTATTATTATTATTATTATTATTATTATTATTATTATTATCAACAATAAGGAAAATACTGATCAATGAATCAGTGATAGAAATAAAATATTTATCAACTAAAATAGGGTGTTCATTGCTTTATAATTATTTTTTCTGATATAGCAATATTTTGATCGGGTCAATTTTTATTTATTGAGGTCACGGCATCGCTTTTATTTAGCACTTAGACTAAAAATGGGTCCAAGTGCGGGAACCGGCGTTAATTTTGTGCTAATTACTAATTAGTTATCTCAACATGGCCTTTTGCAAATTTGGCACACACAGACACTAGAGCCTCTTTGGCTTGTTGGGGCTCACATATTTTGTATTTTTTTCCATGTAGTTTTCTCCTCGGACTATAAGTAATTTCCATCCTGTTTATTTGTGTTCCCAACAATTTTTTTCTTTCCAATATATAAAATGTTTATTATCTAACTAAGTCTCCAATATTCAAATTCTTCTGAACCATTACCATATATTCCCTCCATTATTAATAATCCGTCCAAATTGTTTAGATCTTTAATTAGCATAATGAAAAAATAATCAATAACAATGTTTTATTATTTTAGCCCAACATGATTTCATTGTTTAAGATTAAATTATACGAATGACCCATCAACTTTAACTCAATATTTTAATAGTTTTCCAACTTTAATTTCTAACTAAAATATCTTTCAATTTAAATTTTTTTCATATATAAAAATTTGTATATATGAGAAGGACATAAATTTCAAGTATATATATAATACGTGTATATATTTTATTTTTATATTTCAAATATTTTTTATTTTAGAACTTTATTTGCGCGAGTCAACTGTTGATCGATTGAATTCAAATTTTAACTAAATTTAACCGAGTTAAAAAGCAGATACTCTTTCCTAAATTTCAACTTACTCATGAATTGGGATCGGGTCAAACAAGGCGAACAGAGCGATATCAACTTTTTCTATTTTGCAGCATCAAGACAAAACCAGTTGACTCATAATTTGACTCTTCGTCGTCTCCATTCTCCAACTGGTGTTTGAGTTTGAGACACCAACTCGATTCCTTTCCTTATTTTAATTATTTCCTTAATTCTTCTTGAGGAGCATCATTTCTTATCGTTACTTAGTCCAGGTACAGGTGCAGTCCAAAATCTGCCTTTTAGAAGCAACAGACATTAAAAGAAGGCGAATTTTATCAAATAATATTTGTCTTCTTTAATTCGATTACGAAAAACAAAAAAACATAGCTTCCTATAAAACATCTACGATCTATCAAATACATGTGGCAACGACGCGGCCGGAGCGGCAAAGAGGGCACTCCGCCTTGAGTTGCAGCCATCTCTCAAGGCAACCAACGTGGAAAGGGTGCCCGCAGGGCGTCACCTGCACTTCTTCGCCATCTTCAAAATCTGCCAAGCAGATCGGACAACTCGTCTCCGTGACCACCGCCGCCTCGTCTTCCCCGCTACCATTCTTCTCGTCCTGCTTATTCCGATAGGTTACGGCCGTCGCGGGAACGGCTTCTGCGGCCTCAGGAGGACCGCCGTCCGTTGCTGCCTCCTCCACCAAAAATAAGGACGCACGGACAACGCAGGCGTTTTCAGGTGAAGAGAGGTTCGCGACCATAATGTCGTTGAGAAGGAAGGAGGTGACGTGCTCGGCCAAGAACTCAAAGACTTCATGGTCGTCGCCGTCGATGACCGACTGGTGCTCGCACGAGATGGCTGCGCTGATCAGCTGGCCGAACTCAGGCAGCAGGGATAAAGGGAAGTCGACGGTGGAGTACCGGTGGCTGACAAACGGGTCGCTCGTCGATGGATCATCGAAACGAGGCGTGTAGACGGTGAGTTCGAACAGCACGCCGGGCAAGTCGTCCACGGGCTGCGGCTGCATGGGGATGAAGCGGCCGTAAAGCCCCAAAGCGAGCCGAGCCGTGGGAGAGACGATGGGCGAAGACGCAATTTCTTCGTTCATCGACATGGTTGCAGCAGCAGCAGCAGGAGCATGCAGCAGGAGGAGGACGATCTGGAGCGATGTATATTGTGCTTGTCATCGTGCATGTAATCAATTTAACGTGGGAGAATAACTACGTGCATTATGTGTTGCACTCGGAGTCGGTCACGTACTTGTTCTCCTCTTCCGGATGTTTAATTATGTGTCGCACTCGGAGTCGATGGTGCACCTATTTGTATTATTAATTATTAGTATTGTGTAGTTTAATATCATATATATAATTTATCGTTTACTAATTGCAGCTTTTTACCCAAGGATTCTTGATAAAGGAATTTAATTTCTTTGCGCTACAATTATGTTATAGTGATTTATTTTTTTCCGATTACATCTCATCTTGTTTTTAATGTTTAATATTTTGTTTTATGGTTACCTTTGTCGTGCCGAATTTTTTTTAGAGTATTTATAATATTTTGATTGTTGAATTATTATGCAATTAATATAATTGCTGATGTGAGATCCAAAGTGAAGGCCGTGGCAAACTCAATGGCAAGAACCTGCTCTTAAGCAAAGCGATTGAAGTATTAGTCCCAATTTAATTCATTTTATATATTATGTGACCAAGGATAATATTTAATAAGTCAATTTAATATTTTCACTCATTTCTTGTGGCCAAGGACAAACTTTGGGATGCTAGCCATATAATATTGTTCTCTCCTATATATTTATCTTATTTTCTCATTAGTTCTTCATAATTTAACTGTTAAATTTGAATTAATGGTTAATTTTTCGACCAGCAAAAATGGCTTATTTTAGATTAGTTTTGAAAAAATAAAAATAAAAATTGCACTAAAACTATTTGTGAAAATAAAAATTATCATAGCTCAAGTTTTTTTTATCAGTAAGTTATTAAAAAGTTTATTTGAGATAATAAAATAGAATTAACATAAATATAGTTAATAAAACTTAACATTAAAACTTTAATAGATGTCAAATAATACTTCAACAATATATCATAGAAACATATTAAATCTAGGGCCGAGCACAAATCAGGACAATTCTATTATCTTTCGACCCAACTCAACTCAACTTTACGTTTTAATAATATTTTTCATTCAGATGAGGATCAAATGTTCAAATCTAATTCATTCTCGAACCGATTATTTAGAAAAAATTACATTAAATGCTTTCCAATTTTGATGTTTGCTCAGCGATGTTCTCAAACTTCATTTTGTAACACGAATGTCCTCCATCTTTTAATTCGTTTCACCCGATGCCTTCCTTACTTACAATCGACGGTCTTCCGATCACAACGCTGACGTGGTATCTCTCTTCTCTCCATGTTCATGTTACAATGTTGTAGATATATTAAAAATAATAAAAAAATAAAAATACCACATGGAGCTACGCGTCGAAGCCCATCGCTAGCGTAGCGAGGGAGTCCCTGCGACCTTCAGCGAGGCCTCAGCTGGCGAGCGCAGGGTGGTGGTGGTGGTGGTGGGGGAGGGGGAGGGGGGGGGGATCGGCCCCCTCACTGTGACCTCCGGCGAGGTCGCAAGGAGGAGGCGGCCCCCCTCCTTCTGATGCATGTAAAATACAACATATTTTAGATTATTATTTTAATTAATTTTTCTGTAATTTGTTCATGACATGCATAATTTTTAGTCACTTTTAGTCATAATTTCGGATTTATCAATTTTAATTATTAATGTTTCGAATATTTTAACTAAAGAGGAATTTACGTAATTTTTATAATTATTTTGCAGGTAAAATGAATCAGCCGTAAAGAATTATATTTTGGCCGAGATGATCTCATGGTTGGATAAATTACATTTTACTTCCTTGGGGGTAAAAATGAATGCAACTTGAATTTTGGACGTAACGAGATCAGATTTCATCATTTTGGGCGAGATTACAAAGAAGATGATCAGTTTTTGGTCGAGATATGAAGGGGTAAAAAATAAAAAGATGTTATCTTTTTTGGCGTAATGGAAAGAAGAACTCATTGTTTTGGCCGAGATTTGGAGGGGGTAAAGATAAGAAATGACTTATCGTTTTGGGCGTAATAATGAAGGACTCTTCTTCATTTTGGGGGTAAAAATGAATGCAACTTGAATTTTGGGCGTAACGAGATCAGATTTCATCATTTTGGGCGAGATTACAAAGAAGATGATCAGTTTTTGGTCGAGATATGAAGGGGTAAAAAATAAAAAGATGTTATCTTTTTTGGCGTAATGGAAAGAAGAACTCATTGTTTTGGCCGAGATTTGGAGGGGGTAAAGATAAGAAATGACTTATCGTTTTGGGCGTAATAATGAAGGACTCTTCTTCATTTTGGGCGTAATAATGAAGGACTCTTCTTCGTTTTGACCGAGATTTGGAGGGCGTAATGGCAGGAAAATTTGGTTTTGGCCGAGATTCAAAGGGAGTAATGATAGGGACTCTTCTTTGTTTTGGCCGAGATTTGGAGGGGTAAAGATAAAAGGATTCGTTTTGGCCAAGATTCAAAGGGGGTAAAGATAAAATGGTTTATCTCTTTGGGCGTAAAGATAAAATAATTTTGTTTTGGCCGAGATTAAAAGGGGGTAAAGATAAAAGGATTTATCTTTTGGGTGTAATAGTTAGAAGAATTATCATTTTTGGCCGAGATTTACCCCGTGAATTTAAATTCGGCCGTACATCGTGATCAAATTGAAGGCCGTTCACACCCTATAAATACGTGAGGAAGCCATCATTTCAAGGTGTGCTCTGAAGTTCAGGTTTCTTCCATGACGAGTCGTGAGCTCTGCAAGCTTCGACCAAGAGGAGAGAGGTGCGACGGCTGGAGGTTGATCGCGACCCTAATCAAGTCCGAGAGGCTGTCCGACTGTTTGCCAAATTCGAGATCCTTATTTTGGGTGTAATTCTTTCAATTTTTATGATTTGTATTTTATTATCTCTCCGGAATTTCTAGGATGAACTTCATGTTTTTGGGATTATTATTTTAGGAGATTATTAATTGAAGGGAAATGTTTGGACCCTATTTTATTTGCTTTAATTTTTTCTGATCAATTATTAATTGTGCTTAATGCTTTTATGTTAGTTAATTAAATTTCTGAATTAGGCTATACTAGTTTGTTGAGTGTTTAATTTCAGAATTTATTATACTAATTATAATTGATTTTATTTAGAATTAATAATTAACATAAATTTGATAACTAGTGTGTGAAGAATCAAGTTTGTTTGGTCTATTAATCTATACCTAGTTTGTGGAGTGATTAATAATCTAGAGAATTCAATTTAATGCATCTTAATTTTAATATGATTTTGAGGGTACCAGTCGTGGAGACTTCAATCCTTATTAAATTAAGATAGTTCTATATGATTAGATTGATGGATGCCAGTCGTGGAGATCACAAGTTAATCATGTTAGATTACTTTAGGGAGACTCTAATCCATCTTTAAAGATTAAATTTATCTTTTATGGTTCAAATATTTATCCTGATCTATTTTCATCCTAAGGCCTAACTTCAACACCACTATCTTATCTTTATCTTATTTTCTTTATCTTTTAAAACTCATTTTCAAAATCCATATTTTTTCTCTCTTATTAATTTATAAATTCAGATATTGAATTAATAATATTCCTCGTGGGTTCGACACTCTTACTCCTATTTACTATATTACTTGAGCGACTAGTGTACTTGCTAGCGATTTTATTTTGCTACATCATTCCAACGCATCACCTTCCCTGAGCATGGGTGGGGGGGGGGGATGGAGTTCTCGGAGGCTCTCAGCCTGATCTCCACCGGGGCGTCATCCTCGCCCGTGGTGGCGGAGTACTCAGGTTGGTGGCCGACGTCGAATCCCACATTCCATGGGCCATCGAGGCTATCGGTTGTCCATCGAAGGCCGTCAACCTTTGGTTAGGAAAGGGCGGTCGGAGACATCCTTCCACAACTGTTTCTTCCTTGTTGCGCACGAGGAAGACGTGAGAGGGGCCGGTACCCTCCTCTGCGAGCTCATGCATCGGCGAGCTCGCACATGGGGGCGTTGCCCCCGTTTCTTCCTCATCGCGCGGGAGCCCCCCCTTTCCTCTCACACGTGTCGGCGAAAGAGCGGGGGAAAGAGAGGGAGGGAGCGATGGCCCCCCTTGGTCGTGCTCGTCGGCGCCAGCGAGTGGCGCCTCTCCATTTTTTATTTTTAATATTAGTTTACTATATATTTTTATTATTTTATTAGATGATGTGGATGAAAGAAAAAAGTGGATGTGGCGGCCATGTAAGCGAGGTAATAAAATTAAAGTTGAAGGTCATTCTAATTATAAATTGAAGTTGGGTGATCGAGTTATTACCGCACCCAAAGTTAAGGAGTGATTCGTATAATTTACCCCATTAAGAATATAATTTCATTCACAAATTAAATTTATAATAAAGATAAATGATCAAATAGACAAATTAGCTTACATTTTAAGATGCTTTTGGGGACACTATGTTGGGAACCCATATTTACACTACTTTAATCTTACATCTAATTACTTTAGTGTAACAAATAACTATCATTATCTTCTAGTTATTAACTATATATATATATGATTAACTGTAGTAATATACACTTTTTTGTGTTATTAATTAAAATATATTATTTTTAATTAATAGCTTATCTCGACTAAGTATATGTTACTATAACGTAAGTTGATATTTGAGAAAATGACATCAAAATGAAAAGTGAATGCCACATAAAATAAAATAAAATCAGCGATGACTCTAACTAGTTTAATTCTACCATGGCAAGTAATAAAATGCCTTAATAAACTTTAGTTTCTTGAAGGTGAACGACAATAAAAAAAATCTTGATATTGTAATAAGATTCGATGATTTTTTATCATTACAAATAATCTATAAATAATAAAAATACCTTAAGAGACCTTGAAAACAAGTCCTAGGTGATTGCGGGTTTTTTAGTCGGGGTCTATTTACAATAATATTTAAAATAATAATTAGAAATAAAAAAATATCTCATTAAATATTAAAATTATTTCACTGGATTGTAATCAAATTCTGCAATTTAACTTTTCGATTTCACGTTATATTGGAGCTAAATTATATTTAACTAAGACATTAATGAATCTCAATTCAAATACGCCAAGATATTAAAAGGTTAATTTTATAATTACAAAGACAGTTTATTTATTTTCTTTGTTTGAAAAATTAAAATTATAATATTGTTTTGGTAACTAAGTTACCAACATATTATAATATGAGAGAGAGAGGGAGGGAGGGAGATGTATTATATTCTTGTGTTTTATTTATGACTTTTAACTAACAATTTCATTTGATAATGTGAAAAAGATATAATAATTTTAATTAGAATTTAATGAACATCATACACATGAAAGGCGAATAACCATCATACACACTTGTCACACCCGTTAGATCTACTATATCGGTCGGGTTTTGTGCGCGTTCATGCTTTTTTTCGCTGCTCAAACCAAAACACATCATTGCATGACCATCCTCCTTCCGCATCACACGAGGAGAAGGCAAAGAATGTCGCCACAGGGGCCACGCAAGAGACCGCCGGCAAGGCCAAGGAGAAGGTGGCGGAGGCGAAGGAAGCAGCCGCAGGGGCCGCGCAAGGAGCTGCCATCAAGGCCTAGGAGAAGGTGGCAGAGGCGAAGGGAGCAGACGCAAGGGCCACACAAGCAGCCGCCAGCAGGTCCAAGGAGAAGGTGGCAGAGGCAAAGGAAGCAACCGCAGGGGCCACGCAAAAGGCCGCTGGCAGGGCCAAGGAGAAGGCGGCAGAAGCAAGTGAGCACCTCAGCAATGTTTAGTGATGCATGAACAACACTTAATTTATTTTGCATTTAGATTTATTTTCATAAATTTTTCGTAGCATGCCTCAATTTTATTTCTTTTATTATAATTTTTCTTCGAACTATCCAGCTATCTAAGTGTGCATGATTTTATAGGAATATCTCTAATTTTGGTGAAAATTATTAAAAAAATTATCCGAACATCAAGGGAGGAAGAAATCTTTTTAAGGACCGAAAATAACTTGACTTATGGGCCGTGAAACTTCTATAACGGCCCTTCAGTGATTTTCCACGGCCCGCAAATTGTGTCTCACGACCCGCAAGTTGTGTCTCACGACCCGCACAGAAGGGATTGCTTTCAGCCGCATATCCTCTTTACCGACTGTAAGCAGCGTATAACGCCATCCGGATTGAAGACACGGATCGTAAGGGGCATTTCACAGAGCTTACAGAAAGATATTCAGCCCTCATGGAAAGATTACGGGTCATCATGAAATCTTCACATATCTCATAATGGACCGTAAGGCATCCTTCACGGGTTTCGCAGATTGAAGAATTGAATCAAAGAAGATTCATAACGGGTCGCAGTAGAACTTTGTTAGAATTTCTGCACGAGAGAAATTACGCATCGCGAGAAAACTCGAGAAATTTAAGGCGACACAGAATTATATTAGATGGAAGAAACAGAAGAGGATTACAAGATCAGATTGATCCATGATTATTCAGGATGGACTTACAAGCCTTGATTACAAGTCCTTTTATAGGGCCTTGGAGAAACAACTACTACTCTAACTTAAGGACCTAATCCTACTAGACATGTAAGCCCCTTCTCTAGAAAAACCTCCTTGGACTAGGAGTAGAAATCTGACTTCCTGAAGACCCTTAAAGATCTCGGCCAACTTGAATTCCTCCCTGGAATCAAATTGGGCCAGGCGCCCACCTGGCGCCCGCCACGCCCGGACGCGCCCTGGCTGTCCAGTCCGAGTCCCACTCGGACAGGGACTCCTCCAGACGCCCCTGTTGTCTTCAAGTCTTCCTCCACGTCCAGACTCCATATCTAAGTGCTCCTCAATCCAGAAGGGAGCTCGGCCCTCCAAGAATCCGTCATATCCTTCTCGATATCGGAAATTGGCCGATTCCTATTCCTACTAGGAGTAGGACTCCTTCCGACCCTGCACTTCTCGTCCAAGCATCTCTCGAAGTCTCTTTATTACTTCTTTGGATCCAAACAGATTTCCAGTTAAAGTAGGATTCAAGGCATTATTTAACAAATCTCCACCTTGAATTGAATCCTACAATCAGATATCTAACACTCTCTGCCGCCGCCAATCACTGTTCTGATTTTTCACAGCCTTGCCAGACTCCCTATGACGAAGTTCACGAGTATGTAGACTCGATCTTACTTCTTTCAGAGTAATTATGTCTCTTCTGATGATAACAGATTGTACGAAATTTTCGTACGACAAAGGAAGAGACACCAACAGAAATAGGGCAGCATCTTCATCCTCAATCTTCACATCTATATTTCGTCCAGTAAATTTCTCGACGTTGACGTTGTGCGATGCCATCTCTACGCCTGACGGAGGATCGATGATGAAGCCTCGCTCTGATACCAATTTGTTAGAATTTCTGCACGAGAGAAATTACGCATCGCGAGAAAACTCGAGAAATTTAAGGCGACACAGAATTATATTAGATGGAAGAAACAGAAGAGGATTACAAGATCAGATTGATCCAGGATTATCCAGGATGGACTTACAAGCCTTGATTACAAGTCCTTTTATAGGGCCTTGGAGAAACAACTCCTACTCTAACTTAAGGACCTAATCCTACTAGACATGTAAGCCCCTTCTCTAGAAAAACCTCCTTGGACTAGGAGTAGAAATCTGACTTCCTGAAGACCCTTAAAGATCTCGGCCAACTTGAATTCCTCCCTGGAATCAAATTGGGCCAGGCGCCCACCTGGCGCCCGCCACGCCCGGACTCGCCCTGGCTGTCCAGTCCGAGTCCCACTCGGACAGGGACTCCTCCAGACGCCCCTGTTGTCTTCAAGTCTTCCTCCACGTCCAGACTCCATATCTAAGTGCTCCTCGGTCTAGAAGGGAGCTCGGCCCTCCAAGAATCCATCATATCCTTCTCGATATCGGAAATTGGCCGACTCCTATTCCTACTAGGAGTAGGAATCCTTCCGACCCTGCACTTCTCGTCCAAGCATCTCTCGAAGTCTCTTTATTACTTCTTTGGATCCAAACAGATTTCTAGTTAAAGTAGGATTCAAGGCATTATTTAACAAACTTGACTTAGGGGGGCACCGACCATAACACCTGTTTAACGACTCTTGCAGAATTGGATGAAAATCAAGTGCACATATGTTATGAGGCGTAAGGAATTAGTTATGACACTTACAGAAAGGTGTAAAATCTTGCCAGAAATATTATGGGTCGTAATGAGTATGTAACGACCCGTTATATCAGCTATCGCAAACTTTGATCAAAAAGAGGACAAGTCAAATTTATCACCGGTCGTAACATGGCGATCACACATCCAACTTACGAACCGTCACATGATAGTCACGGCTCATACAGAAGCCGAACTCAGAATCGCTCGAGTTACGGGCCGTAATATTTGTATTACGGGGCGTTATGCATGTGAGAAACTTTGAATCGAAGTCGAAATAGGTTGTGAATGGATCATCACGGGCCGTTAATCGTGCTGATTTTTTTATCAAATCACGAAGCCAGAGCGACGCCCAACCTTCTAGAAGATTTGTTTGATGATAAAAAGAATTAAAGATAAAGTCATGAGATTTTTGGATCTAAAAAGAGTTTAAACTATAGACCCTTATTTGGATAGAATTTGAACTCTCAACTTCTCTGAATTCATCGGGAATCCTGATACTATAAATAGAAGACTTCTGAAGACGTGAGAATTCGTGCTTGAGACCCTAGGAGCCATGCATATTGCAGAAGAATTCGATTCAAGTTGAGGGAAATTGTTGGAGAAGAAGGAGGAGCAACTCAGCGTCAGGGCTCCTGATTCGTTCCAGACATCTTCCAAAGCAAGGATCTCTGAATTCTTCTTATTATGGATGCTCTATTTCTTTTTATTTTTGTTTACTTATTGTTTTAGTTGAGATAGAGATTTATTTCTGGAAAACTTCATGAACCTGTTAGTGATTGAATTATTTCAATTGTTAGTTATTTCAAATTATGATTGATGTTCTTCTCTTCTTGTCTTCTGAGAATATCTTGCTGTGAATTAATGTCACAAACCAGTTTTGGAGTGATTTAATTTAGAACATGATATTCTTCAGTTTATTCAGTCATAACATAAATCATGTAATCAGCGTAATACATCAATTTATGCGGTCTAATAGATTATGTCCAGCGAGAATGATTGTTAGTATAGGATTTACAAAATCATGCATTTTCATTTGCTATTGATTAGAGTTATACTCATCGTTAGAGATCT
The DNA here is from genome assembly GCA_030549335.1 of Pontederia crassipes. Lineage (NCBI taxonomy): Eukaryota > Viridiplantae > Streptophyta > Magnoliopsida > Commelinales > Pontederiaceae > Pontederia > Pontederia crassipes. The sequence goes on from CM060184.1 coordinate 3,383,447, forward strand.
CTTAAATTTAGGAACGAAGATAGTTTGATCTAATCAGCGCATAGATCGTTACTTCACGTAATCTTAATCTGTCGTTATAATAAGAATATGAATTTATTTAACCCTTGTTGTTTCAGGAGTTAACCTTATTTTTTATCATCCAGATTACTACAGGCTCTTCACCAATTACTTTGATTAATTAATTGCAACATTTATATTTCTGTTTTAACTACAAAATCCTTTTTCTTCTCCTAGTAGATTTTTAGGGTAGAATTAATTTAGATAGTTCCTCCTAGGTTCGACACTCGCACTTGATTCATTATATTACTTGATACGACTAGTGCACTTGCTAGCAATTTATTATTATAAATTCTATGCTCTGTCCACGTGTTAGATTTCGTTGCCACAAACTCGTTGTCAGTAATTCATGCCCTAAAAGATATAGATAGATGAGAACTAATGCTCATATGTGAAGGAGACATATGATATGAACTTTGAATGTCTGAATCATTTTTGCAAATCGTATGAACTCGTATGTTTGCGTAATGTGTAAATTTTGAACTTGTTTAGTCAACCACATGTGTAGGTTACTTTGGTATTGTTTAGATGATTAGATAATGCTTTAGTTACATGTACAAACCCATGATATCGACGTATGATCACTTTGATTTGTAAAAGGAACGAAATGATAGAAACCAACGAACTCGTGCAGTTTTTCTGTGAGTACATAACCCGGCCCAGGTTGCTCTTAACCTGACCTGGATCAGACCATCCTGGGACCGAAACCCCCGCTTTTGATAGCTCTCTTTGAAGAGAGGAGACTGCTGGGGTCCTTTTCGACCCGAGTATCGATCCGCCATTGATGATCGATCCGAGCTCTGCTCGTACAAGTAATCTGGCAAGGGCTCTACCTGACTCAACCCGAGTATCGATCAGAGAAGATAATCGGGTGGATCAATTTTTCTGACTCGATCGCGCACTCAACTCGGCTCAGGTATAACCCTTACCCGGCCCGAGTTTTAACTTGGATTTTTCGAGATTGATTCCGTCAGTAGCTCGGACCGAGTTCACTTGTAGTCGGCCTGGGTTGTGGCCAAAAGAATGTTGGTTCTACGATTTGCAAATCCTTGTTTACTTACTTGATCTTTGATTTTTCTACGAAGTTAATTATGCTCAACTGAACCATGTTTACCCTTCTTATGATTAAATGGAACTGAAAGAATGTGATGCCAACAACATTATGATCCTCCATGAATGATGAATGATGATTCTTATGAACTATATGAAGAACAAGGAAGACCACTATGAAATGATAAATGATCATCCGCTCCCTCTTCGGACGACCGTTGAAAAGAATTAAAGATGGACGATCATTTGACTTTCGGGCATTCGGTACGTGGGCAGAAGAAATTCGACCTTAATCGAACTCTTTGATTTATTAAGCTTTTGTTCGCCTGATTTGTTAAAGAAAGAAAAGAACTTAAAAATTATTCGGAGCTATGCTCCATACGACCTTGATCAATCTTCAAATTGAAAAGAGGTCCATGATTATTCATAGTTTTGCTCCTTACGACCTTGATCGATTTTCGGATCGAAAGAGAGGTCTATTCTGATGGGGGGAAGTTAAGCCTCAAGGAAAAAAGCCTTAAGCAAGGCACTTGCTCACGAGTTACCATTTGTTCTATTTAGATTGGAGTTTCTCTCTTACGGATGTTTTCTTTTTGCACGAGGTTATCCCAGCTTGACGGGGCTGGCTGTGACACTGATCATCCACTGGTCCATGATAGTCTAGATAGTAGCACTACGAGTGCCGACAATGATATTCCATAAAAGAATGAAGAGTTCTTTCAAAGAAAAAAAAATGAATGAATGAACGAAAGAAACGAAAGAAAGGACGAAAGAATGAAAGAATGAAAGAAATGAAAGAAAAGAAAGGAAAAGCATGAATCATGTTATGATCACTCCCTACTTTATGATCCATTTTTACATTTTATTTTATAATCTCTTCATGCTTATTCTGACAGAACTGATTTATGATTTATATGAACTCACACTTAGCTTTATGCTAATGGTTGAGCTTGCTCCCCTATATGATCCCCATAGGTACATGATGTTTGTTCGTGACGTGATAGTGTGTGCGTGACAACTTCGCTTTGGGTAGCATGTGCATATGGTTATGGTCATGTCTAGTATGAGTCATATATTTATCCATTATATTAGATGATATATCTATCTGGATGAGTCTTATCAGGTCATGATCGACTGCAGATGTTTTTATGTTTAGTACACATACTTTTATCTTTGCTACTTCTGACTGAGACCAGAAGATGTTACTTTTTTGCTTTCGCACTATATTCCATATCGAGACCGTTTGACGTAATTTGCCTCTTTTGCTTCCGCATTTGCTTTATTGATGTATTATTTTATATTTGATAAGTCTTCCGCTTATGTGTCACTTTCTTTGATCGTCGAGTCAATAAAAGAGTCTAAGTAAAGAAGAAGAAGAGAATAGAAAGGAGAAAAGTAGCACACGGGAGGGCACTACAAGAAAATTGACGATTAGCGACCCAAGATAGGTGACGCGCTAGGGTGGCGCTATTACGTCTCCATGGTGAAGAGCGTCTCATTCGCGTCTAGCTAGCGCTGCAAAAGTGGGACGCTGGATATCATTGGCTACTGGCGTCATAATTGAGTCAAAGAAAATGAGACGCTCCTAGCGCCACATGTTAACGCTATCTCAACGTTATTAAGACGCATGGTTTGCGGCTGTGCGTAGAAGACATGCGTTGCTAAGTCGATGTGCAAGGGGCGCTAGGTATGAGGCGTGATTTCGATGCCTACGAGTCGCTATTGTAGGCGCTGAAGTGACGCAATATGATGGTGTATGCATCACTATGGCGTTAAGGATGATATATTTAACTCAGCATCGACAACATTTGCGATGCGAATGGGACGCTATGAAGTCGCTACTTGCAGATTTTTTTTATCCATTCAATCCTCATTTTTCCCCTTCCCAGACCATACAATTATATAATGCATATAAAAATGCATTGATATCCATCACAAGCAATATAAAAGCATCACAGGCATAATATTTAACATAAGAATACAAAAAGTAATAAACCAAACTACCAAACTATATGTATATCTAAATCTATAAGTAACAAAAGCATTATTTGTATTCATGGGTTATTTCTATCATAGGTTTGGGAGTTATTGTTATCATTCCGGACATTCGACCCAGACGTGCTTGGTCCATGGCCTCGTGGGGATGGATTCTGCATCGAGATCAATTCCTGAATCGCCTGCAATAGCGGAGCCAACTACTGCGACAACTGCTCTGACACCTGCCGCGATATCTGTTCCGATAACTGCTGCGATAGCTACGTCATATCAGGTGCAGCGGATGAGCTCGCAGCAGATGGACCGCCTACATATCCTCCGATCCTCCTAGGTATCTGAACGGCTGTGCCGATGCCACGCAAGTACCTCCTCCCAAATAGCAGGGTCCTCTACGAAATATAAAAATTATACAATTATATAATATATAAATTATATATCAAGAAACACAAATTAAAAACATGATAACATCAACGAAGAAACATTACCTGCTAGTTGAGTACTCGGATCATCTCCATACTTTTCAGCCATTTTCGCATTATAATCATCATATAAAATTTAAATATTATGTATTTCAAAAATAGTGCTATAACGTCAACAACCAAATGACCATATCATGAGACTTACCAGAAGCCTACGAACAGTGGGCGTGACTAGGTCGTTTGTCTTTCAGCTCTTATGCGTGACCTCATAGACCACACGAAAGTCTACGGGACCACCTTCTTTCTCCTCCTACAATAAAATTTCAAATTTGATAACATAAGTATAAGTCAAAAGTTTGATAAATTGTTTCAAGTACTTCATCGACGAATCATAATCTCATTTTATCACCAAGAATGTCGAAGTACATCCTTAGTAAAATTTATGAGAACATGATAAAAAAGAGGTTCTAGAATTATGAAAAAAAATTTATCCAGAAGAGGTTCTAGTACTTAAGTTAACCTGTTAAGAACAATAGTTTCAAATAATAAAGTAGTATTTAACTTAACATGCATTACTAACTAACTTAACAACAAAACAATCAAGTAATTAAGTAGTATTTAACTTAACATGCATTAGTTACTAATTATCAAGTAATTAAGTAGTATTTAACTTCATGCATTAGTTACTAATTATCAAGTAATTAAGTAGTATTTAACTTCATGCATTAATAATTAACTTAACATGGTGGCGAGCTCGTACCTTCTTAATCGGTGAGAGATGGCGGCGGGCGGGGGTGGAGGAAGGCGGTGGGTGATGGCCGACAGAGGATGAGGACGGCCGAGGAGGAGGAGCATAGTCGGTGGGCGGATGAAGCGGAGGGAGGAGGAGGAGGAGGTGGCGGCGGAGGGCGGCGGTGGCGGATATCAGCACGGTGGAGGAGGTGGCGGAGAAGGAGGAGGGCGGCAGAGGAGGAGGCGGAGGAGGCAATGGAAGGCCGGCGGAGGAGTAGGAGGCGGAGGCGACAGTGGAAGGCGGCGGAGGGGCGTGGTGGAGGTGGCAGAGGTGCGCGGTGGAGGGCGGCGGAGGGGCGCGGGGGAGGAGGCGGAGGTGGAGGGCAGATGTCGGAGAAGGAGGCGGTGGAGGCAAAGGGTAGAGGGGCACGGTGGAGGCGAAGGGTGGCAGAGGCGGACGTCGGCGTGGTGGAGGAGGCGGCGGAGGAGGCGGAGGGCGGCGGAGGAGGAGGAGGCCGGTGGAGGAGGAGGGGATGGAAGGCCGGCGGAGGAGTAGGAGGCGGAGGCATCGGCAGCGAAGGGCGTCGGGCATCGAGTGTCGAGTCGATCGTCGACGTTGAGCGTCGGGCATCTGACGTCGGGCGTCGGGCGTTGGGCAGGTAAAGGTAAAACAATAACAGTGAAAATGAAGTAGAGGGGTTAGGGATTTAAGTAAAATTTTTAGCATCTCCCCAAGACGCGACGTTACGTAGACGCAATGTAGACGCCGATCGTATCGAAATTCGGCTAATGCGATGCTATGGAGAAGCTAATGTGTCGCTAACGTACTGTAGCGACACCATAACGTCGTAGGAGCGTCGATGTAAATTTAGCGTCCCTCAATTGTGACGCCAGAGAGACGCTAATTATTTTTCTATTTCAAATTTTCTATTATGTATGTTATTTATCAATATAGCGTCTCATCGCATTGTGCCCCATTCCAGTTGTTTTATTTCCTTCCGACAATCTATCATGTATGCATATAAAATTATAAATCTATATGTATATGTGTCTATAACGAAATTGTGTGTGTATATATATGTATATGTGTAATATAAGCGTATGTATATGTCTATGTGTGAGAGATTAAGTCACAACAATGTGTTTATCTATATGTATTATAAACATATATGTGTATGTATATGTCTATACATGTGCGAGTCATATATAGATAACGTGTATATGTATAAATATTCGAAGTGAATATATGTGTATATGTGTTAAATTAAGTGATAATAATATGTATATATGTACTTATTATATATAAGTATAAATATCTACACGTATTTATATGTCTATATGTGCCCGATTAAGCGAGCGAGATAAAAAGTCGGCTAAGGCGGCGCAATACAGACGCTATTAAGTCGCTAAAGACGTTTAGCGACCCCGTAGTGCCGCTAAAACTAGCGTCTAAAACTTGTTCATGTCCCAAGTTGGCGACGCTACAGAGACGCCAATAGTGTCACCATAGTTTCGACTAGGGGTGTTAGCGGGTCGGGTCGACCCGCGAACCCAACGACCCGACCTGACCCAAACTAGTTTGGGTCGGGTCGGATCCGTGGTCGGGTCGGACCCGACCTCGACCCGACCATGGGTCGGGTTGAAATTTTCCGACCCGAGTCAACCCGACCTGACCCGACGACCCGGTTCTTTTATTTTTTTAATTTGTTTTAGTTTTAAGCTTATATTATGTATAAAAAAGTATAAAAAATATTAAAATAAAATATTTTAAATGTGTAAAATAATGTTTAAATGTTGAATAAGTTATTTTATGCTTTTTAAATAAATATTATATAATATTTTTATATTAAATAATAGATAAAAGTAAGAAAAAAATTAAAAAAAATGGTGGTCGGGTAACCCGACCACCCGACCCGATCAACCCGACCCGAACCGGGTCGGGTTGGATCGGATCCGCCCTTAAAAAATGGAGTGACCCGACACGACCCGACCCGATCAAAATCGGGCGGGTCGGGTCGGATCCGGGGTCGGGTCGGGTCAAACCCGACCCGTGAACACCCCTAACTTCGACATTGCTGACGGTTCTAGTTAGACGCGAAGTTGACGTTATTGAGTCTCCAAGGTGACGCGAAAATGAAATAATTTATAGCAAATCACTCTCTTAATTCAACAACCATAATTTCATGATTAAGAATATAAAAATAATATATGCATTATTAAGATATGATATATATTGTATGTATAGCTAACATAAATAATATAGATAACAAATTATATATTTAGGAACACTCTTATCATGTAAAAATACATATATATGTAATCGTGTAGTACATATATATAATATGGGTAATTTTGTAGGAATACATATATATGTTGATAATACTAATATAATATTTAATTAATTTATTGATTAACATATAGTATATATAATATATAGGATTTAGGATTTAAATATAAAATAAATAGCGATATAAATATAGATAACCGAAGAATAGTTGTCAAGTAATCACATTCGCGTCTAGATAGCGTCGCCTAAGCATGTGACGTCAGATAGCGTCTCTTTAGAGTCGCAATGTGTGCGACGCGAGCTTAGCATCGCGTGTTGTCGACGCGAGAATGGCATTAGGTTCTCCTGCGCATTTTCGCTCCGTGGCGTGTAATAGTAGCATCTACGTAGCATCTCTATTGCGCCATTGTTAGCGTCTATTTCATGAATAACTAAGAACACGCTAATGAGACGCTATCGAGAGACAGATAACGTCTCATTATTGGAACGCAAAGTGGACGTCATAAAGGCGTTAGTGACGTTTATGTAGCGTCACCACTATATGCGACGCTACTTTGCGCCGCTGAGAACTCATTTTCTTGTAGTGGGGATCGCGTCACATGGCGAGGTCGAATCTCGGGGCAATACACGGAGCCTTTCTTCATCGGAGGAAATTAGAATCACCCGGGCAACCACGTTTTGGTTCGACGAAGAAAAAAAACAATGCATCCCTTCTTCGCCTAGGGAGAGTCGATTTGCCGACCATTAGATTTCTGACATCCCTTACATGCACATATGATGGTTATGCGTGTGAGGCATATAATGACCATTAAATCCTTTTGATTAACATCATATTCATAAAAAACTTTATCCATAATGACGTAAACAATAATGTCATTAGCAAGTTAAAATATATTAAGATAAGTAGTAATTAATAAAGTTCTTCCGTGTGGAAATACTAATATTTTATATTAAAAGTTTTACGTTACAATATTGTCATTACGTCAAGTTGATGACTTCGAAGGCATAGAAAATGGGTAAAGTACTTAAATATATAGTAAACTAGTTGTAACAGAAAAAATTGGTAAACTATTAAAAAATATATATAGTAAATTACTTAAATAAATTTAAACAAAAATTAATATTATATTAGGTAAACGAGAGGACAACTAAAGTGTCTCAGTAATAATTTTACTCTGCATTATAAAATACAACATCATATTAACTAAATAAAATGGTGGGTTAACTGTCCACCCAAAAAATGAGGTGCTAAACTTGTTATTTGTTTTTTCTAGGACAATTTATATATTAATTTTTAATTTTACATTTGTGTGTAACTAATTGAGAACCTAAATAAAGTGCTCTCTAAATGATGAAAAAAAAATAAAAATTCTAATTAACATGTAATGATGTTGATTTTTGTTAAATAAATAAATATATATTTTATTCATTAATGACATCTAGAAAATCATTATCTAATATTTTAGAATTATTTAATTTTAAAATTGATGAAAATTATGGGAGAAGTTGAAAAGGGAAAGAGAATTTGAGAAGAGGTGGAATTATTATGGAGATATTTATGGGATTAACAAGTTAATTCAGATTTAATTAAATTTGAAAAATTATGGGATGATTAATTATTGATGGATGACCAAGATTGATTCCAAACGAGTAGTCTAATAGAAGTGAAAATCAAATCTTACAATTATAAATAGACATTAAAGGGATGGCTGGAAACCCTCTTCACCCAAATAAAATTTCTGCATTACGAGTTCCATTTTGTCCTCCGTTTTCACGCAAACTGAGATGTTCTAGAGGGCATCTGACGACTGATTTTGAAGCCCCGTCATAGGAGAAGAGGTTCGAAGTGACGGATGCGAGTTTCAAGGTCACATCACGCGGATATCGTCGGCCAAAATTCGACGTCTTGACAACTCACGCACAAGAGAAAATTCAGTTGATTTTTCAACCAACTTTAGCTATATAGGGAGAATCCCCATTAAGTTGATTTTTTGTGACATGGAATCCTATTCTCATCTTCTTTGTACCAAAACTTCATTGATATAGATTGTGCATCATTCGTACATTGTATGTGTATAGTTATGATGATCGAAAAATTATGTTGGAACACGATTTTTTGCCGGCAACACAACTTGGCTCGAGCTATATCGACACAGCTCGGGTTACAACCAACTCGGTCCGAGTTCAGTGTGGACGATTGAATCAAATTTGGATGCGGACCGAGTCAGCGACAGTGAGGCCCGAGTTCCAAATGACACTGACCGTGTTTTTCGAACACGGCTCATGTTTTATTGAACAAATGTCATGTGCATGAATTGACCAACCTGCTCGGATTCACACCCTACCCGGCCCAGGTTTTGATTCAATCGAGCAGTTTTTTATTATTTACGAACATGACTCAGTTTTCGAATATATAACTATGGATAATTGAATGTTTATAATGGTTATTCATTCCATGATCATATTGTTAACAGATGTAACATCATCATACTTTTTAGATTTGATTTTGAGATTATTGATATTATTGTTCCATTTGATCATGTGACTCATCATAGTATTGATCCAGTATATTTCCCCCGATTGAGTTATTGTTTAACATGAACTGAATTGTTAAATATAGGTCTATTAGGTAAACAAGATAAAAGATGAAAACTATTAGATCTTCATGTTCTCCGATTGTCTCTAAGTCCCATGGATCAGATCGTTATCATATTGTATGGGACAGATAGTGTACTTAGAAGTTTGAGACATCGTCTTTTAGGAAAGCTATGATTGTTCTGTGATTGGCCGTGGTCCCTCGTCATCATAAATTATTGTTTAGCACTATTATTGAAAGGTGACATGTCGTGGTATGATCCCACATTGACCTACATGAAAGAGACATAGATGTTTCCTTAATTGATCGAGCACTCCTTATTATATAGGATAACTGAAAAGACTGAATTAAATTGAATTGAATCGAATCGAATTAAATTAAATTGAATTAAAACGAATAGAATGGAAATTGAATTGAATTGAATCATGTTCATTCGGATATTGGCGTTGATTGACGTTGCCTCCACCCATTGCATTGAATGAAAATTATCATTGGTCAATATCATTGATATTGATATTAATATTGTTATTGAATTGAAATTATTAAATTGCATAATGTCATAGTGATCAGACATAATTGATTATTATTAATTATTAATTAGTATTGGTTGGTATTTTGACCTCTTTCCTTATTCTCTTTATTGATCTATGGTTATATTGATTTATTGATCTTTTGATTTATCGAGCTCTTCTCTATTGATCCATATAGTACTCTATTGCTTATTGTATCGTATTGTTATTTCATCTATTGAGCACTGTTAATTATTGATTATTATTATGGTTAGACTCTATGCACTGAGTATTTTTATACTCATGAGTTTTCCCCTACATATCAGTTGAATTGATGATAGAAGATGGTGATGCAGGTGGTCATGTTCAGGGATAGAGATATTGCACATGTTGTAGAATTGTGTCATATTAGATTTATTTATTAGTTATAACTTTTTTGTATTTTTAGTATTGTGGAGTTAACAGTCTCCAACTCTTTGACATGATGGATTTTTAGATATTCTTATTATCATTTTCATATTTTATAGTGTATATTTTCGTAAAATTATTTTATAAAGGATTGTGTAGTGTCTTTAAGATGACAGAATGACGACCTAATACTCATTTTGGCACCACTAGGGGTGAAACCGTAAAACCAAATGCTTGAATTCAGATTCAAATATTCAACGAAAAATCAACGTTAAAAAATAAACCAACTATGAAAATTTTCAAAAATTTTGACATGATGTATGTGTAAATTCGTCCATATGTCATATATAACATTTATCCATATCCTACACATGCAATTTATAAAGTTTAATATGCATAACTAGCAATTTATATGCTCATTACTGACAATTCAATAAATAACAAAACGGATGGAATACATGCCCAAAATGATGAGTCACAAATTCACTCTCTAACCATAATCATGAGCTAGATGTTCATAAAGTATATATCATAAGCGTCCATCGCTCCACACTATAAATTCAACATTTCTCAAAATCATTCAAAACATTCCTCAAACAAGCAATTCGTATAAGAAAATGAATGAAATACAAGGTAACTAAAACAACAATCACACCTCTCACTCATGACCAATCTCTGTCACTTATATTTCTTATTTCATGCCAAGCAAGCAAGCAAGTATGACTTTCATTCTGTATCTATAAAAATTTAATGAAAGAGATGAGCATCAAGAAGCTCAATGAGTCAAATGACTATTTAAAGTATTAAAATCATTACAAAAATTAACATCATTATAGTTAAAAAATATTCCAAAAATCTTCTCATTCTTTAGAAATAAACTCATTCACTTAATAATAATACAAAATGAATATCATGTGTGCACATGCATAGTAACAACAAAATATCGTAAAAAGAGGAAATATCATCAAATATGAATATTCAATCTCCTCGATGGAGAAATCAATCTCACCAATCGTATCCCATTGACACATGACTTCTTATTTTTTCTTTCCATACTTTGTATCTTATTGACACATGATGGTTGTTATAATTTCACTCTTCGTATCACTATATTGATAAAGAGTATTAAACCTGCTCTTGGTATTCCATTGACACAGGGCATACCGAGCATCAATCGGTCTACCTAGAATTGATCAATCCCCCGAGATGAAAACACTCCGCCTTATGTGAATTTTACATGAAATACATACGATGCATGAATGCGAATTCAAAGTGGAAGTTTAGGATTAGAAATCATCATATAAACATTTTCTTTTCAAAGATCAAATATTTACTTCAATTTCACAACAAAGAACTTCGAAATAAAACGTTACAAGTCATATGATGACATATATATAAAGCACACAAATAAGTATGATTATGTGTGAAAAAAATATCACGAAAATGTGTCCCACATCGGATGAGACAATATCATCACTCTAAGAAGTTAAGTTGTTATTTTCGTTTGAGGTAAATTCCTTTACATTGGATTTATCGAGTCCCAAATTATCTTCTCGTCCGAATCCAATCAAAAGTAAACGCAACCTATCAATATCCATTACTTGATTAATTAATATTATAAAACAAAAATTTAATAATTCACTCCTCACAATAACTTGACGTGTTTATCATAAACCAAGTTCTATTATGGATTTGCTATAACACTTATTAAGAAAGAAATGAAGGCCTCGTCGATTAGTAGCAGCCTAATCAAATTTCAACAACCAACGAGTTATCGCCTTCTGTTTAACAACACCCTATAAGAGAAATTCAAATCAAACTTTAAATAAATTCTAAGTAGGACCTTAACTACATTATAAATAATTACTCTCAGCTCTATAGTCATTCATACTACAACAACTATAGTCATCGCTCTCAGAACTACCGCCGTACTCACCGAAATGTCGAAAAGCCATCGAACGACTTCTTCATTAATAATAAAATAATATTACTTTAAATTTGTTCACATAACCGAAATTCAATCACATGTACATTTTCATTCGCTTACCAATTGTGATACGAGGATGAGTCACTATTGGAAAGGTCGCCGTAGAACGATCAAATCTAATGTAACTATGCTTAATATATATTTTTGATAATCCGTACTTATGTAACTATGCTTATATAAAATCTAATGATGCATTTTGTAGCATCCCAAAGGGCACAAAGAGGGAGGAGGTGAATTAGTGTTAAAAAACCAAAGTTATCGATTTAACAAAACACATTGCAAAAGCTTAAAATTGATTCTTTAAACATTTTAAAATTAATATAACTCAAATCACATCAAACACAATATGAGAGGGAGAGAAAAGAGAGAATTCAAACATAATAAAGGTGGTTGTTGGCATATGTTCCCACTCCGACTTCTCGACCTCGAGACTGTCGGAAATTTCACTAGAACTCTTCCTTTGTTCCAAATGGGTCAAGGAAGAAAAAAATCATTTACACCACCACCTTTTCTTCGCTTAGAGAGGTAAGAGACACCTCTTCTCCAATGAAGCTAATATTTTCTGTCACTCAAGAGGTGAGATTTCGAACCTCTTTTACATAGGAGCTCTATCAATTTTTCTGAACAAAATGTTTCTCTTTTTTGCAATGCTATGCTCACAGGAAAAGAAGAGAAAACTTGAAAATGAAAACTTAAAGGAAATGGTCGACTGTACATATGGACCGGTCGATCGGTCTATGTGACCGTTGCCCGATTTCTTTAGTTTATGCGCTTGATCGATCGATCGGTATTGTCTCGATGTCAACCAAGCTCAATTTTGTCCATTCGATCGACCGGTATAGTCTCGACCGGCCTTCTTTGTTTCGTCTGATAAGTTAACCGACCTGCACTATTTTGAGCATAACGTTTTGCACAGTTATTCAAATTATATAATATTAGATTCTATAAATAGCTAACAAGATTCTCTATAACTTTAATATTCAACATTAATTCATAATCTAATACGGTCATAGTCAATTATTTAATAAAATATAATGCATAAAGTTGTCTCTTTTTTTAAATTTTTTAACATTTAATTTTAATTTTTTTAAATTTTTATCATCAAAATATAATTTTATATCTCTTTAAAATTTTGTTCCAACCTATTTATGATTCAATAATCTCAGAAAAAAATGAACAGAAAAAAGGTGAAAACGTTTTATCAAATCTAGAAAAAGTTACCATCCCCAACTTGGTGGTCCCTACCATTCCCAACACGTTGGTCCAAACCACACGACTTCAACCTCATCACCGACCATAATAATTAAACTTCCGTGGTGACAACATGTTGGTCCCTTTCGCTGTAACGCTCCTCTGTAAGACGTACACATCCCATAAATTTGCTCTGACGTCGACTCAAAGACCGAATCATTTCTTGCATGAGCTCCATGCACCTCCACTCTCACTCGACTAAAGAACTCTATTATTTGTTGTGTGTTTTCACTCGACTACCAACTCTTGATTGGCAATGCATTATTGTTTTCTCGCATGAGAATCTGTTTATAACTTTTGGAACTTCATACGTGCTTGTGTTCTATAATTGATTGCATGTTGTTTTGGAGACTGATGTTTAGTGAGGAATGGAACAAAAAAAAAGAAGATATGGAGAGAGATGACGAAGTATATGCCAAATGTTATGAGTTATAAAGCCATACTTAAAGCAAAAAAGGAATCCTACAAGTATGGATTGACCTTTTTATTAAAAAGATAAAATTCCCACAACCAACAATTCCATTCCTGATGACCCGGCCACCCAACCAACCAAGGGGGATCACTCTGCTTTCGCTTTTGCCCTCGTGTTCAACCGCTCCACTAGCGCAGACAACGCAGCCCTCGACGAGCCACCTGCCCGCAGCGCCTCCTCTGCGCTTTCCTTCGTGGCGGCCGTCCGCGCCCTCATCTCCTTCCCGCCCTCCGACTCCATCAGCCACCGCACCTTCTTCTCCACCTCCGCGGCGGCCACGAGCTCCTTGTCGTACCCTTCCACCGCCACCGCCAGAAGCATCTCCTCCGTCACGAACACTTTGTTCATCCACTGCTCCGCGTACATTGGCCAGCCCAACATTGGCACCCCGGCCATGATCGCCTCCAGGACCGAGTTCCAGCCGAAGTGGGTCACGAAACCTCCGACCGCCTTGTGATTGAGAACCGCCACCTGCGGCGCCCACGACTTCATCACCAATCCCCTCCCAGCCGTCCGCTCCAGGAACCCCTCCGGCATCAGGGCGTCCAGGTCCGGCTCCGGCGGCCGCTCGAACCGCTTCTCCGGATCTTGGCTCGGAGGGCTCCTCACCACCCACAGGAACCGCTGTCCGCTACGTTCTAGTCCGACGGCCATCTCTTTCAGCTGCTCCGCCGAGAAGAGGCCGATGCTACCGAAGCAGAGGAACACAACGCTCGCTTGCGGCTGAGCGTCGAGCCAACCGAGGCACTGCTCGCCGTTGCCGTCGTTCCCCGTGTCGTTGGATTTGATCAGGGGACCGATGCTGTAAAGTGGAGGCGTCCGGTAGCCGTCCGGCGTGCATCGGCCGGCTGCGATGGCCTCTAGCGCCCTCGGCTCCAGTTTGTCGAAGGTGTTGATTATGGTTCCCTGAGCCTCCGGTAAGCGAATGCTGTTGCGCAGGAATCCCCTGTAGGCGTCATCGTCCCGGTCTAGCATGGGGCGGGGCATGTGATTCGCCGGGAGCGGCGGAAGCCCGGGGACGAGAAGAGGTTGGTAGCCCAGCTCCCGGAAGCTCTTAGTGCTCGCGGCGTCAATGACGGGGATGCGGAGGAAGGTGGCGAGGACATTCGCCCCGGAGGTGGAGAACACGTAGCAGGGAACTCCGAGCTCGGCGGCGACGTCAAAAGTGGGACCGCAGAAGAAGTCGATGACGAGAGCGCGGGGCGTGACGGCGCGGAGAAAGTCGAGGAGGTTACCGTTGGAGAGCCGGAGGAGCTCGAAGGCGATGGCCTCAGGGTGGGGCGAGGAGGTCTTCGGGACGTCGACGGCGGGGAGGCGACGGAAGGAGGTAGAAGGGTTGGCGGCGGATTCGCGGGCGATGAAGGCGGCGGTGGCACCGGTGTTGTATGGGGGATCGACGGTGACGACGGTGACGGGAAGGCCGTGGAGGACGAAGAGCTTGCCGAGCTCCACCATGGACACCAAGTGGCCCATACCAGGCGAAGGGTACAGAACCACTGGTTCAGGTTCAGGAGCTCCGACGTTTCCCCCTACGGCGTCCATGGCTGCGTTCGATCTGTTGCAGCTGTGCGCACACAAATGAAATGAAGAGGCAACCTATATGAGAATTACGTGAACAGTTTGCAAATCTGTGAGAGAGAGAGAGCTAAATAAATAAATTTTACTTTATTTTATTATATAATAAAAAATTAAATTTTTAAAATTAAATCTTCTCAATCAAACTTTGAAATTTTACTTTTGTAATTTTTCTATATAATGAGCTAATTTGTTTCATCCATAATATGTGCATTATTTTTATTTAATTTCTTTTATAAAAAAATTTTGTGCTTTCAATTTAAAATAATTTTTAGAAATAAGTAATTGAATTCTATTTTTTCACTTTCTCTTTGATTATTCATTTTAACTTTTTTAATTCAAAGTTAAATTCAATCATCAATACATTCTTGGGAATATAGAAAGCATAAAAGATATCTCTATTTATTAATTTAATCATCTTATGATAATTTATTCTTATCCGGTTCGATCGTTCGATTTAATCAATTGGATCGGTCGAATCCGAGTAAAACTTGAGTTCAACCAGCCAATCTGTAGAGTTTGGGTGACTTCACCGGATGAAAATAAAAAAATTAAATATTAAAAAGAATTAAAAATCTTCTGAATCAAACTTTAAAATTTTATTTTCTAATTTCCTCTATAAATTATTTGATGAGCTAATTTGTTTCATCGATAATAAGTGTACTTTTTATTTAATGTACATTCTTTCTTGGGAATATAGAAAGTATACAAATATCTCTATTTATTCATTTAATCATCTTATAATTATTTATTATTATCCAGTTCAATTATCCTATTTAACCGATTCAATCAGGTGACTAATCCTGGTCCGGTCTTACAATATTATAGAAATTATTATTCCCACATTTTTTCCAATGAATGATTGGATCTGATAATTTCGAATTTATTTATTTTTTTAAGTTATTGATTTGGTTAAAGTTTATCTTTTCACTCTAAGGTCTAAATTGAATATATATATATATATATATATATATTATATAATGATAAGTTATTAAATTTAATCTTAATCATATAATCATCATTGAACAAAGATTCAAATTCATTGAATGCATACTGATTGTACAACTTTTAGTTGCAAATGTTTTTTTATAATTAGGGTCCGAGTGAAAACGTATATGGACTTTGAACTAAGCTGAACATTAGAAAGTTTATTTCTTTTTTTAGGAGATAAAAATTGTATTGTATTAGAAATATGATAATGGTTTATTAATAGAAATATAACACAACAGTATAAGATGATTCCTTTGGAAAAAGATTAAATAATTTAGAATTAATTTACAATAATTATGTCTATATTATTACGTAATTTCAATATGTGATAAAACTCATTATTAATTTTCATGTAACAAATAACTAGCATCATCTTCAATATACATACATATATATATTAATAATAATAGTAATAAAGAATTTTTTTATATATGAATTTAAATAAATTATTTTTAATAAATAACTTATTTAAAACAAGTATATAGTTACTAGAGGATTAAGTTGACGTTTGAGAAATGACATCAAAATCAATAGTGAGTGCCACGTAAAATAAAATCAGCGACGATTGCGACTAATTCAATTCTAGCATGGCAAGTAATAAAATGCCATCAACTTTTATTGCCTAAAGTTTTATTGTTATCATTAAAAATAATCTATAAAGCAAAATACCATAATAATAAAAGAATACCTAGTTGATTACACTTTTTTTAATTGGGGCTTAGTTTACAATAGTATTTAAAATAAAAAATTATCATATTAAATGTTTAAAAATGTTTCATTAAATTATATTCAAATTTTTAAAATTTTAATTTCTTGGTTTCACGTCAAAACCAATATAAGAGCTAATTAACAATCAATTAAGATGTCAATAAATGTCAATTCAAATGCATCAAGATACTAAAAATTAACTTTATAATTTTTACATTTCTATCGCAATGTAGTTTGTCTTGAAGTCAACAATAGTACTTAATTTAACTCCAGTAATAAGAGAAAAACACTACAATAATTCTTCACGTCGACATGGCATGTCCAAAATTAACATGGAGTCATCTACATTACTCCCTCCGCTTGGAATGTGTAAGATGTTTGGCTTATTTTGCTTTAAATTCCTCCTGAATATATTTATTACACATTTGTTAATAATAAATTTATTATTTATTAACTACTATCAACATATTGTCTTACATATGTATCCCGAGCATATAACGAAATTCATTAATTAATTTTTTATGGGTTTGAGGAAAATTTTATGTTAAGTCAATATTTTAGTCGTCTCTTTTTCTTACAATTAAAACAACAACATACAAGATATTATTGTGACATTGATTATAAAATTATAAAGACACTATTGCATACCATTTTTTGGCAAGAATTAACCTAGGCGTGTACTCAAGCTCCTTTATCAGATTCTCAATTTTTTTTGTTATTTCACATTTAGATTTGTACTCCTTAGTTGACCACTTTGTTAATAATTCGGTCCATAAAATTTTTCTAATCCACTTAGGACGTTCTCTCATAGCATATGCAAATGATAGCATCAAGAAGAACCGTTTCGAACACCTATAATTAAATGTTTTTTACATTTGTTATGTGCTCGACATCCCACCATACGTCAACCTAGAAGAGACTCCGTCTCTTCCCCAGAATTGAGCGATGCCACCACCCTGTTCTGGTTGGCGGTGCCACCCCGACAAGAGGTGGATCTGCCCCATAAGAGGGCGATGCTGACGAAAAGGAGGCGAATCCACACCAACATCAGGCAGCCCCACCCTGTTCTGGGTGGTGGCACCACGCCGGCAAGGGGCACATCCTCCCCATAAGAGGACGGTGCACCTAGAAGAAGGAGGCGGATTCGCCCCAACATAGGGGCGAATCAAGCGGATGTGGCCGAACAATGGCCATAGGACAGCCGAATTCGACAAGTGCCATGATCCGGCCGCAAGTTGTTGGATCCGGTGACAACGGCCTCTTCCTTATACTTTGTGTGTATATGTTATATTAATATTTACCAAGTAGCCATTAACTTATTGTTTTTAGTTCATAAATTTTAATACCGATGATGCATTTGACAAAGTATTATTATCATAATATAATGATTTAATAATAAATATTGACCAAATATTGATGAACATATTTATCGATTCGGACGACGGCTTTGGTGTATAGTGAGAATTGAAAACTGAATGAAAATTTGAATAATTTTGTTTAAAAGTCAAAACATATAGCAAAATTCAAAAGCGAATTGAACATTAACAATCAACACGGCGGTTCATCAGGTCGTCTTTTTATGCAACTCAACCATTTTTCGATTTTTCCAATGCCACTTTTCAGGCGATCAATTGCAAAAACGCCTTCAAGTATTGCATAAAACGAGCATTCAAAAGGAGGAGAAAAGAACATTCATTTGCGTACGTTTTACGCATAATTTTCTATTTTTTAAGTAGATGGCGATATAAGATAAAAATTTAAGTGAAAAAGAAAGATAGTTGGCCATAAAATTTATTGTATGGCAACGCATTTTCTAGCCCTTAAATTAAAAAAAAGAATCCCCTCAAATTTCATTATCTTTTTATAAATTAATAGTTGGAATAACATTATATTTTTATAATATTGAATTTATAATTTAATTCTAGTATAAGATTGAGTTTAAATTCTGATATCGACGGGCCACATCATTGGCGGGTTTGGAGCGAAGGTAGTATCGACAATTTCGCTGTCGTCGATGATCCTAAACGATGACTTTTCTGTCGTCGACAGTACTACTGATGGAAAAGCGATCGTTGGTACTACCACAGATGTATCGCCATCAGTAGTTTTGACAATTTAAGACGTTAGTTTGTATTACTTAATATCTATATTGTATTAAAAGCGAGATAGTTTGCAAGGAGGAAGTGACATTTGACAAACTCTTGAGTTGTCATATGTCTTGTGCACATATAATTAATTAAAAATTTGATATATATTATTGTGACTTGTGAGTGAATGATTAGTCGGTTAGGAATTAAAATATGTTTTGCACAATTATGTCTGGATTAATGACATAATTAATACTTTGAGCATGATGTTAAAATATATTTTGCACAATTAAAATATGTGAAAATATGTTTTTCACAATTGAAATATGTTTTCCAGTAATACAAACATGATGTTAGACTCGATTGAAAATGTATTCAAAAGGGTTCCTTGAGGGAAAATGTATGTAAAATACTTTTTATGCTAAAGTTTACATAATAATCATAAATTTAAAAGTCATATTTAACAAAGATTAAGTTAAAAAGTCATTTGGAATGAAAAATAAATAAATTTAACTTAACGCTATAACATCATTAAGCAAATAATTATTAGATCGTTAAATATATAAAAAAACATTTTGCATCATCTGTACATCATGTGGGACCTTATACTAATTATACTAATATTATTCTGGTCATTGTTATAATTAATCTTATAATATTGTAATATTTCATTAATGCATTTGAATATCGATGGTCATAATCATCGATATTACCTATGGCTTCAATCGTCGATAAAATACTGACGGACGCTAGTGTTTGTACTAATGACGGGCGCATTGCTCATCGGTTTTTCAAAACAATTTGATTTCTAGTAGCAAATTATATCATAAATTATGAAGAATTTTGGTCCATCACCGAAAATATGTTGTTTTCTCCGAGAGTGAAATTGGAATTCACATTTTAATTCCAATAAATAATTAAAAATAAAAATTATTTATTATAAAAATTAACTGAAAATTTAATAGGAAATTTAAGTATTAGCTTTTTTCGTGTTGACTTTTTTAGGGTTAATCCCTTAAACAACTCCTGAACTTTAGGGCAGAGCAAACCCGGGCGAACCTGATCCCAACCCGAATTATGTCAGGTCAAAAAATTTTAGACTTGGTACCAGACTCGGACACGACCGGGTCCAGGATCGAGTCAGACCTGACAATTCAAAAATTTGACTGAGTTTGTAGTCAAGAATCACTAGCGGCCAGAGTCGAGAGATAGGGGAGGAGGAGGGGGAATCGTCCACCACCGGATCGCGGCTGCTAGGCATCGGATAGTGACCACCAGCATTGGATCGCGGGCACCAATTGTTGGATTGGTGGCCACGATGCAACGCCTGGCAGTCGGATCGGTCACCAGTTGCCACGATCCAGCGTCTAGCAACCAGATCGATCACCACCTGCCACGATCCAACGTCTAGCAACCGGATCGATCGTCAGCTGCCACGATCCGACGCCTAGCAGGCGGATTTGGCCATTGATGGTTGCGATCCGGCTCTGGCAATCGATTCGACGGCTGGAGTAGAGAGAGAGGGAGAGGGGAAGGGCGGAGCCGGATCGACTTACTTGGTGGCCGATCCGACGCTTGGCGGCCACGATCCGACGCCTAGTAGCCAGATCAGCCGTCGGCTGCCACGATCCGGCACCTAGTCATTTGCGGTCATGATCCGGCTCTGGCAACCAATTCGACGCTCGACAGTCGAAGTAGTGAGAGACAAAGAGGAGGAGGTGGTCAGAGTCGAGATCACGTGGGAGTCGCCGCCGATGTCACCGTGGGAGAGAGAGAGGGAGAGGGTGAGAGAGAGATGGAAAAGAGAAGGGAGATGGTGACAGGTGAGATGGAAAGAGTGGGAGAGAGAACTGAGAAGGGTTACTTGTGTATTAATAATCTCTGGGTCCGGGTCGGGTATTTACACTGTAAACCTGTCCTGACTCGAACCTGACGGATTTTTTGCCAATTGGGCCCGGTCCCAATCCGAATCTAATCTAGGCCGAGTTATTTACCTGGTTTGCTGAGTCAACGCGGTCCGAGTCGACCCGATCGACCCAGACCGTGCACAGACCTACTGAACTTTAACGATTTTTCGTGTCTACCCTAATATATGAACTTACCATAGCACTCCCTAAACCGCGCCACGATTTCTACTTTAGTCTATTAATCATATTTTGTTAATTTTTTCATTATTTTTTATTTATTAAATGACCAAATTGTCCTCAAGAAAGAAAAAAGTTGATGTTTATTTTAAGTTATAGGAGAATAATTTAGTATTTAATAAATAAAAAATAATAGGAAAATTAATAAAATATGATGGATAGACTAAAGTAAAAAATTACGACATAATTTAAGGAGCGCTACGGTAAGTTCATATATTAAGAGAACAAATGAAAAATTGTTATACTTGAGTGGAGATTTAAGAAATTAAACTTTTTTTATGGTTCCGATAGTTTTCTGAATTTACATAGTTTTTAGTTCCGAATCGAACCGAATTCAGGGTGCAGGGTTTACCAGTTAGAATATGTAAAGGTCATGATCCGAAATATAATACTACATGATTTGTATATTCATTTTCATAATAGAAAAATAGACATATGCATACCATGTACTTAGCATGTAATTTTACATCTCAATCAATAAGAATAATATATCATCATGTATATAATATGAAAACATGGTAAGACGAAAAATTAACCATGATAATACTATGAGTATAGAAACATTCAAAACAATCATGCACCTAAGTGACTTGGACTTACCTTTATCATTGCCTCATTACTTTCCTCAGAATTACTTCATAACCCTTTCGGACTTCTACTTTCATGGGCATTAATCCATCATTGGCCCATATAATGTATCTTCTGATAGTTGAGATTTTTGTCATCGCCCTCACAATATACTAGCTAGGCTTTGAAAGTAGTGCTCTCCTCTCGCCCGAAGATGATTTGGAATACACGCACCATTGTCGATGTGAGAACGATTATTTCTGAACCTCTCACGCGAAGGCAACTTAGGAATGCACACACCATTGCCGATGTGAGAACGATCATTCCTGAAAATTCGATAAGGACAAGTGCAATATGTAACATCATTCACAACTGGGTTCATTATGCTTTTCAAACAACAAACATTTACGTTGCTCAATCTTCAAATTTTAACCTAGTTATGTGGAAACTTATAATGCGTGTATCTAAGTTCATATACAATCACCAATACATACTATTAATATTTTGAAAATAACATTTAAAATAATATATGGGCTTTTAATTGTTGTTCAGGGGCGTCACGCTCGTGACCGTAACCCAAAAAAATGCCCCACCTTTGGTCACGGTCATGACTGATGCGTCACGACCATGCCATGTTCTTCGTCACGCTCATGCCCACATGCGTACGGTCGTGAGCCATCATACTCGATGAATCCTTGCTCACGGTCATGACTAGAGTGGTCATGGTTGTGCTTGGTGCCATCATGGTCATGCCACGACCCAAAATTCCACCGCCCAATCCGATTTTTACACAAGTTTTATTTAAAACTCTTGAATAAACAATACAAATCATCAAGAATAATACATGCTTGTTTTCTAAGTATTAGAGGATCATAAAAATATAAGAAAACATGAAAAATCATACAATTTCTATGATTTAGAGTTCATTCCTAAAACATGAAGAACATAATCATAAACATACAAAATCATAGCCATTAAATTTATACAATTCTAAGTATGATAATTAAATCATATTTTGAAACCCCTCAATTATAATTTCTACTAAGAATTAAGGTGTTATTGTATCTCTCAATCCAATTATGCAACAATTTAAAGAGAAGAGAGGGGTTTGAATCTCATTTATATACTTTTCAATACTTGGTTACTCTTTTCTTCTTTCTTCCTCCTTGTTCCCTTGGTTCTCCCTTAGAGGGGAAAAATATTAACAAGAGGATTTGATGCTTTTAAATAGAAGAGATGACGACAATTTTGATTGAAAGATTAAATTGCTTTTGATTTAAAATTTTGAGGTATTACTAAATCTCCAATATTCAAATTCTTCTGAACCTAAAAAAATTCTGTTACACGTTTTTGTGCATTATTTCTTATGATTACAAAATATCGTTACTATTTCATTTCAACTTCAGATTAATCGAATGTTAATAATTCTAAGCGCCTAGAGTATAAAAAAATTTACATTCCGTTTGGGATCTATTTACAAAATAAAATTGACTTATTCTATCTAATCAATAGTTTTTTTGAGACGAGAGTACAGAATATGACTAAATAAAATCTCTCATACAATTTCTTGTTCACTAAAATAAATATATATTTTTTTAAAAAAATCTAAAACTGCTGCTCATTCTTGAACTAGAAGGTTTGTTTTTTTACGAGATAAAAATAGTTGTATTTGTATTAAAAATATGATAATTGCGTATTATTAAAAATATACACTTGGAAAATAAATTAAGTAATACCAAATTAACTTATCGTAATCATGGTTATGTTACTATAAAATCCATATATGCGATAAAACTCTTTACTTTAGTGTAACAAATAACTATCATAATTTTCTAGTGTATTAACCATATATGATTAACTATAGTATACGTAATAAACACTTTTTTGTGATATTAATTAAAATATATTATTTTTAATTAATAACTTATCTCAACTAAGTATATAGTTACTATAATGTTAAGTTGATATTTGAGAAAATGATATCAAAATGAAAAGTGAATGCCACATAAAATGAGATAAAATCAGCGATGACTATAACTAATTTAATTCTACCATGGCAAGCAATAAAATGCCTTAAACTTTTCGAAATCCGAAGGTGAACGACAATAAAAAAAAACTAGATATTGGAATATTGTAATACGGATTCGATGGTTTTTTTAATCATTACAAATAATATATAACGAATAAAAATACCTTAAGATATTTTAAAAGAACACCTAGGTGATTGCTTTCAGTCGGGGTCTATTTACAATAACATTTAAAATAAGAATTAGGAATAAAAAAATATCTCATTAAATATTAAAATTATTTCATTGGATTATTATCAATTTCTGCAATTTAACTTTTCGATATCACGTCATAATCCAATATAGGAGCTGATTTATATTTAACTAAGACATTAATGAATCTCAATTCAAATACGCCAAGATGTTAAAAGGTTAATTTTATAATTACAAATACAGTATTATTTAATGCCTTTATTTTAAAAATTAAAATTATAACATGTGTGGTTACTTTCAAGAAAAAATCATATTTCCCATGGCATGATCTGTCACAAATTGTGATTCGTCGGAAAACAAAATTTGCGACGGAATTTTTTATGAGAGCGAATCGTGATAAAATGGCTCGTCACAAGTACTTTCCCACGACTTGTATAAATCCGTCGAAAGTTTCACAGTTGAGATCGTGGTAACTTCTTCATGCTTCTAGTTGTGAAAAATTAATTTTTTTTTCTACAAAACTAAACAAATACAATTTTTATAATTCAAAAAATTAATAAATACATTTTTTCATATAATTTTTTAATAAAATTTTTCTTTTCATACAATTTCTCATAATGTTCGTCGTCGTGCTGGCCACGCATCATATGATGCATCATTTTTTTTTCATTTCTTTTTGTTGTCGCCGCTCAAACGCTTGTTGTCGTTGCTCAAACGCTTGTTGCTGCTGCTAGGGTTGTTCACAAATCGGGTTGGGTCCGACCCGATCAAAAACCTGACCCAACCCAACCCGATCTAAAGAGATCTGGATTGGGTCGGGTTGTGAGAAATGCGACCTATACATTCGACCTGACCCGACCCGGCCCAGTTTGGGTCAGGTCGGGTCGGGTACTCAGTTCACAATTTTTTGCCATTCATTTGATGCATTATTACTAATTAAATGATTCATAATAACTCAAGAACACTAAACACTTTTTTAAACTAAAAGTAGGATGGTATATCGAGAGGACTAGAAGAGGATCAAATTACATGGTTCATGAATATGACAAGGGTCATAAAAGTGATTCTTTACAAAATATGTAACATTTGGACTAACAAGTCAAATTTGTAATTTTTATCTCAACTTTTAGGTATGCAAGGTGAGATGCAAGTTTTTTTTCTTTCATCCCTGAATTGATCTTCACTGATAACTACCTGTCAATTTGCCTATCATTTGTTAATATGGAATAAAAACCAAAGCAAATAACTTGTTTACTTTGTAAATAAAATATAACACAATTACTTCAATGAGATTGAAAGGAGATTTGTTATGAGGAAGAATCTTTTTCACACATCTTCTTCCAGAAAACTCTTCTGTAATAGACACCCTTATGTTAAGATAAAACACCCAAGGAACATGTAGAGAAACTTTATTTGTTATGCATGCTCCCATCAAAGACAACCCAGGCGAAAAACATGTTGGGTAATTACTTGCCGATGAGATGGGATAAGAGTAGACGCATGCTGTCTGAACCATGCACTAAACCCATTTCTATTTTTACTATGCTATTGCTTACTAATGTTGGCAGACAATTTATCACCCACCCAGCACTTCGGCATGATCATATAATGCTTTTCGGTTGCCTAACCTAAAAGCACCATTAAGTCAGAAAGAGATGAAGATTGCACAAGATAACAAATTCAGAAAGAGATGATCATATGAAAGCACCTACAAAACTTTAGGATGGTGAAGTATATAACAAGCTTGTGACACTTCAATTGATTTGTCACATCAAATGATTCAAACACTGTCCCTAGCCTCTCAAGTCTCAAATGTAATGATAACTTGAATCGAACATACATAATCAACTATCAAGGATCTTATATTTGTTATTTCTAACCTTTTTAATCAAGATGATAAAGAAGTATACTTAACTTATCTGCAATAAAAAGAATTATATTTCTTCATCAAATTATATGTTCATAGCTGATTGCTAGGCTGAATCCCATGACATGATCACATACATCAGACAATTATTGATGTGTTAAATTTGTAACAATAAAATTGCTAGCAAGTGCATTAGTCGTATCATGTAATAAAATAGAGAGCAGAGTGTCAAATCCATGAGGAACTAGTTAAATCTAATATATCTCAATAATCTACTAGGAGTAGAAATGAATGTTGTGTTATAAAAATAGCAAATAAAGATGCAAAAAATTAAATAAAAAAAAATAAAATAAAATGGTGATGAGCCTAAGGATGATGGACGATTAAAGGTAATTATTAACTAGCATGAACAACTATGAAGATTGAATTATAACAATGATGAATAGATTTAGTTCTTAAGATGGATTATGATTATTTAAAATAATGACCTCTATGCTAAGTAAGTCAAACTATCTTAACTCTTATAAAACTTAATATCACAAATGCTGAGTTAATCTTCAGTTAAGAAAGATATTAAAATGCATTAAGTTGTACGTCCTAAATTAACAGTTATTCTCATTGGGTAAAAATTGATAGACCTCACAAAATTAAGCACAAACGATGAGTTACAAGATTTTGTTACGATTGCTTCAACTCTCAAATTAAAGAACGATTTACTAAAAATTATTAAATCCTAAAACCAACCACCCTAAACCTGGTTTGTAGTCTTATCTTAAAATAGAATAATTTCAGTAAAAAGCATTAAACACAATAATCATAATAAAAAAATTTGAAATAACTATATTAATTCAAATCTAATAACCGAGTTCATGAAGTTTTCTCGACATAATAAAAATCTCTATCACAAACTAAAGGATTAGAATAAAAAGGACGAAGTAACAAAACAACCAACAAGAAAGAGAGAACAAGAATTCTTACTTTAGACGATCTTTGAAACAATCTTGAAGTCCTGGCGCTGAGTTGCTCTTCCTTCTTTTTTAGCGATCTTCTTCAACTTGAATTTGTCTTTTCTGCAATAAGCACAACTCCCAAGGTTTCAAGCACACATTTTTTTATTTTCTAGTGCCTCTATTTATGACCTCTAGGTGTCTCAAGAGTTTTGGTAAAGTGTGGATTTCATTGGGAGTCTTTTTATGTCAAAATAATAAAAATTTAGAATAGAATTTGATTGGACCTTGAAACTATTAAAAACTTCTTAAAATATGAGCAAATATGTTTGCTAATGATCCCTAAGACTTATAGTATATTTTGGAGTTGATTTGAAATTGAAATCCCCAAGAAAAGTGAAAGAAATATCAAAATAAGTCTTCGTAATAGTCTGAATATGCTTTGTAATGACCTGTAATATAGATTTCACGGCCCGTAACATGAATTTAATAGTCTTCGTAGTGTTCAAATCAGAGTAGGAGTATGGTTTTAACACCCTGTAACATAGATTTCACGGCCCATATCTCGGGCAAGTTTCTGACACAAAATTAGGCATTTTAACAGCCCGTTATGGATCTTTCACGGCCCTGTTGTTATGAGCATTACAGTTTGGCCCGTTATATTTAATTTCAGTCTTTGTGGCCTCCACTAATTTTTATTTTTTGACTTTGTTTTAACTTCGATTTGAGCACAGTTTTCTTCGGTGACTTTGTAATTTAATTTTCTTTCTTTTTCTGCAATAAAACATATAATTTGAGTAAATTTCTATTTTGATAAAATTAAAGTAAATAAGGTCAGAAAATGATGCATGCTATATGAAAATGAATTGACTAAATGCATGACTAATTATATGTTATATTTCAGCAGCAACACGTCAAGAGCATGACATAGGAAGAGCAACAACAAGAACATAATGTCCATAGGAAGAACTGATATACATATATATAATGTCCATAGGAAGTGCTCCTTTTGTCTTCTTGTACTTGATATATCAAATGCATCATTCTTCAGTGTGTCCTATAATAGTCAATAAATCAAAGAACAACTCATTAAAAAAAATCACAGCATTATTCCAACTTAAAAAATGCTATAAAAAGAAAATCATAGTAAAATTTTATCAATTACCATCATGGTTAAAGGATTATGCTTCCAAGTTCAGTCAAAGCAACTTGAACTAACCAATAACATTGCTATCCTCCTTTGATCCAACCAATTTTGTGATAATGTATAACACAAAGTCATAATCAAAGTAAATATAAAAAAATGTAAATAAATATCAAATACCAAGAAGTTGATTTACCTTCTTCAATCCTCTCGATTTCGTCAATTTCAACTTGAAAATCAATTATTTTCATTGGAGCTCTAAACCAATTTTGAGCGCGAATTAAAGCCTCAATGGTGGTTGGATGTAAGCTGCTACGAAATCGTCCTTTGGTGCTAAATGTGCTCTTGGATGGTACAATAGAGATAGAAATGGCTAATACATCTCTAGCCATATGAAAAAGAACATGATATTTATTTGATCTTGTTTTCCACCATTTCAAATTGTCAAATCCTTCAATATTTTCCTCAACATCATCCTCCATATACCTGTCCAATTCACTTCTTTTTATTTCTCCTTGTTTTATTCTCACCTTCATTCGAAATTCATTTTCCCAATCAATATCTCTAGAAGTATGAGATGTGTTGTGGTAGTTAAGCTGCTAGAGTAGCATGTATCTAGAGGAGTCAATACTTTATATTGCTCAAATAGTTGATGTATTAGGGTCTTTAATTTGTGCACCATTTCTTGACTTTTGTCTCCATCATACATCCAAGTGAAACAGAAAATGTATTCTAATTTATAGCATGCATCAAGAAGAATTGCAATAAATAAAAGATAATTCAACATTGCATCATCATTCTAATATTCATTAAAGTTTGCTTGCATCTTCACTGACATTAATTGCAACACATTTTCACTAGTTTGTCTCCACTTTTTCAATTACTTTTGGATGTCAGTCAAACTATGGAAGAATGCATTAGAAGTAATATGTAATGGCCTGAAAATAAAATTGTAGCATCGTAAAACACTTTAAAAAAGTAAACAAACACACAAACTCGACTCCAATCATCACTAGTTGGATATGCAACTTTTGTACCATTAAAAAAAATCCGATATGAATCATCATGTTCAAGTCTAGTCAATGCTTTCTCAAATTTTTCAGTAACTTCGAACATGAGATATGTGGAATTCCATCTGGTGGATAAATCAAGTAGTACCTTCTTTGTACAAGTTATATTTGTTTTTGTACGCACCTATCGAAAGCGGTTGATCAATCTAGCTGAAGAAGACTTAACATACTTACATGAAGTCCTCACCCTTTAATAGATGTGTCTATTATAGTCATTTCTTCGTGCACAATTATATTTAAAACATGTGTGACGCATCTCATAATGGGTAAATTCCCCCATTAAGAAAGATAGTGCCACCCAAATCACTCATGCTATCAACTAAATAAGCAATAAGAGGTTTATTAGGTTTTGCATTATCCACAGTAACACAACCAATTTTCAAAATGCTCCAATCTTTCACACAAGTCTCTAAAGCTTTTCCTATGGTTTCACCTTTATGGTTATCAATCAAGTCAAATGTTAGCATCTTGTGCAATTCCCACCTATCATCTATAAAATGAGCAGTAACACCCACCTTCATATTTTGGATTGAAGTCAATGTATTTGTTGTTAGGGAAACCATTTGACGATTTTCTAAAAATATGTTTTTCAACTTTTCTTTCTCAAATCCATACAATTGCATACAATATCTAGCAATAGTTATACGAGATGGAATTTGAAGTCTTCGCTGTAACTCGGCCATAAAATCTTTAAAACCTTGATTCTCAACAAATTTGAATGGAAGCTCATCAACAATTATCATTTTTGCAAGTTCCAAATGAGACTTTTCTTGATTAAAATCTACGGGTTTCATACTAATAAAGGTGTTAGGATCATGTTCACATTACTTGCCTATAACGGTTGTTTTTTGCCTTTTATCAATAACCTTATCTAGATTTTTCTCTCAAATCTTAAAGTGCTTTGAAAAACTAGATGTTCCATGGTTAGCTGCATTGCATGCATAAGATTTTTTGCAATACCTACCAAGGTTGTCAGGATTGAGGATCGTAAGATCCTACCTTATAAATAAAAAAAATACTTTTTAAAAATAATAATAGTGATAATAATAATAGTACCAATAATAATAATTTGATATTTTAGTCCCAATATCTACATTATACTTAATTTGTAACTTTCGTGGGCTACATAATAATATCGAAAGTTAGAAGTTAAGAGTTAAGACAAACTAATTATGCTAATTAACAATAGTAAATCAATTTTCTCATCTGAATTATAAAAAAAATAAATTTTATTTTCTAAATATCCTTTTTTGCACAAGTTTATTAATTAATATTAGAATGGAGAAATTGAGAGGGAGATAATGGAAGGAATTAGCCTAATGTCCTAGTGACTTTTATTCTTAATATTCTATTTTTTTCCATTTTAAAAAAAATAAATTTAAATAAATAAAATTATAATATGATAGACTCTGAATTTTTAAATTTTAATATTCTATTTTTTAGTTTTCTCAATAAAAAATTATTTAAAAAAATAAAATCACAGGATAGGTAGGATCTTACGAACTAATGATCCACATACGATCTTACATTTTCGATCCCCAAAGTGAGATTAGGATCGCTTGCCCACTATTGGATCGTAGAATCTTACGAATCCTGTAAGCGATCCTAACAACCTTGATACCTACAAATAGATCTATCTTTTTCTCTTGTAAAATGTGCCAACGTATTAGAAGGAGACCTACAAGTTTTCCTCTTTTTTACCTCATTTTCAATGACTCGTTATTCAGATGAAGTGATGACTTCAGTTATTTGACCTTCAATTAGAGGTTATAGACCTTGTGCTGGTGCGACTTGTGAAGGAGACTGTTGTTAGATACCCATGCTCCAACTAGCTAGTGTAGGAGCACTTCCAATCTCAATACCGTTCGTGTTTTGAGTTTCTTTTGTCATTGTCATCACTGCATACATAAAAATATAAAAAGTGAATAAATTATTCCTTTGAGAATTGAAATAGAGCCAAACATTGCATGCTTCATTTAATTAAATCCATTGTGTCACATATACTTAAAAAACAACAATTACCTGTGAATGCTACTGAAGATGATCCTCCACAAGCAATATAATAGATATGTTATTGGGATAGAGCCTCAATGGGAAGTGAAACTTTTTGGTTCTGGATATGAAGGTGACCTAGCTGCTGCCCATGACCTCCATGGCCCCACAAGATGACTTTTCCATCATCTGAATAGATTGTAGATCAGTTAATTTTAACCAGAATAGATTTATAAAAGAAACAAATCCCTTTTTCTAGAGAAAAAATAGATGTCCCATTGTGCGATCAAGGAAATATGATAAAGGACAACCTAGTAGAAAAGAAATGCTTAAGCACGTGCTGTTAATGCTAAGGAATGGTATCCACCCATTGTTATATGGATCCCATGAACATCTCGAAAACATCTCAAACTCTAGAGAATAGGAATAGGTTGTGGTCTCCAATCACTAATGTTATTACCCCTTCCTAGTTCAAACTTTGAATTTGCTGCAAGGAGATGATAGGACTGTTATTCAAAATAAGAGTAACAACATTAAACATAAGGTCCTTTGTTTATTCAAGAGTTCACCTAGCTTCATTCGACCTCTGGTTAGGAAACAAGAGTAGTGCATCCTTATCGACATCAATTTCCTGTGAGAATGTTCAACCATGAATCGAATGAAATTAATTCGAGAGGGTTCGCAAAGAGGCAAACAAAGTCGCAAAACTAAAAAAAATAAGGATGAGAGGGTTTGCAAAGAGGCAGAGCAACAATAAAAGAAAAAGGGGAGAACGGTGCAGGGATGTTCGAGGCTTTGAGCAGCGAGGGCTAGACGAAGGGCAAGGGTGGCTTCTTCAAAGGCAGGGGTTTCAAGAAGCGCATTGAGGCCTGACGACCGACGGCTTCTTCAGCAGCAGGGGAGGGTCGCGAAGCGAGGGGTGAGAAAGTTGCTTCTTCAACAGGGAGTCAGGGACGATGTGGGGGACAGGAGGAGATATGGAGGGAGAGAAAGAGAGAGAGGGGTGGACGTTAGTGAGAGGGGAAGGCCGAAAGGCGCAGGCAGATCGCGGCTCGCCGGTCTTGTCTCGTCGCCAGTATGTGTTTGCCCTAAATGGGTAAAACCATAGGGGGTTCCGAGTTCGTGACTTCGTCCTTCGATGTAGGCTAGTGCCAGTGGATTGTAGACATGGATGGGCTGGCCTGACCCGAGTCATCGAGTGAGCGGGTCGAGTTGGTTCATGTCGGGTTGGAAAACCGTATCGACCTGTGGGTGACCAGGTTTGGTTTGGTTCGGGTCGGATCCAACCTGAACATGGGCCCGACCCGATCTAGATGTGTTTGGGTCGGGTCGAATCATCGGGTTCACCGGATCAACCCGACTTGGTGAACTGCGCTAGTTGTTTCTCATACTCTTGTCGAACCTCTTCTCGGACCTTTTTTTTGGTCTTTTTATGGTCATTGTTCCCATGTATTATTGAAAACTCGTTGCACATCTTGAGTTGAATAACCGGATATCGATTTTCGTCCATATCCAATATTCACATGACTAACGGATGATCCGAGACCGTAGATGTGCCCCTTCTTCACTTCGACATGATCCGTCCATAATTGTCAGAGGTCAATGATGTCGCCCCCTCTTGCGTGACCTGTGAATGGTGCTTGGCTTTTTTTTGCTTTGTAATTATCCTATAAATTTACAAAGTGACATTAGTTAATTCATTTTAATAAAAGCTACATTATGAATGTATAACCTTACATATGTCTCTCGAGCAAACGAATGGAATTTTTTCTTTTGATTAGTTTTGAGAAAAATCTTATCTTCCGTGGGTGTTTTACCCATCTCTTTTTCCAACAATAAAAATCAAAGTTAGAACATTAAATTTATTAATAACATTACAAAGTTACAAATATTTACTAGTCTCCTTGCAATTGTCGATGTAGATACACAATCATCTACATGCAGGCATGCTCCCTAGTCGGATTCCTAATTTGTCTTAGCTTTTTCGCACTTGGATTTGTATGCCTCAATGGACCACTTAACTAATAACTCCGTTCAAACTATGTGAAATCCAATTAGCCCGTTCTCCTAAAGCTCGTGCATCCGACAATATTGAGAACAATCGTCTCAAGCACCTAGAATTGAACACCACTCAGGGTCCCATCACATGTCAGCCTTTAAAGGATGATATTCAATTATTATCACTTCAGTGATTATAAATGGATAACAAAAAATTTAGATTGTAAGACATTAGAAATTGTAAGTAAGCAAATGAATATTAGAATTTGAAATTCCCTAAATAACATCTATCTCGCAGCATAAGGAATTTCTCTCCACGTAAGCCATACTTATATATATATATATATATCACTTACTCGCAACTACCATGTGGCAATAAATATTCTTATGCTAGTAGAAACATCAGTGGAATCTTCCTTGTGTCAACAATGCCAAGCATCTGTGTCTCCATGTCCTTCGTTGAGTCATCGTCCGAAGGAGTGTTCAGTGCAGTGTGTCGCTCTACTATGCGAATCCCCGAAGATCTAGGCATAGTGGCCTTCTCTCGACCTCCCTCTTTTTTCTTTAGAATGAGTGGCTTTCTCTTTTTCCTTCTTTTTTCCTTTACCAAAATGAAATTTACAAAGGAATAATATTTTCATAATAAATTAACTTGTCACTTACAATAAAACTATAACATCATATTAACCTAAAATTTGGCCACATTGTCTGTCGCATTTTCAGAAACTGAATCGTATATATAATTCGAGAACCAAATTCTAATATCCGGAGGCACTTTTAAAAAAGAAAAAAAATTGAATATATTTTCCTGTGAAATTCTAAATCTGTTGAATAAAATAAAAACACTCATGAGAGGGTAAAGAATATGAATGTGATTCATTCTCATTAGTCAATCGTTGGTCTGATGATTTGTGTGGAGACATCGTAAACTCTATTTGCAATAATTTTAAAAGGATACATCATAACTAAATTCATAAAAGTCATATAAGTTATATGAGTCATATGAGTCATATAAGTCATATGAGTCAAAGTACAAACAATTTTCATCTAAAGATGATTTTCTCATCACTATCAATTTTTAATTGTTACATGATTCATATTCATCTTCATCTTCTAAAGACAATGCACTTTTGTAATCATCTTCATCGATGCTATCATCATTAGTTGCTGCGTCATCATTGCATTCAACATTGTCAAATTCATCAAACAAACTTTTTTCATCTCGTAAATCTTCAATGAGTTGCATATCCACAATTGGTCCTATGGATGCCAGTGAATCATCATGGTATGCAACTTGTAACACCTTCAATCTCAATCCAACTTTTTGCTTTCATTCTAATGATGACCCACCATTGAGCTTTATCTCTTGTCCTTTCTAGATAATTCACATAGTACACCTGCCTTGTAGAAGATGAAATGATAAAGGGATCAAATCGTTCATAACATCTACTATGTCGTAGTTCAACGATTTTGAAGTTTTTATGATTTTGTGTCCCTCTTTTTTCCTTTGGATCAAACCACGTACACTCAAATAAGGTGACCTTATTACTTATGGTATATTACAACTTAATGATATCTTTAAGGATACTATAATACTTATGTTCGTCCTATGGATGCCAGTGAATCATCATGGTATGCAACTTGTAACACCTTCAATCCCAATCCAACTTTTTGCTTTCATTCTAATGACGACCCACCATTGAGCTTTATCTCTTGTCCTTTCTAGATAATTCACATGGTACACCTGCCTTGTAGAAGACGAAATGATAAAGGGATCGAATCGTTCATAACATCTACTATGTCGTAGTTCAACGATTTTGAAGTTTTTATGATTTTGTGTCCCTCTTTTTTCCTTTGGATCAAACCACGTACACTCAAATAAGGTGACCTTATTACTTCTGGTATATTACAACTTAATGATATCTTTAAGGATACTATAATACTTATGTTCATTTTTCTATCAGTGGATTCTTTGACACATACACTTAACTGTTTTGTTACCCTATGACCAACTTTCTGTATGAAATTTGTAACTATTAATGAAATATATACGCCAACGACTAGGCCCCATGCCAAATCATTGAGATTTGACATATTATAAGTTTGACCGCTAAGAACCTAGACACATATTAAATAAATTGTTAGCATTGCATCATGAAATAGAATTGTAATATTGCACTAACAAGTTCAAGTTAGACTTACAAGATCCTTAAACCATTGTGTGAAATCATTCTCGATTTTTATTTGTGTTTGATCTTCTGAAATGTTGTAGTATTGCAAGAAAGCGTTGTAATATAGCATTGCACCTCCTATGTAATTGATCTCGATTCTTAGGAGAATTTACGAGTATATAAAATCATCGTACACATGAAATAATAAACTTATGTAATATAGCATTGCACCTCCGATGTATTTATGAGGACATGATTCATTGCCGACTTAAATTCTTCATCATTCGACCATCTACCCACTTAGTTAAACTTGTTACTTTTTTGTGTTGTAAGTTCCTTCAGGAATTTCATCATTTCGACAAACTCTAGTTCCGACGACTACGTATCAGTGAGAAGTTTCAACGATTGTAGTCATCGGAAAAGTCAACCGTATACTTATGCCACACTACATTATGTAATATATATATAGTGACGTGACATCCAGATGTATGATGCATGAGTTTATTTTTGAGTTCCCACGGCTTCGGACGGCTATGAAACCATCAAAAATTCCTGCGGTCGTAGCCACCGTAAAGGTATCTATGATTGCATTAGTTATCTAAATAATATTACATATATGTATAATTTGAATTCCCACGACTTCAGTCAACAAAACTTCTGACGGAATCCTTGCTGTCGAAAGTTTCCCTGATCGGGAAGGCCTATATATAATATAAAATATATAATACAAAATATTATACTTAGGCATATATAATATAAAATATTATTTTCTATTTCCCGCGACTTGAGTCGTGGGAACTTCTGATGACTTTTGAACCGTGAGAAGTTCCGACGATCGTAGCCGTCGAAACTTGTGATGATTTATTGGCCGTCAGAACTTTTGATAGTTCAAGCCATTGGAAATATTTGCGTCTCTACTTTCGAAGGATAATGTTAACCATCGTAAAATCTTTCGAAAATTGCGAGGGATGTGCGACCGTCGAAAATTTTCGTCGGAAATAATGATTTTTCTTATAGCATTTTTATTTATCTATTTTTTTCTGAATGAATTTGATTAGGATACATATTATATTACTGTGTTTTATTTATGACTTTTAACTAACAACTTCATTTAATAATGAAAATTTTTTTATCAACCTTAATTAATATCATATTGATCAAAACTTGATCCATAATGATGTAAACAATAATGTGATAAGAAAGTTATAATATATTGGGTTATTTTCACGAACCTCCCCTAAACTATCCCGATTTTCCGCACCTAACTCCAAACTACGAACTCATTTTTTTGTATTCCTAAACTATCACTATTTTTCCACTTTAGTCCTTTTTCTTCTACTTCTGTTATGTTTTTTTGTTATTTGATTTTTTTTCATTCATGAAAAGACTAAATTACCCCTTCCTCCATAACGCATCAAATAGTAAATATAAAAATGAAAAATGAAAAAAAAATTGGGGAAGGGTAATTTAGTCTTTTCATAAATGTCAATATTTTTACCATTTTAATTCTTACATCGATTTTTTTTATTTTTTATTTGTTATTTCATATTTTTTTGAAGGGAGAGGTAATTTAATCTTTTCATAAATGAAAAAAGTAAAAATAACCAAAAACTTAACGGAATTAGACGGAAGGACTAAAATAAAAAAATCTTTTAAGGATGCAAAAAAAATAAGTTCATGATTTAGTGTTAGATGTGAAAAATCACAATAGTTTAGGGAATATTAATGAAAATAACTCTAATACATTAAGACAAGTACTAATTAATAAAGTTCTTCCGGGTGGACATACTAAATATTTTTTTATTAAAAGTTCTACGTTACAACTTGTGCTAATGTCACTACGTTAAGTTGATGACTTGGAAGGAATAGAAAATGATCAGTAAAGTACTTAAATATATAATAAACTACTTGTAACCGAAAAAAATAGTAAACTATATATATGTATATATAGTAAATTACTTAAATAATTTTAAACAGAAATTAATATTACATTAGGTAAATCAGAAAACAAACGAGAGGGCAATTAAAGTGCCTCGCTAACTTTATTCTGCATTATAAAATACATCATCACATTAACTAAATAAAATGGTGGGTTAACCATTCACCCAAAAGATGAGGTGCTAAACCTGTTATTTGTCTTCTGGGACAATTAATGTTTAATTCTATGTTTGTGTGTAACTAATTGAGAACCTAATTAAAGTGCTCGCTAATTTATGAAAAAAATTAAAAATTCTAATTAACATGCTAGTTATATAATGTGGGTCTCCATGCATGCAATAATCTTCTTTTCTTGAAAAAAATTGAGCTGAAGAATGAATAAAAATTTTGAGTAATCTAAATAAGTGGTATTTATATAAGTTTAATTACAGATCATTTTACGTGGCCTTAATTTATATTTTGATAACTCGTACTTATGTAACTATACTTATATTGTAATGACCCAAAAATCTATCATAAAAGTTTTGGACATTTAGAGAAATTTCGCGCTGCTAGCCCGTTCGTCATATATCGTAGCGGAAGACTTGACAATTTGAAAAAAAATCATAATAAATAAAATTTTTTTATTAATCATATCATAACTAATACTTAAAAAAAATGTTTAATGCCTAACTTCAGTACATCATTAACCTACCTCAATGTTAAAAAAAAACTATAAGACTTATTTAAACCTAAGCATGTGCAACACTTCGTCATGAGCTTGAGCTACCATTCATCACTTAATCTTGATTATCTGCACGGATCTAGAGTGCAGGATTTCTCAATTAAAGTATGTAAAGATTATGCATGCCACGATAACCTATCAAATGCTTCTACATGTGATGCATAATTTATTATCATAATAATATAACATATTAACATGCATGCCAGAATTATACCATGATCCTTATATGACATACATCATGCTTATCATTCATTCTTAATATGCCATTCATAAAACATAATCATTTTAACATACCTGCCTTACCTTAAAGTCAGTACAATACCTTAAGAACATACATTCATATCATTTATAACATACATGACATAAACATATCATTACATTCATTTTCATTGTCATGTGTACTTTAAGAGTTTCTTTATAACTCCTTAATCTTTATTCATTACTTGACATTATTTCTTTCTTTTCATTCTTTACTTTACATTTCATCGCGATTACTTTATAACCCTTTGAATATTCATTCATCTTTCTTTCTTTTATTACCCTATGATATCATTGGGCGTATTATACCCTTGCATCCATTAACATTATCATATGATACCTTTCATCTTTATATTAAGAAATCTCAAACACCTCTAAGGTGATGATATTATTTTTCGAGAAGTCTCGTGAGGTGAACGACATTTACTTCTCATCCTTACATTCATGACTTATTTTCATTACATTCATCATATAATATACTTCTTTGCCTATTAATCAATATAGTTTAACATTCTTACATCAGTCAATCGAACACTAGAAAATCTCAAATACCTTTTGGATGATGATATTATTTTTCAAAGAAGTCTCAGTCGCCATAAAGCGAAAGACATATACTTCTAGGAAACCTCAAAAACCTTTAGGTGATGGAATTATTCCCCAAGAAGTTTCAATCATTATAAGGTGAAAGACGTTTACTTCTTACCACATCTTTCGTCTTTACATCATCATTACATTTGTCCATAAGGCACTGAAAAATATCAAACACCTTTTAGTTGACGGCATTATTTTTCAAAGAAGCCTCAATCACCGTGAGGTGAAAGTCATTTACTTCTTGCCTTCATCATTAATATTTACATCATTATGTTAATTCATAGGGCACTGAAAAATTTCAAACACCCTTTCAAATGATGACATTATTTTTTAAAGAAATCTTAATCACCATAAAACGAAAGACATTTACTTCTCAAAAACCTCAAACACCCTTTGGGTGATGGCATTATTCTCCATGAAGTCTCAATCATTATAAGGTGAAAAATATTTACTTTTTGCTCTCATCTTTCATCTTTGCATAATTAAAGGCTTAGAGTAACATCATTACAACTAGGCCATTGACTCCTAGGAAATCTCAAACACCCTCTCAGGTGATGGTATTATTTCCTGAGAAGTCTCAATCACCCTAAGGTAAATGACATTTACTACTTAACATTAATGAGTATCGAGACATTTCCTTCAATTTTATACTTTATTAAGGTCATCAATACATCAAGCATTCACATCAATCTTTCATCCTATAATTTAATTATGGCTGAGCATACATTTCTTGTATGTCCGTTCAACCATCATCAATCATCAATACATAGTAATGATATCATGAAAATACTTTAAGTATATCATAGAACCTATTTTCCATACGATCACGAAGTGATGGGTTGGTCACTGTCGTGACAAAACTCGAAAATGATTTGCCTTCTGTCACGATCGTGATTGGTGTAGTCACGACTGTATTTGGCGCCGTCAACGGCCGTGAGAATAAGTGTCACATGTGTGACAGAATGCTATTCCCCTTTCACATTTTCCTTCTCGCTCACGGTTGTGACCAGAAGTGTCAGGGCCGTTCTTCGCATGTCACGACCGTGAAAGAATATGTCACGATCATGCCAATATCTTTGACAATTAGCCTCTCAACCTTTCGGTCATGGCCGTTCCGAGAGTCGGCACGACCGTACCGACGTTTTGGAAGTCCGATCTTTCATACGAAATTATCAAATTTTGAGATTAAAACTCCAATAGAAACAATCTAAAACATCACTAATATTTTAGGTATAATTTCTTAGCATCTATGCATCATAGAACACATTAAAACATACAATTTTCATTCATTAACAAGATTTAGGATTTTTATCTAGAAATTCATATAACTAATAGAATATGTTCTCTGCATAGTATTCTGGCAGCAGACACTGAAATATTAATAACTTAATTTATACTTGTTCTTTTCGAATGATTCAAATTTTTTCAGAAAGCTAACACATACCTTTAATTTGTGAATACATTTCAAACTCTAATCAGTAATTTCAATTTATGATACATTTTAAAATTTGGTCTCACTATCCCCCGAGACAACATGATAATAGTCTGAATTTTTATACATCTTTAAATCATATGAAATCGATTTCTATAGAAAATAAACTTTGAGAAATTTCTATTCATATATTATTTGTAATTTTTGAATAAGTAAAATCTATTCAAATATTTTTTACAAAATAATCATAAATTTAACATATTATGCAACATAAATCATCCAACCTTCAATCAATCATGCAAATCCTTATTTATGCAATCCTCAATCAAAATTTCTATCAAGAACGGAGTATTCTTGAGTCACTCAACTCAAACAAAACATCAAAAGAGAAGAGAAGAGTTTGGATCCCTTTTACATACTTTGTTC
This sequence comes from Pontederia crassipes, assembly GCA_030549335.1. Taxonomy (NCBI): domain Eukaryota; kingdom Viridiplantae; phylum Streptophyta; class Magnoliopsida; order Commelinales; family Pontederiaceae; genus Pontederia; species Pontederia crassipes. The sequence continues at coordinate 3,424,058 of CM060184.1, forward strand.
TTGTTCTTTAATATTAATTTCCTTTTCCTTGTTCATGCCATCTTCCTCTTTGCAGTCATCACGTGAAAGAAATAAGAAAAAAAAATGAGAGAGAGAGAGTTTGGAGGTTTTTATAAAGTTAGTCTAGAGCTTTAATTAAAAGGTCCAAATGAATGTGGTCCAAAATTGGAATTGTTAGATATATCAAATCGGTCGTTGAATTTATGATTCAATAATCTCGGTAAAAAATGATTAGAAAAAAAAGGTGAAAACGTCGTTTTGTAAAATATAGAAAAAGATACCATTCCCAACTTGTTGGTCCGCACCTCACTTTCAAACCTACCCTTCACTATGTAGACTTCAACCTCATCAGCATCCATAATAATTCAACTTCGATGGTGACATTAATTCTCAATTTAACGTTCGCTATCTCTTTTCCTGTAACACTCTTATATAACACACATCCCATATATCTGCTCCTGACGTGGTTTCAAAGACACTAACCATTCCTTGCATGAGCTCCATGGATGTAATCGAAAAAAAAAGGCGTTAACGATTATAACAAACATTTTTCCCATCTTTAATTAGTGGACAATATAATATAATACGTGAAAGACTTAAAAGTAAAATAGTATGATTTTAATATCAAAATGCATACATGACTTTAGGTTAAGAATATAAAATTAATATTATTGCTCTTCCTATCAGTTTAAATTTTTAAAAAAATTAATTAGCACATCAAATTTATCAAATTCTGAGTTAAACTTCATTAATCTTTTATTAAAAAATATTTTCTCTCTTTATTCTCCACATGACGGACTAGACTAGATCAAAGTTGTCAACAATTCACACATAAAGAAAAAATGTTAAAAATATAAAATCAAGATTTAACCATTGCACCATCATGTATATCTATTTAGTACCAAAAAGCTTTATAAAATACTCAATACGTAGAGTTTAAAAAATAATTAAATGCTCGACTGAATAAAATTAATAAATAATTAATAATACAAATATCAATAATAATCAATTTAATATTTTTCAATTTTAAAAATAAAAACAATTAATTTATCAATCAATGTCAATTAATTATTATCAATGGGGCTTGATCAATTAACAAGAATCTTTATAATTGGTTTATCTATTTTACGCTAATATCAATTCAATTCAATGTAAAAATTACTATGCTTAACTTGTTTATCTTATTAATTCAATTACAGAACTCTCAAAATAAATTTTAATAGAACATCAACGTTACTTTCATGTGGTCAATGGTGGATGCAACATTATGGGAGGTGTCTAATTAAAGACAAACAATAGTAATTCAATTAGATTCATCGTACAATGGAGGATGGGAGGATCGAACATAAGAGGTTAACGTACCATTCTCTTAATTATGCCTCTTGATCACTTCAATTCAATAACAATTATATCTCAATTATACAAAATTTGATACGTGATGACCCACATATTTTCGTTTTTATTTTATTTGTCTTTGTATCTCTCTTTATCATTTTTTTATTGAGGTGTAACAAAACTCAATCACAAAAAGTATAGTCGATCATCACAGTAATACAATGAATATCATCACAATAAGTTGGTTAATAGATCAATTGTAATAACAAGATAAGAAATACTGTATTTGACATCAAAATATGTAATAATAAATTAAAGATAATTTATATCTTAAAAAATACCTTAACAATTGTTGAAACTTTAACCTAATCGTGACTCCAAGTCTCGATAAGGCCTTTGCTGTAACGCCCTCAGAAATCACACCTCTTGCCACGTAGGCGATCAGCTTGACCCCGGAGGCGCTACACTACCTATTGCTCTACTGACCTTGATTATTCAACAAATTGACTTATGTGACACCAATAGAGTAATAATATCATAATAGATAACCTTAAATGCAGAAGAGTAGTAGCCGGACACCATGATGAATGACTTAAATGCGAAAAATTCATAAGGTCTCATTTATAGAAAATATGCGGAAGTCTATGATGTTTCATATATAAAGTATGTGAAAATATAATAAACTTGTCTGAAGTTCTATATGCGGAAGAATACATGATGTCTCTAAACATAATATAATTTAAATGGAAATGTGATAGAAAACTCGGAGTAGATAGGTCACATGTGTGCAGCGTTCTCCAAACTCTGCGTTCTCCAATATCTCCTCAGTTGGCATTCTCACCTGCAAAATCCCAATGCAGGATAATAGAATACCCATGAGCAAAAGATGCCTAGTACACTAGCAATAAACGATGAAATAGGGATCTGTGAAATCAATGTATAAGCCTTTATTCAAATTAGTACTCTGTTCTCTACTCTAACAATACTTTAGCTTTACTCTGACTTTGCTTTACAATGTCTCTGCTATATTGTACAATACTTTACTTTACATTATCTCTGCTTTACTTTATAATACTTTGCTTTACTTTGCATTTGTTTTACTGTGAGTTACACTACGTCTTTTATATTACTATAATATCCTTAGGGTTGGTTGTCCTATGCGAGCTCGACTTTATTAGGTTGGAAAGCCATATGTGCCTCTCTGATTCTCTGATGCCAGAAAACCCATAAGGGAAAAAGGGGTGGGTGTTACTGCCCCACCCAGTTCGGAAAGTAGAGGGAAGAATTCCTACGATCCAGGAACAGTGGTCGGTTACAAGACCCGTAGGTTCACTGTCTCCTCAGCTAGCTACATGTTCCTCTGGCATAATACATTAATCTTTAAGGGAAGATGTATGTCCTTTAGCATAGCCCTTCGTTCGAGATACAGGTGGAAGAAATCTGAAATCTCAGGATTAGTGGTCATTTAAGATAGTAGCGTCGATGTCCCCTCAGCTAACTACCTATCCCTTCTCTACTTTAATCTCTGATCTTTACTTTAACTTTGGGGCGGCACATAGCAATCTCATGTCTTTATCCTTAACTTTGATTATCTTTCATTACTGTGAAATCTATGATTTAGAATCCCCTGAAAATTGATCTTTTTACAATGAGACTCAGCCAGTATAGGTGAACTGGTCAGAGTCGTAATTTTGATTAGGAGTGGATCAATCCAATTTAAATGTGATCAAAGCCTCTCTGTCAGACCGGTCAACCGTTCCAAATGGACCAGTCGACCGTCCTCTAGTATCGGTCGACCGGTTCTCCGAAATCGGTCGACCGGTTCTCCGAAATCGGTCGACCGAGTTCTCTGGTGTAGTGCCTACGAATCGGTCGACCGTCCAGGGTGTCGGTCGACCGGTCGTCAGGCCATGGAGATGCATATTGCGCATTGGATCGGTCGACCGTTCTCTAGGACTGGTCGACCGATCATAAGGTTTTATCTATTTGTCCATATATTGATCGGTCGACCACCGTAGTGGGGCCGGTCGACCGATAACAAGAGGTTCGTGTGGGTTTTTTGTGTAGACCGGTCGTCCGGTCTCTGGAATCGGTCGACCGATCGCTGCGATAAAACAGGGCCGCCGGATTTCTCCATGAGTTCCGGCGGCCTTCCGGCCGTCAATTGACGCCGACATGAATACGAAATAGGTAGGAAATAACTTCAAGATCATATTGAACCTATCCTACGCATTCAACAATCTCTAATTCATCGTTTAGGGATTTAAACACTTTGGGTACCTTATTTTCCATTCGATTGGGCTCGCCGGTCGATTCTCGTCATCCGTCGATCGCCGGACTTTCTTGATTGGCGAGGAAAGTTCGCCTCTTCCACGCGCATGTTGAGGAATGTTCGTTCTCATGGATTGGTCGAGGGTGTCCGCGTCGAAAGGATCGTCGGTCGCTGCTCTGCTCTGTCACTCGGTCGAGTGTCGCGGTCGTCGGTCGCTGAGAAGAAAGAACGAGAGGAAGAGAGAGAGATCGGGGGTTCCAAGACGGCGCACGAGTGCGTCCCTCCCCTCCTTATACACCTCGGCCGACCCTTGGTCGGCCAGAGGCGAATGGTGGTGTGGCCAGGGGAGGCGACGCCTCCCCTGCCGACCGGTCGTTTCATATTTTCCCCCCTTTTTTTATATGCACGAAGCGTCACATTTGCTTTGTCGCAACCAGAGGTTGTAATATGATGGTCACAAAATGGTCGCAGCTCACGCGATTGTGATCTATGCCAAGGCCTCATTGTGACCACGTAGTTTCTACTTGATCGGGTCACAGTCGTAACAATCACATTATGATGGAACCCCTTAATATTCGCGATTGTAGAGGAGATCACAACTTCCTTTCTCGTAGTAGGGGCTATCAAGTCATGATGAACCTTATCATCCGTTGTAACAACTCCCACTCTCAGTCTCTCACTATATATAGTCATGCAAGGAAAAAACTCAGTAACCATTATAAGTACCCTATAGGATCCCCTTCATGTACATTTTTTATCCATGAAAAATTATGCATAAGTTTACATCATTTAATTTGTATTTTTGGAGACTTTTGTGTTTAAAAAAATGGAGAGAATTAATTATTTTTTATATAAATTCAATTTAATTTATACCTAATTTTGGATAATTTTATTGTATAAAATTAAAATGGCAAGAAAATGGCAAAGGCAAAAAGGGAGCTCAAATGCACTATCACGATGATACCTACCATGGTCACGGGCATGAACTGAAGCATATTGGAGCTCCGTCACGGTTGATTAATTTTTATAAAATTTTCTTTAGTTTTGATTTCAAGCCAAGTTTGGGTAATTTTATTGCAGGAAATCAAAATGTCAAGAAAATGGCAAAGGCAAAAAGGGAGATTTTAAATGCATTGTCACGATCATGCTACCATGGTCGCGGGCACGCGCTGAAGCATATTGGAGCTCTGTCACGGCCATGCTCAGAGCTTTCGAGGCCACATTGTAGCTCTGTAACGGCCGTTCCAGAAGTATTTCACAGCCGTTCAAGGAGGCAATTTGCAAAAATTGTAATCAACTAGGTATTCTTTTATTATATTATGGTATTTCTTATGCTTTATAGATTATTTTTAATGATAACAAATCATCGTATACATATTATAATGGATTTAATAGAGATGCTCCCAATTTAAGTTGGGATCACCCTGCTCCCAACATTTTAATTGAACGATTGAGTTTCAAGGGGCGGATCTTCGGATACCCGATCACGATTGTTGGATTGAAAAGCGACGGTGGAAATACGGACGCATGAATTTTTTTCCTCATGAGCTCGCAAAATCCTTCAACTTCCTTCGCCTTCTCACTCCTCGCCATCCGACCTTCTGATCTCGTGCCACAGGTCGCTGCTTCTCCATGTCTCGTGCCGTCGACCTTGCTCAACAACTCCCTCACCGATGCTCATGTCGCATGCACTTTGACCTCGCTCGAGAATCCTCGCCACTGCCTTTGCCACCCCTCACCGCCTCGCCACCCCTCTCTGCCGTCGTCCAAGAGGAAAGGGCGATGAACTAGAAAGGGTGGCAAATTGGAAAAAAAAATGAGTGGAAAAAGAAAACTACATATGTATCTACAGCCGTCGCTCATGAATCGGATGACTGCGAAATCGTGTGCGTTATCGGCCCTTGATGATAGATCCGGTGGATGAAAAGATGGGAGAGGTGTCTGGAGCACCGCATTAAATCCTATTACAATATCTAGATTTTTTTTTGTTGTCGCCCCACTTTAGGCCATAAAAGTTGATGGCATTTTATTACTTGCCATGCTAGAATTAAATTAGTCACAGTCATCGCTGAAGTTATTTATTAAAAATAATTTATTTAAATTCATATATCAAAAAATCTTTATTACTATTAATACACATGAAGATGATGCTAGTCATTTGTTACACTAAAATTAATAACGAGTATTATCACATATTGAAATTATGTAATAATATAAACATAATTATTGCAAATTAATTCGATATTATTTAATCTTTTCCCAACGGAATCATCTTATACTATTGTGTTATATTTCTATTATAAGCCATTATCATATTTCTAAAGCAATACAATTTTTTATTTCATAAAAAAAGAACTAGTATTCAGCTTAGTTCAAAGTCCATATACGTTTTCACAGGGACCCTAATTACAAACCAAATCAACTACTTAAAAAAATAAATTCAAAATTACCAGATCCAATCATTCATGGGAAAAAATGTCGGAATAATAATTTTTACAATGTAAGACCCGTCAGTTAGATCAGATCATATCAAATCCGTTAAATTGGACGATCAAACCTGATAAGAAAAAATTATTATAAGATGATAAAATGAATAAATTGAGATATTTTTTATGCTTTCTATATTCTCGAGCACACAAATCTTTTTAAAAAATAAATTAAATAAAAATAATCGATGAAACAAATTAGCTCATCAAATAATTTATGTAGGATATTACAAAATTAAAATTTTAAAGTTTGATTGAGAATATTTAATTTTTTTAATATTTTAAATTTTTATTTTCATCGATTGAATCCAAATTTTTGACCGGATTAAAGTCGATTAAATTCTTTATTGAATTTTAACCGATCCGTCATCGTTTTAAGCTTCGGACGCGATCCGTTGGCTAGGCCGGCTGGGTCTGACATCACTGAATTTTAACCACACATGATGGTTTGCCCAGGAGTGACTACAAAATTTGAACTTATTTATCTTATATTTATCTTATATATTTATATAAAGCTAAAAGACAAACGTAAGTTTCAAACTTTTTTATGATCATCTATGCCTTTCATCTATTTTCTAAGATTTTTCAGAAGTTTTGTTATTTTTTATCTTTTGCACCATCGCACGTTAAATGACCAACCATAATTATGTTTTCATGCTGTGAAACGATAGGTCATTTACATGTGCATTAAATGACCTATCTTTTCACTTTCTTTTACATGCTCATTTATATCTATTTTTGGAAGATGAAGGGAATTTTTTGGAAGAGGAAGAGAATAAGATTTCTTAGAAGATGAAGTGATGAGTTCTCCCTATAAAAATGCAAGAATGATATTGTTGTGTTTCCAAGCTTTGAAACTGCTTGCATTTCTGGACCAGACGCTTGTCCTGGTCGCCGGAGCGAGCCAAGACGCTCTCCAGAGAGGGAAAGACGAGGGAAACGTAGAAGGGAGGCGACCGCAGACCTGCGAAACGACGGGAACGAGGGAAGGTGGGGGTCATGGAGCAGCCTCGAGGGTGACCCCCACACCCCTCGCGCGAGGGAAGGTGGGGGTCATGGGGAGCGACCACCCCACCCCCAGTGCCGCACCGACGACGACGCAGGGGCGGCGATCCCCCCCCCCCCCTTTTTCTTTTTCGGCGTCGAACCCCCATCCCCCTCATTCCCTGCGTTCATCGGCATGGCGCAGGGGGGTGGGGTGGCCGATCCCCTCCCTACGACCTCCGGCGAGGTTGCAGGGAGGGGGCGCCACCCTCCCCACTCCTGTGCCACGCCAATTTATTATGATATTTTTTATGTAAAATTGGATTAACGTAGGGGGTATAATAGACTTTTCACAAATGGAAAAAATAAAAAATAACGAAGAAGTCGACGGAATTGGACGGAAGGAACAAACTGAACAAATCGTGATAGTTTAGATACTCAAAAAATGAAGTTTATAATTTTGGATTAGATGTGATAACTCGCGATAGTTTAGTGGAGGTCAAAGGAAATAATCCTAAAAAAATTTTGTAATTTGTGAAGTCCCATTAGACGTACAGTTTAAATTACTATTTGTGCATAAAGTCCAAGATTGACAAAAATATTTTTGCTTTTATGAGACTTTTTAATAGAGTTCAAGATTGGTATTTGTATAAAGATGGGAGCGAGCTTGTATTTGAATGCATAAACTTATCCCAAACAAACTTCAAACGAACTTATCTCATTTATCTCTGTTTTGCAAATTTGAAACTACTAGAAATTGATTAAGGAATAATAGAGAATGATTAAATATTTAATTATTAAATTAAATCAAAGTTATTTTTTAATAAATGAAAAATTAAATTAATAAATATAGAAAAGATATAGATAAAGATCTAATATATAAATAAATTTCTTTTCTTATTATAACATAATGACTACTTTTATAATTTTTAAAATATTTGTTATTTATTAAAATATTATCATAAAATAAAGGCAAAATTAATCAATTTAAAATCCAATTATTTTTTAAAAAAACAATGTATATTGATAAGACAAAAAATACGAGAGAAAAAATATTTAAAAATGTAATAAAATAATTAAATATTAAAAAAGTTTTCCTGTGACAAGAAGAAGGGTATATTCAGAATAATAAAATTCACCCACTAAACTGGTGGAGATGACTTATAAAATTTAAAAGGCCAATCATTTAATTTAGATTTATATTTACCAAAAAAAATCTTATAAAATTTAGGCCCACGAAACAAGGTCCAATACATCTCATTCTTTTACGTAGAAAAGAATTAGTTTTATAACTAGGTAACCCTAGCGTTTCACATAATTTAAATATGTTTCAAAATATAAATTTAAATATATAAAAAATATACTTGTATATTTTCATTAAGATTCATAATAAATATTTTAAAATATAAACTTAACTAACACATATCTTTATTCAAATAGTAAGATATTTTATAGGTTACAAAATAATGCTTATACATTGTAAATCTTATTAAAATATATTAGTATATTATATATATATATATTTATATTTTAAAATATATTTAAATTGCGCGAAGCGCAAGAATGTTATCTAGTTATTCCAATGAGTGAGGAGGAAAAAAAATCAAAGTTGGTAGAATTATCAATTTGATTACGCTAATGATTTTTCCGGTTAACAAAAGAGTTTATGAAGGAAAAGTAGAAACTAAAAATAGTGGCATCTAAATATTCGTATGAAGGTGCGCTAGCTACACGCCTTTTTTCTATTAATAATTTTGAGTGAGACCAACAGTGAGGTTGAGTCCGGTTAAATTAGACAGATCGTCTTCAACTTTGAATCGATATTTCAATAGTCATTAATTTTAATTTGTAATCAGAATATTCTTCAATTATAATTTTATTTCACGATTCGTCCTGTCTATTTTTTTGGCATAAAAACTAATGAACTTATTCGGTTGTGCTTTTGCCTAACATTCAATATTATCAAAATCGGACCGGACCGATCGATTCAATCGTAAATCGGCCGATAATTCGGTTCTATTTGATATCAAAAGAAAAATTATTGAAGGGCATAAACAAATGAAATAAAAAGAAAAGTGTTAAAGAAAAAAAAAGAATAATTTAGGATAAAATTTATTAACATAGCATCTATCATCAATAAATAATAGATACTAAATTAATAATAATCTATTTCTATTTATATGTTAATCATTATTATTTATAATTATTAAAAATTTTAATAAATAAAATTATGTTATATTAGTTTTTAATATTTTTAATAGGTTATTAGTACAATATTTATACATTATATCATATAGCTTATAATTTATTCTTATAATTAATATAAATAATATTATTTTAATAAAATTCGATTCAATCCGGTTGAACTCCATTGGACCGACCCAACTACGACCTAATAAGGGGTCCGATCCGATTATAAAAATATTGCTAACATTGGTGCTGCAAGAATGAAGAACGAATTCTCCATCGGCGCCAAGCGAGGGGCCGGCATCCCCCTTCTCCATTGGCCTCGCACGCCTTTCTCCATTCTTAGCCGATGAGCAAAAAAAGGGCGTTGGCACTCCCTTTCTCCCTCATGACCGATGATAGGTCCGGCCCCCCTTTTCTCCTTTGCTTGCGGTCGAAGTAGAAAAGGAGGATTGGCGCCCTCCTTTCTCCGTCACGGCAGTCGAAGAGGGAAAGGGGAGCATCGGCCCCCCTCATGTCTTTTTCGCCGACCCTTTCTCCTCCGCGGCCGGCGAAGGGGAAAAGGGAGCATCAGCTCCTCTCGCATCTTCCTCGCATGCGGCGAGGAAGAATCAAGGGGCCTGACGCCCCTGTGCAAGGTCGCCGGCCCCTTTTTCATTTTTTAATTTTTAATATGAGTTTATTATATATTTATATGATTTTATTATTTTTAGATGATGTGAATGAAAGAGAATGTGGCAGTCATATAATTTAGGCAACCGAAAAACTTATTATCATTGGTGGAGTGGACGAATAGTACAATGAAATTAAAGTTGAGAACGTTTTAATTATGAATTGAAATTGAAGAACTGCTAAGATATCGCCTTAAAGTTGGAACAATCGTTGAGTGGGACCCTGAAGCTTTACATAAAACAACTATATCTTAATCATTGTCCACCAACGAAAAAAATATTTGCATTATATATGTTTCTAACTTTCAACACTCTCGTGGCATATTTCAATCATTGTCCATCAACGGACGCCCATCTCTCTATCACTCACAGATTTGCAAACTGTTCACGTAACTAATCCTTATATAGGTTGCGTTGCCTCTTCATTTCATTTGTCGGCGCACAGCTGCAACAGAAGAACACAGCCATGGTCGCCGTAGGGGGAAACGTCAGTGCTCCTGAACCTGAACCAGTGGTTCTGTACCCTTCGCCTGGCATGGGCCACTTGGTGTCCATGGTGGAGCTCGGCAAGCTCTTCGTCCTCCACGGCCTCCCCGTCACCGTCGTCACCGTCGATCCCCCGTACAACACCGGTGCCACCGCCGCCTTCATCGCCCGCGAAACCGCCGCCAACCCTTCCATCTCCTTCCGTCGCCTCCCCGCCGTCGACGTCCCGAAGACCTCCTCGCCCCACCCCGAGGCCATCGCCTTCGAGCTCATCCGGCTGTCCAACGGTAACCTCCTCGACTTCCTCCGCACCGTCACGCCCCGCGCTCTCGTCATCGACTTCTTCTGCGGTGCCGCTTTTGACGTCGCCGCCGAGCTCGGAGTTCCCTGCTACGTGTTCTTGACCTCCGGGGCGAACTTCCTCGGCAGCTTCCTCCACTTCCCCACCATTGACGCCGCGAGCACCAAGAGCTTCCGGGAGCTGGGCTACCAACCTCTTCTCATCCCCGGGCTTCCGCCACTCCCGGCGAATCACATGCCCCTCCCCATGCTCGAACGGGACGATGACGCCTACAGGGGATTCCTGCGCAACAGCATCCGCTTACAGGAGGCTCACGGAATCCTAATCAACACCTTCGACAAGCTGGAGCCGAGGGCGCTAGAGGCCATCGCAGCCGGCCGATGCACGTCGGACGGCTACCGGACGCCTCCACTTTACAGCGTCGGTCCCCTGATCAAATCCAGCGACAAGGGGAACGACGGCAACAGCGAGCAGTGCCTCGGTTGGCTCGACACTCAGCCGCAAGCGAGCGTTGTGTTCCTCTGCTTCGGTAGCATCGGCCTCTTCTCGGCGGAGCAGCTGAAAGAGATGGCCGTCGGACTAGAACGTAGCGGACAGCGGTTCCTGTGGGTGGTGAGGAGCCCTCCGAGCCAAGATCCGGAGAAGCGGTTCGAGCAGCCGCCGGAGCCGGACCTGGACGCCCTGATGCCGGAGGGGTTCCTGGAGCGGACGGCTGGGAGGGGATTGGTGGTGAAGTCGTGGGCGCCGCAGGTGGCGGTTCTCAATCACAAGGCGGTCGGAGGTTTCGTGACCCACTTCGGCTGGAACTCGGTCCTGGAGGCGATCATGGCCGGGGTGCCAATGTTGGGCTGGCCAATGTACGCGGAGCAGTGGATGAACAAAGTGTTCGTGACGGAGGAGATGCTTCTGGCGGTGGCGGTGGAAGGGTACGACCAGGAGCTCGTGGCCGCCGCGGAGGTGGAGAAGAAGGTGCGGTGGCTGACGGAGTCGGAGGGCGGGAAGGAGATGAGGGCGCGGACGGCCGCCACGAAGGAGAGTGCAGAGGAGGCGCTGCGGGCAGGTGGCTCGTCGAGCGCTGCGTTGAGTTCCAATTGTTAACCACAACCAAACAGTGCCTAAGTAAATTTATCATGAAAAAAGTTGTGTGTCATTTATTTTCAACTTTATTTCTTTTATGTCATTATTGTCACTTTTAAAAGAAATTGATCACTTTTCTATATGAGGGTGAACGTTTTTTTTTTTCTACCTATGTCTATTAAAATAAAATGATAATAATATATTTTGAGTGAGAATAGTGACACTTTGTTTTACTAAACCTTCTTTTGTATTGGGAGAAAAAAAAAAGATAATACAGAAACTTTTCACATTACAGAAACGTTCTTTGGGACTTCAACTGATAGGCAACTTTTCACATTACAGAGACGAAGGGGCTAATAAAAAGATAAATAAAATAAAGGAAATATTTTTTTTTAAAAAAAATCAGTCTCCAAAATCTCTCATACTACTATATTTTACGATTTTCCCATTTTCTCTGGCTAATATTGAAGTCATATGTGCATAGTCATCCATCATCTTTGATCACATAAAAATGATGAAGAAATGGACAATAATTAAAGTGAAAAAAGGTTCCTATTAAATGGGTTGTCACTTGTCACTATTAAAACTCACAAAGTGGTACAAAGGTAAGGGATTCAAAGAATAAATTTCTAAAATCGATGCACGCCTTTTTGTCAATCCAATATTATTTAGGTTCTATTTAACTTCAAAATATTTTATTTCGTGGGTTATAAAATAATATTGAAACACCCCTAAGCACGAATTTAAAACACATTTGATAAGTGGAGGGGTGGTTACATATAAGCTTATTACCATTTTTGTATTTTATTCATGTAGGATTATTCATCAAACTATCTTAATTTTTACCTCGGATCATTATAATCTTCTCCCCCAAATGGCTCAACATCTTCGTTGAGTGGGGTCCGTATTACTCGTGTTGATTCGTAGCCCATGTTGACTTAATTTCGATCCGCACGAATTTAAAATATATTTTGATAAATAAAAAAAGTAGCTATGTAGTTTTGCTCATATAAAACTATTTATTAAATCATCTTGATCGTGAAGCCTTATATTATTAGTAGGTGAAATTTTAAAAAGCGTCATACACAGTTTACAAAAATTCAGAAAAATATTCAGGAGAGGCGTTTGAATGCATAACGTCACCGTGAAAAAGAAGAAAAAAATAATAAAGTGACAACTTACAGGCTCATACCAACATCCAAATACTATTTTATAAATTTTACCGAGTTGGAAAAAATTCTTCAATTTTTTTATCCCACTTTTTTACTTTTTCCAACGTCCCCATACAAGGCATTATTTGTCTATCAAACTTTATTGTCCATCTACATGTTACCCGCGTGATCAATCATGAAAGGAAAAAGATTTTAATGTTCTATAAAACTTCAAACTTAAAGTACTTCAAATTTATTGAAATCTATTAATTTATTGAAAAGGAGGAGATCCTAAATTTTTTTTCATGTGCTAAAATCTTGATTATTTTTACAATTGGAGTCATAAGTTGCTGGGTACCATGGCTTGCTTTGGGAATCCAATGACCCGAGGGTCCCTGGTCGGGTATGGATTAGAATTTTTCGACCTGAGTTGATTTGACCCGATCCAAAGATTTATTTTTTTATATTTTTTTAATTTTCAACTAATATTTGGTACTAAAAATTTATAAAATATTTTAAATGTGTAAAATTGTAACGTACCATGTTTTAAAAAAATTCAAATTTAAATCCCTGCAATAACTCAAGTAACCTCTCACCATTAATTTTCTAATCTTTAAAATTGAAAACCCCTTCCACGATCTCTCACAATCAGGGAATTAATGGTCAGAATAGTGCTATTTGTTGCCTTTTCCTTCCATTTCTGCATCTCTTCTTCTCCTTTTCATTTTTCATTCCTTGTTTTCTCTCTCATGCTCCCTTGTGCTCGGTCGGAAGACATAAGAAGAACTTCGGCAGGTTCTTCGGGTGTACGTGATGCAAGACGAGGAGGAGAACGAGAGTAGGACTTGCTCCGGCAAAGCGACGAACCAACGACGGACAAGAAGGTGTGTGTTTTGGAGATCTAACTCATGGATTATTTTCTAAAAGATTTATGCATGCCTTAAGGATTTATTTAGACGTAGGATTAATATTATGAGGAGTAGAGATCGGCCATGAAATTCTAATGAAATCGCATAGCCTATTTATTTTATTCAGTGCCTGAAACGAATGTTATAATGCCAGACGTGAGGTGTAATAGGACAGCATCATACATGATCAATTAGTAAAATATATATTATTAGTTATTATCGATTTAATCATCTATTCATGTAGATCCAATGGAGACGAGTCAAATCAGTCTCCTTCGTATTACTAATTGCCATGTATAATTCATGCATCAAGAAAAAAAAACTTAGCTTCTGACAGGTGCATAAAATGCTAATGCACCAAGGCCTACTACGTGGTTGAACGAATGTATTAAAAATGCACTTAGCATGGTGCACTTCTTAAAATCACGTATGAAATATATTATTATTTGTCATTTCCTCACCGTAGAAGCAGATTGAACATCTGGATCCTGTAGCACATGCTATAATACTTCATATTGGTGCATTATTTGTATTGATAATGTTAGTATTTGATGTACTGATGAAGTGATGCACCATTGCATTGACAATGATACTGTATTTGGTGTACTTGTGACATGATGCACTAAAGTGAATATGTCTCGCATGGAAGTGCATATGAAGCATTCGAGCACATGCTACATATACCTCACCGTGACACTATAGTTACCATATAGCATTATAGGACTATAATGTTTGACGTGTTATAACACTATAGTAAATGCTATAACAAAAGACTTACTAGTCTATGCTACGTTCTCGTTATATTTTATAAATATAATGATTCTTGTTTTCAATGTCATACGTTCCGATTGGATCAATTTACCATCCATCACCGATTGGGTCAATTTACCATCCATCATGTTGTAATACTGTAATTTGGATATGTCTATGATTTCTAAATCTCATCGTGTTATGTTCTTATCTTGATCTTCTTTTTGGACGACCATGAACTTTCAAACGGACAATTGCTCGATCTTTTTTATGTCTGATTTGTGGACAGAGGATGTATGAACATAACCAAACCTCATGATTTTATAAGTCATGTCCACTTGATTAATGACTTATTTTATATGAATATGAAAAGATGATTCGGAGTTGCCTCTACTCCCTACGGCCTTGATTGATCAAAATGATCAAAAGACAGGTCCATGATTTATAAGAAAGAGGGTTATCAATTGCATATCTAGATGGAAGTTTCTCTCCTTCAGATGTTTCCGCTTTAAATGAGGTCATCTCGCCCGACGGGGCACTCGCCGTGGTACTGATCCCCACTGGCCCACTATGGTCTAGATAGCTGCACCCATGTGTGCCTGCAATGGTATTCCCTAGAAGTGAAGAGCTCTTCCAATTTATGAACAAGATGAAAGAACATGAATGACCAAAAGAAGAATGAAAGGATTTTGACCTTATGAACATGAATATGAACAATGAACATTAACCCAAACATGGAAAAGAAAGAAAATGAAAAAGCACGAATTATGATTCTTCTTATCGACTCCTCTATTATGATTCATTCTTATACTTGATTTTCATGATTACCTCATGCTTATTCTGATGGAACTAATCTATGATTTATATGAACTCACACTTAGCTTTATGCTAACGATTGAGTTTGCTCCCCTGTGTAATCCCCACAGGTACTTGATATGGATGTGTGCCGTGTTGATGTGTGTGCGGCGACTACAGCTTAGTGGCGTGTGCACATGGTTATATGGTCTAGATGGAGTCTTTATCTTTCAGCATATCGAATTGTATTTTCATTTGGATAGAACCTATAGTATTGTATTATGGCATGAACCTTTATATGCCTACGTGAGACATTGATGTACCTTTTGTTTATTTAGCTTCCGCATTTCTTTATATTATTGTGTAATATTTTATTATTTAAGTCTTTCGCTTACGTGTTATTTTTATTGACCATTTGAGTAAATAAAAGAGTCAAAGAAAGACCAAAGAAAGTAACGACCGAAAGGAGATCTCGTCACGTGGCAGGGTCGAATTTCGGGGCATTACAAAAATAATATATAAATTTTAACAAATTCTTTTATACTTTTAAAATAAATATTATATCATATTTTTGTATTAAATAATAGATAAAGTAAGTAAAAACTTAAAAAAAAGGAAAAAATGATGGTCGAATTACTTGGCCACCCGTCCTGAACTGAATCGGGTTGGATCGGATCCATCTCTCTAAAAAGGACTGACCCGACCCGACCCGATCAAAATTGGACTCCTATATGCGTGTCTAATAAATTTATTTCATACCGAAAGGTTGTCTGCTTCATCAAAAGGGATTTTCTTAGCACAACTATTTCATCAAAAAGGGATTTCCTTCTTTGCTTCGACCGACAGGTTGACCGACCTGTACTATTTTGTGCATAACGTTTTGCACAGTTATCCAAATTAGATAGGATAAAAAGTGGGTTCCCCCATTTAAAATAGGGGAACATACCCCCCCCCCCCCCCATTTTACGGCGCTCGTCCGATCTCGATCGGACGGGCGCCATTTTAGATCAAAAAAACTGCCACTTGAGATCAAAAAATAGCGTGAACCGGTCGTCCGTCGAACCGTCCGTGCGTGAACCTGTCGTTCGTGAACCGGTTGATAAATTCATCCGCGCAGTGAAATATTCGCCCTTTCTCCCCTCATTTTCTCTCTCCCTCTTTCTCCCCTCCTTGCGCGACGACGACGACGACGTCCGGCGACCACCGCCGAAGCGACACGATCCGCTCAACCACGCGCCACCACCACGTCGGCGACCACCGCCGCCGACCAGATCCGCGCCACCACGACCAGATCCGCGCCACCACCACCACCACCACCACCGACCAAATTCGCGCCACCACCACCGCCGACCAGATCCGATACCATGACGACCAGATCCGCCCTTCTTCGATCGCCGGCCGACCAGATCCGCGGCGACGACAACCACGAGGTACTCTCCGACAGATCCGCTCTTCTTTGGTGTATGTTCCTTTGCCGATTTTAATCTCGGGCCAACCTGTCTTTGCCGACAGATCCGCCGCATGCCGCCCTCCCCGCTCGCACGAAGACGCCCTCCCCGCTCGCACGCCGCCGCCCTCCCCGCTCGCACGAAGACGCCCTCCCCGCTCGCACGCCGCCGCCCTCCCCGCTCGCACGCCGTCGCCCTTCGTCACACGCGCCGCCGCCGCCGCCACCCTTCGTCTCACGCACTGCCGCCGCCGCCCTTCGTTGCACGGTGCCGCACTTCTTCGCACGGTCGCTGACTGATCTCGACGTCGCACACCGACGATTTTCATCTGCAATTGATAATTGTATTTCAATGAATTTTGTTGTGAATTGTGAATGAAGAATGTTTCATTGTATTTCAATGAATTTTGTTGTGAATTGTGAATGAAGAATGTTAGTGAAATTGAGATGTTAATTGTGCATTAGAAATGAAATTGGGAAATGCGGTATGAAAGTTGAAATGTTATCGTGAATGAGCTTCTCCAATAGAATATCGTTTTACAATTCAATCTCAACAGAAAAAGCGGTCGACGCCACAAAAATCAATGACTTTTGAAACATCACCCCACTTTTTCATGCTCTCCACTCTAGATTGCAACACAAACATCAATCCACTCTAGATTGCTACACAAACATCCTTCATTACAACTCAAAATTAACAATTACAACATTACAATTACAAATTACAATTGACACTTATGATTACACAAATTAGACAAAAATTAGGGCATCGAACGGTCGAACAGTCTACGGATTTGTCGGCGGCCAGGAGCTCGGCGGGCGGCGGCGTGGTCCTCGACGGGACGGAGCGGCAGGGCGGGCGGCGGCTTGCGAGATTGGCATGACGTGCGGGCGGGCGGCCAACAGCGGGCGGTCGGGGTCGTGCGAGCGCAGCAAGGGGGCTGGCGGCATGCGGACGGGGACATGCGAGTGCAGCAGGGCGGCCAAATCTGGTCGAGCGAGGCCGCCGCCGACCAGATCTGGTCGAACGGGGCTGCCGCCGACCAGATCTGGTCGAAGGAGACCGCCAACGACCGGTTCCATCGAACGAGGCGGTGTCGATCAGATATTCGAAGCGTCGGATGTCGTCGCGCAGTGGTCGGCGGCGGAGGACGAAGGGCGGCGGCGACAGTCAGCGGCGGCGGTGCTCGCGTGGTGGTCCGTGGCGGAGGACGAAGGGCGGCGACGGATCTGGTCGGAAAGTACCTCGTCGTCGTCATCATCTCGTCGCGCGGATCTTGTCGGCAGCGGCGGAGGTGGCGCGGATCTGGTCGGCGGTGCCCCTTCGGCGCGAATCGTGTCACGGCCGGTCGTGATCATGCGAATATCGTCGTCGAAGTCGCCGGACACCGTGCCGGTCGTCGTCGCACGAGGAGGGGAGAAAGAGGGAGAGAGAAAATGAGGGAAAAGAGGCGAAATTTTTACTGCCGACCCTTTTTATTATCGGCCGAAGACGACCGGTTCACGCGCCCACCGGTTCAGTCGAACGTCCTCCGGTTCACGCGATTTCACGTCGGTTTTTCATGTGTAAAACGACGCCCGTCCGATCGAGATCGGACGGACGCATTAAAATGGGAGGTAAGTTTCCCCATTTTATCCAATTAGATAATCTTAAATTCTATACATAGCTAATAAATTTTTCTACAACTTTGATATTCAACATTAATCTATAATCTAATATGATCATAGTCAATTATTTAATGAAACTATAGTGCATAAAGTTGTTATTTTTTATTTTTTTTAACATTTAACTTTAATATTTTTAAATTTGTATCATCAAAATATAATTTTATATATCATAAAAATTTTGTTCCAACTGATTTATGAGTCAATAATCTCGGCAAAAAATGAACAGAAAAAAAGGTGAAAACGTTTTATCAAATCTAGAAAAAGATACCATTCCCAACTTGGTGGTCCCTACCATTCCCAACAGTAACTCACTTTCTACGTAGACTTCAACCTCATCACCGACCATAATAATTAAACTTCCGTGGTGACATTATTAATTCTCAATTTAATTTTCGCTTATCCTTCGCTGTAACGCTCCTCTATAACACGTTCACATCCCATGTATTTGCTCTGACGTCGACTCAAAGACCAAGTCATTTCTTGCATGAGCTCCATGCACCTCCACTCTCACTCGACTAAAGAACTCTATTATTTGTTGTGTTTTCACTCGACTACCAACTCTTGATTGGCAATGCATTATTGTTTTCTCGCATGAGAATCTGTTTATAACTTTTGGAACTTCATACGTGCTTGTGTTCTATAATTGATTGCATGTTGTTTTGGAGACTGATGTTTAGTGAGGAATGGAACAAAAAAAAAGAAGATATGGAGAGAGATGACGAAGTATATGCCAAATGTTATGAGTTATCAAGCCATACTTAAAGCAAAAAAGGAATCCTACAAGTATGGATTGACCTTTTTATTAAAAAGATAAAATTCCCACAACCAACAATTCCATTCCTGATGACCCGGCCACCCAACCAACCAAGGGGGATCACTCTGCTTTCGCTTTTGCCCTCGTGTTCAACCCCTCCACTAGCGCAGACAACGCAGCCCTCGACGAGCCACCTGCCCGCAGCGCCTCCTCTGCGCTTTCCTTCATGGCGGCCGTCCGCGCCCTCATCTCCTTCCCGCCCTCCGACTCCATCAGCCACCGCAACTTCTTCTCCACCTCCGCGGCGGCCACGAGCTCCTTGTCGTACCCTTCCACCGCCACCGCCAGAAGCATCTCCTCCGTCAGGAACACTTTGTTCATCCACTGCTCCGCGTACATTGGCCAGCCCAACATTGGCACCCCGGCCATGATCGCCTCCAGGACCGAGTTCCAGCCGAAGTGGGTCACGAAACCTCCGACCGCCTTGTGATTGAGAACCGCCACCTGCGGCGCCCACGACTTCACCACCAATCCCCTCCCAGCCGTCCGCTCCAGGAACCCCTCCGGCATCAGGGCGTCCAGGTCCGGCTCCGGCGGCCGCTCGAACCGCTTCTCCGGATCTTGGCTCGGAGGGCTCCTCACCACCCACAGGAACCGCTGTCCGCTACGTTCTAGTCCGACGGCCATCTCTTTCAGCTGCTCCGCCGAGAAGAGGCCGATGCTACCGAAGCAGAGGAACACAACGCTCGCTTGCGGCTGAGCGTCGAGCCAACCGAGGCACTGCTCGCCGTTGCCGTCGTTCCCCGTGTCGTTGGATTTGATCAGGGGACCGATGCTGTAAAGTGGAGGCGTCCGGTAGCCGTCCGGCGTGCATCGGCCGGCTGCGATGGCCTCTAGCGCCCTCGGCTCCAGTTTGTCGAAGGTGTTGATTATGGTTCCCTGAGCCTCCGGTAAGCGAATGCTGTTGCGCAGGAATCCCCTGTAGGCGTCATCGTCCCGGTCTAGCATGGGGAGGGGCATGTGATTCGCCGGGAGCGGCGGAAGCCCGGGGACGAGAAGAGGTTGGTAGCCCAGCTCCCGGAAGCTCTTAGTGCTCGCGGCGTCAATGACGGGGATGCGGAGGAAGGTGGCGAGGACATTCGCCCCGGAGGTGGAGAACACGTAGCAGGGAACTCCGAGCTCGGCGGCGACGTCAAAAGTGGGACCGCAGAAGAAGTCGATGACGAGAGCGCGGGGCGTGACGGCGCGGAGAAAGTCGAGGAGGTTACCGTTGGAGAGCCGGAGGAGCTCGAAGGCGATGGCCTCAGGGTGGGGCGAGGAGGTCTTCGGGACGTCGACGGCGGGGAGGCGACGGAAGGAGATGGAAGGGTTGGCGGCGGATTCGCGGGCGATGAAGGCGGCGGTGGCACCGGTGTTGTACGGGGGATCGACGGTGACGACGGTGACGGGGAGGCCGTGGAGGACGAAGAGCTTGCCGAGCTCCACCATGGACACCAAGTGGCCCATACCAGGCGAAGGGTACAGAACCACTGGTTCAGGTTCAGGAGCTGTGACCTTTCCCCCTACGGCGGCCATGGCTGTGTTCGATCTGTTGCAGCTGTGCGCAGACAAATGAAATGAAGAGGCAACCTATATAAGAATTACGTGAACAGCTTGCAAATCTGTGAGAGATGGGGCGTCCGTTGATGGAGAATGATTGAAATATGCCAAGAGAGTTGCTGTCGTGGTTATATTGATGCAAATATCATTTTTGTTTGTTGGTGTAGAAGATATATGTAGTTATTATATGTAAAGCTTTCAGTGGTCGCCCACGCCAAAATTATTAGCAGAAACAAGGCGTGTAGCTAACGCACTTTCATCTGAAGATTTAGGTGCCACTACTTCAAGTTTCTATAATCATCTTTCACAAACTCTTTGGTTAACCGGAAAAATCATTAGCGTAATCAAATTGATAATACTATAGCTATCCAACTTTGATTTTTCTCCTTAGTTATATTGGAATAATAAATAAGTTCAAATTTTGTAGTCGCAAGATATAATGTATCATCTACTCAAAATTGGAAGAAAAAATTGAGGATATGTGACGGAAATGAAAAGCTTGAACCATTAGGATTTTATCAAGTTTATGTTGCTCATAATGAAATTTCTTCTTACGACGATATCTTTTGTTCGTGAATGTTTTTATCTTGTTCACACATGTTAAATGTATTCATCTTATCTTCTTTGTTGTCTTGATTCCATCGATCTTCAATGGAATTCAACATAACTTATTAAAATTTTGTCAAACTCGGCCTATGGAACCAATGTTTATTACTTAAAACGATCAACGGATCAGTTGAAATTTGAGAAAAAGTTTGACCATTTTGACTCGATCAAATTCAGTCAAAACTCGAATTCAATCGGTCAACCCGTCAAGTTTGAGCAATCCGGCCAAATGAAAATAAATAAATAAATAAATTTTAAAAATTAAATCTTCTCAATCAAACTTTGAAATTTTACTTTTGTAATTTTGTTATATAATGAGCTAATTTGTTTCATCCATAATATGTGCATTATTTTTATTTAATTTCTTTTATAAAAAAAATTTTGTGCTTTCAATTTAAAATAATTTTTAGAAATAAGTAATTGAATTCTATTTTTTCACTTTCTCTTTGATTATTCATTTTAATTTTTTAATTCAAAGTTAAATTCAATCATCAATACATTCTTGGGAATATAGAAAGCATAAAAAATATCTTTATTTATTAATTTAATCATATTATGATAATTTATTCTTATCTGGTTCGATCGTTCTATTTAATCAATTGGACCCGGTTGAATCCGAGTAAAACCTCAGTTCAACCAACCAATCTGTCGAGTTTGGGTGACTTCACCGGATGAAAACAAAAAAAAATAAATATTAAAAAGAATTAAAAATCCTCTGAATCAAACTTTAAAATTTTAGTTTTCTAATTTCCTATATAAATTATTTGATGAGCTAATTTGTTTCATCGATAATAAGTGTACTTTTTATTTAATGTACATTCTTTCTTGGGAATATAGAAAGTATACAAATATCTCTATTTATTCATTTAATCATCTTATAATTATTTATTATCTAGTTAAATTATCCTATTTAACCGATTCAATCAGGTGACTAATCCTGGTCGAGTCTTACAATATTATAGAAATTATTATTCCCACATTTTTTCCAATGAATGATTGGATCTGATAATTTCGAATTTATTTATTTTTTTAAGTTATTGATTTGGTTAAAATTTATCTTTTCACTCTAAGGTCTAAATTGAATTTATATATATATATATTATATAATGATAAGTTATTAAATTTAATCTTAATCATATAATCATCATCCAACAAGGATTCAGATTCATTGAATGCATAGTGATTGTACAACTTTTAGTTACAAATTACTTAAACTCATATATTAAAGCTTTTTTATAATTAGGGTCCGAGTGAAAACGTATATGGACTTTGAACTAAGCTGAATATTAGAAAGTTTATTTCTTTTTTAGGAGATAAAAATTGTATTGTATTAGAAATATGATTAAAATCCCTCCAAATAATCCTAATTGACTTGAGAATAATGTACAACTCATCAGGAAAAGGATCGGTGCGAATCGGAATCGGAATTGCCGCCGAAATCATCGCTGACGAATTTTTCGGCCTCCTCATGTTTTCTCTCACTACGTCGTGCATGGTGCACCGATCATCTCATAGTATTCTTTCCATCGGTACCTGTCGTGCGAAAAATGATGGCCGGACGGAGGAGATCGGGCGGTTGAAAGAAGCGGCGGCGGAGCACCGCGCGGGTACTGCAGCATCGGGGTTGGGGAAGACGATCCGCACCTTTTTTTGTACGTGATTTTTTTTATTTTCCTTGCTGTCATTTGCTGCACAAGGTCCAAAATGCCATCCCCTTTTAAACTTAATTACACTTTTTTTAAACCAGGACATTACAATCGGCCTCCTAATGGCAAGATCCGACCGCGGATCGGCCGCCTGGCGGCCGGATGTAGCCAGGGCGGCTGGATCTAGCTGCGGGCGATCGGAGGATCGGCCTCCTAACGGCCAGATCCGACCTTGGATTGGCCGCCTAGCGGCCGGATCTAGCCGCGGGCGGTTGGATCCAGCCGCGGGTGGGCTAGTGGCCGAATCCAATCGCGCTGGCGGTCAGATCCGACCGTGGCCCAGCGGCCGGATCCAACCGCGCTGGTGGTCGGATACAGCCGTGGGAGGCCGGATCCCGATCGCTGGCTGCTGGCCTGCCGAATCTGATCGCTGGCCACCGGATTGGCCACCAGCGGCAGGCTAATTTTTTTATATTATACAAAATCTTTGCGACGGTTTTGATTGCCAAAAGTTTTGGCGGTCGTGTGACGACCGTCGAAAGTTTCGACGGTCTCTACTACCGATATTTGCGGCGATCGTCGTGACCGCCAAAGTTTCAACGGTTTCATCGACCGCCGCAAATGTCGGCGGTCGTGACCGTCGAAACTTTTGACGATTCACGACCGTCGAAAGTTTCAACGGTTGTGACCGTCGGACTTCCGTCAAAACTTCCAACATTTTTTTCCAACTGTCGAAAATTAATTTGCGACAATCTTTTTTCTGACGAATCAATTCTGTCGAAAAAATCGTCGGAAATCGTCATTTCCAACGGTTTTTGGTAATTCCCATCTTTCTTATAGTGTAGGATTAAACATCTATCGGAAACTATGTGGTGATTGTCTCGCGTTTGTCTCCTCTTAATTTTAATCCACCTCGTATTTGACGATATTCCGATGATTAAAATAGTATTCCAATTGTTAACCACAACCAAATAGCGCCTAAGTAAATTTATCATGAAAAAAAAGTTGTGTCATTTATTTTCAACTTTATTTCTTTTATGTCATTATTGTCACTTTTAAAAGAAATTGATCACTTTTCTATATGAGGGTGAACGTTTTTTTTCTACCTATGTCTATTAAAATAAAATGATAATAATATATTTTGAGTGAGAATAGTGACACTTTGTTTTACTAAACCTTCTTTTGTATTGGGAGAAAAAAAAAGATAATACAGAAACTTTTCACATTACAGAAACGATCTTTGGGACTTCAACCGATCGGCAACTTTTCACATTACAGAGACGAAGGGGCTAATAAAAAGATAAATAATACAGGAAATAATTTTTTTAAAAAAAAATCAGTCTCCAAAATCTCTCATACTACTATACTTTACGATTTTCCCTTCTCTGGCTAATATTGAAGTCATATGTGCATAGTCATCCATCATCTTTGATCACATAAAAATGATGAAGAAATGGACAATAATTAAAGTGAAAAAAGGTTCCTATTAAATGGGTTGTCACTTGTCACTATTAAAACTCACAAAGTGGTACAAAGGTAAGGGATTCAAAGAATAAATTTCTAAAATCGATGCACGCCTTTTTGTCAATCCAATATTATTTAGGTTCTATTTAACTTCAAAATATTTTATTTCGTGGGTTATAAAATAATATTGAAACACCCCTAAGCACGAATTTAAAACACATTTGATAAGTGGAGGGGTGGTTACATATAAGCTTATTACCATTTTTGTATTTTATTCATGTAGGATTATTCATCAAACTATCTTAATTTTTACCTCGGATCATTATAATCTTCTCCCCCAAATGGCTCAACATCTTCGTTGAGTGGGGTCCGTATTACTCGTGTTGATTCGTAGCCCATGTTGACTTAATTTCGATCCGCACGAATTTAAAATATATTTTGATAAATAAAAAAAGTAGCTATGTAGTTTTGCTCATATAAAACTATTTATTAAATCATCTTGATCGTGAAGCCTTATATTATTAGTAGGTGAAATTTTAAAAAGCGGCATACACAGTTTACAAAAAATTCAGAAAAATATTCAGGAGAGGCGTTTGAATGCATAACGTCACCGTGAAAAAGAAGAAAAAAATAATAAAGTGACAACTTACAGGCTCATACCAACATCCAAATACTATTTTATAAATTTTACCGAGTTGGAAAAAATTCTTCAATTTTTTTATCCCGCTTTTTTACTTTTTCCAACGTCCCCATACAAGGCATTATTTGTCGATCAAACTTTATTGTCCATGTACATGCTACCCGCGTGATCAATCGTGAAAGGAAAAAGATTTTAATGTTCTATAAAACTTCAAACTTAAAGTACTTCAAATTTATTGAAATCTATTAATTTCTTGAAAAGGAGGAGATCCTAAATTTTTTTTCATGTGCTAAAATCTTGATTATTTTTACAATTGGAGTCATAAGTTGCTGGGTACCATGGCTTTATGCTTTGGGAATCCAATGACCCGAGGGTCCCTGGTCGGGTATGGATTAGAATTTTTCGACCTGAGTTGATTTGACCCGATTCGAAGATCTATTTTTTTATATTTTTTAATTTTTTAAATTTTCAACTAATATTTGGTACTAAAAATTTATAAAATATTTTAAATGTGTAAAATTGTAACGTACCATGTTTTCAAAAAAAATTCAAATTTAAATCCCTGCAATAACTCAAGTAACCTCTCACCATTAATTTCCTAATCTTCAAGATTGGAAACCCCTTCCACGATCTCCCACAATCATGAAAATTAATGGTCAGAATAGTGCTATTTGTTGCTTTTCCTTCCATTTCTGCATCTCTTCTTCTCCTTTTCATTTTCCATTCATTATTTTCTCTCTCATGCTCCCTTGTGCTCAATCAGAAGACATAAGAAGAACTTCGGCAGGTTCTTTGGGTGTACGTGATGCAAGACGAGGAGGAGAACGAGAGTAGGACTTGCTCCGGCGAAGCGACGAACCGACGACGGACAAGAAGGTGTGTGTTTTGGAGATCTAACTCATGGATTATTTTCTAAAAGATTTATGCATGCCTTAAGGATTTATTTAGACGTAGGATTAATATTATGAGGAGTAGAGATCGGCCATGAAATTCTAATGAAATCGCATAGCCTATTTATTTTATTCCGTGCCTGAAACGAATGTTATAATGCCAGACGTGAGGTGTAATAGGACAGCATCATACATGATCAATTAGTAAAACATATATTATTAGTTATTATCGATTTAATCATCTATTCATGTAGATCCAATGGAGACGAGTCAAATCAGTCTCCTTCGTATTACTAATTGCCATGTATAATTCATGCATCAAGAAAAAAACTTAGCTTCTGACAGGTGCATAAAATGCTAATGCACCAAGGCCTACTACGTGGTTGAACGAATGTATTAAAAATGCACTTAGCATGGTGCACTTCTTAAAATCACGTATGAAATATATTATTATTTGTCATTTCCTCACCGTAGAAGCAGATTGAACATTTGGATCCTGTAGCACATGCTATAATACTTCATATTGGTGCATTATTTGTATTGATAATGTTAGTATTTGATGTACTGATGAAGTGATGCACCATTGCATTGATAATGATACTGTATTTGGTGTACTTGTGACATGATGCACTAAAGTGAATATGTCTCGCATGGAAGTGCATATGAAGCATTCGAGCACATGCTACATATACCTCACCGTGACACTATAGTTACCATATAGCATTATAGGACTATAATGTTTGACGTGTTATAACACTATAGTAAATGCTATAACAAAAGACTTACTAGTATATGCTACGTTCTCGTTATATTTTATAAATATAATGATTCTTGTTTTCAATGTCATACGTTCCGATTGGATTAATTTACCATCCATCACCGATTGGGTCAATTTATCATCCATCATGTTGTAATACTGTAATTTGGATATGTCTATGATTTCTAAATCTCATAATGTTATGTTCTTATCTTGATCTTCTTTTTGGACGACCATGAACTTTCAAACGGACAATTGCTCGATCTTTTTTATGTCTGATTTGTGGACAGAGGATGTATGAACATAACCAAACCTCATGATTTTATAAGTCATGTCCACTTGATTAATGACTTATTTTATATGAATATGAAAAGATGATTCGGAGTTGCCTCTACTCCCTACGGCCTTGATTGATCAAAATGATCAAAAGACAGGTCCATGATTTATAAGAAAGAGGGTTATCAATTGCCTATCTAGATGGGAGTTTCTCCCCTACAGATGTTTCCGCTTTAAGCGAGGTCATCTCGCCCGACGGGGCACTCGCCGTGGTACTGATCCCCACTGGCCCACTATGGTCTAGATAGCTGCACCCATGTGTGCCTGCAATGGTATTCCCTAGAAGTGAAGAGCTCTTCCAATTTATGAACAAGGTGAAAGAACATGAATGGCCAAAAGAAGAATGAAAGGATTTTGACCTTATGAACATGAATATGAACAATGAACATTAACCCAAACATGGAAAAGAAAGAAAATGAAAAAGCACGAATTATGATTCTTCTTATCGACTCCTCTATTATGATTCATTCTTATACTTGATTTTCATGATTACCTCATGCTTATTCTGATAAAACTAATCTATGATTTATATGAACTCACACTTAGCTTTATACTAACGGTTGAATTTGCTCCCCTGTGTGATCCCCACAGGTACTTGATATGGATGCGTGTCGTGTTGATGTGTGTGCGGCGACTACAGCTTAGTGGTGTGTGCACATGGTTATCGTATGGTCTAGATGGAGTCTTTATCTTTCAGCATATCGAATTGTATTTTCATTTGGATGAAACCTATAGTATTGAATTATGGCATGAACATTTATATGCCTACGTGAGACATTGATGTACCTTTTATTTATTTAGCTTCCGCATTTCTTTATATTATTGTGTAATATTTTATTATTTAAGTATTTCGCTTACGTGTTATTTTTATTGATCATTTGAGTCAATAAAAGAGTCAAAGAAAGACCAAAGAAAGTAACGACCGAAAGGAGATCTCGCCACGTGGCGGGGTCGAATTTCGGAGCATTACAAAAATAATATATAAATTTTAACAAATTCTTTTATACTTTTAAAATAAATATTATATCATATTTTTGTATTAAATAATAGATAAAGTAAGTAAAAACTTAAAAAAAGGAAAAAATGATGGTCGAATTACCAGGCCACCCGCCCCGAACTGAATCGGGTTGGATCGGATCCATCTCTCTAAAGAGGACTGACTTGACCCGACCCGATCAAAATTGGACTCCTATATGCGTGTCTAATAAATTTATCTCATACCGAAAGGCTGTCTGCTTCATCAAAAGGGATTTCCTTAGCACAACTATTTCATCAAAAAGGGATTTCCTTCTTTGCTTCGACCGACAGGTTGACCGACCTGTATTATTTTGTGCATAACATTTTGCACAGTTATCCAAATTAGATAGGATAAAATGTGGGTTCCCCCATTTAAAATGGGGGAACATACCCATTTTACGGCGCCCGTCCGATCTCGATCGGACGGGCGCCATTTTAGATCAAAAAAACTGCAACTTGAGATCAAAAAATAGCGTGAACCGATCGTCCGTCGAACCGTCCGTGCGTGAACCGGTTGATAAATTGATCCGCGTAGTGAAATGTTTGCCCTTTCTCCCCTCATTTTCTCTCTCCCTCTTTCTCCCCTCCTCGCGCGATGACGACGTCCGGCGACCACCGCCGAAGCGACACGATCCGCTCAACCACGCGCCACCACCACGCCGCCGACCACCGCCGCCGACCAGATCCGCGCCACCACGACCAGATCTGCGCCACCACCACCGCCGTCCAGATCCGCTACCACGACGACCAGATTTGCTCTTCTTCGACCGCCGGCCGACCAGATCCGCGGCGACGACAACCACGTGGTACTCTCCGACAGATCCGCTCTTCTTTGGTGTATGTTCCTTTGCCGGTTTTAATCTCGGGCCAACCTGTCTTTGCCGACAGATCCGCCGCAGGCCGCGCTCCCCGCTCGCACGAAGACGCCCTCCCCGCTCGCACGCCGCCGCCCTTCGTCGCACGCGCCGCCGCCGCCGCCACCCTTCGTCGCACGCACCGCCGCCGCCGCCCTTCGTTGCACGGTGCCGCACTTCTTCGCACGGTCGCTGACTGATCTCGACGTCGCACACCGATGATTTTCGTCTGCAAATGATAATTGTATTTCAATGAATTTTGTTGTGAATTGTGAATGAAGAATGTTTCATTGTATTTCAATGAATTTTGTTGTGAATTGTGAATGAAGAATGTTAGTGAAATTGAGATGTTAATTGTGCATTAGAAATGAAATTGGGAAATGCGGTATGAAAGTTGAAATGTTATCGTGAATGAGCTTCTCCAATACAATATCGTTTTACAATTCAATCTCAACAGAAAAAGCGGTTGACGCCACAAAAATCAATGACTTTTGAAACATCATCCCACTTTTTCATGCTCTCCACTCTAGATTGCAACACAAACATCAATCCACTCTAGATTGCAACACAAACATCCTTCATTACAACTCAAAATTAACAATTACAACATTACAATTACAAATTGCAATTGACACTTATGATTACACAAATTAGACAAAAATTAGGGCATCGAACGGTCAAACGGTCTGCGAATCTGTCGACGGCCAGGAGCTCGGCGGGCGGGCGGGCGGCGGCTTGCGAGATCGGCATGACGTGCGGGCGGGCGGCCAACGGTGTGCGGGCGGGGTCGTGCGAGCGCAGCAAGGGGGCCGACGGCATGCGGACGGGGACATGCGAGCGCAGCAGGGCGGCTGGATTTGGTCGAGCGAGGCCGCCGCCGACCAGATCTGGTCGAATGGGGCTGCCGCCGACCAAATCTGGTCGAAGGAGACCGCCGACGATCGGTTCCATCGAACGAGGCGGTGTCGATCAAAGATTCGAAGCGTCGGATGCCATCGCGCAGTGGTCGGCAGCGGAGGACGAAGGGCGGCGGCGACAGTCAGCGGTGGCGGTGCTCGCGCGGTGGTCCGCGGCGGAGGACGAAGGGCTGCGGCGGATCTGGTAGGAAAGTACCTCGTCGTCGTCGTCGTCTCGTCGCGCGGATCTGGTCGGCGGCGGCGGAGGTGGCGCGGATCTGGTTGGAGGTGCCCCTTCGGCGTGAATCGTGTCACGGTCGGTCGTGATCGTGCGGATGTCATCGTCGAAGTTGGCGGACGTCGTCGTCGAAGTCGCCGAACACCGTGCCGATCGTCGTCGCGCGAGGAGGGGAGAAAGAGGGAGAGAGAAAATGAGGGAGAAAGAGGCGAAATCTTTACTGCCGACCCTTTTTATTATCGGCCGAAGACGACCGGTTCACGCGCCCGCCGGTTCAGTCGAACGTCCTCCGATTCACGCAATTTCACGCCAGTTTTCCATGTGTAAAACGACGCCCGTCCGATCGAGATCGGACGGACGCAATAAAATGGGGGGTAAGCTCTCCCATTTTATTCAATTAGATAATCTTAAATTCTATACATAGCTAATAAAATTCTCTACAACTTTGATATTCAACATTAATCCATAATCTAATATGATCATAGTCAATTATTTTAATGAAACTATAGTGCATAAAGTTGTTGTTTTTTATTTTTTTAACATTTAACTTTAATCTTTTTAAATTTGTATCATCAAAATATAATTTTATATGTCATTAAAATTTTGTTCCAACTGATTTATGAGTTAATAATCTCAGCAAAAAAATGAACAGAAAAAAAAGGTGAAAACGTTTTATCAAATCTAGAAAAAGATACCATTCCCAACTTGGTGGTCCCTACCATTCCCAACAGTAACTCACTTTCTACGTAGACTTCAACCTCATCACCGACCATAATAATTAAACTTCCGTGGTGACATTATTAATTCTCAATTTAATTTTCGCTTATCCCCTTCGCTGTAACGCTCCTCTATAACACGTTCACATCCCATGTATTTGCTCTGACGTCGACTCAAAGACCGAGTCATTTCTTGCATGAGCTCCATGCACCTCCACTCTCACTCGACTAAAGAACTCTATTATTTGTTATTGTTTTCTCGCATGAGAATCTGTTTATAACTTTTGGAACTTCATACGTGCTTGTGTTCTATAATTGATTGCATGTTGTTTTGGAGACTGATGTTTAGTGAGGAATGGAACAAAAAAAAAGAAGATATGGAGAGAGATGACGAAGTATATGCCAAATGTTATGAGTTATAAAGCCATACTTAAAGCAAAAAAGGAATCCTACAAGTATGGATTGACCTTTTTATTAAAAAGATAAAATTCCCACAACCAACAATTCCATTCCTGATGACCCGGCCACCCAACCAACCAAGGGGGATCACTCTGCTTTCGCTTTTGCCCTCGTGTTCAACCGCTCCACTAGCGCAGACAACGCAGCCCTCGACGAGCCACCTGCCCGCAGCGCCTCCTCTGCGCTCTCCTTCATGGCGGCCGTCCGCGCCCTCATCTCCTTCCCGCCCTCCGACTCCATCAGCCACCGCACCTTCTTCTCCACCTCCGCGGCGGCCACGAGCTCCTTGTCGTACCCTTCCACCGCCACCGCCAGAAGCATCTCCTCCGTCAGGAACACTTTGTTCATCCACTGCTCCGCGTACATTGGCCAGCCCAACATTGGCACCCCGGCCATGATCGCCTCCAGGACCGAGTTCCAGCCGAAGTGGGTCACGAAACCTCCGACCGCCTTGTGATTGAGAACCGCCACCTGCGGCGCCCACGACTTCACCACCAATCCCCTCCCAGCCGTCCGCTCCAGGAACCCCTCCGGCATCAGGGCGTCCAGGTCCGGTTCCGGCGGCCGCTCGAACCGCTTCTCCGGATCTTGACTCGGAGGGCTCCTCACCACCCACAGGAACCGCTGTCCGCTACGTTCTAGTCCGACGGCCATCTCTTTCAGCTGCTCCACCGAGAAGAGGCCGATGCTACCGAAGCAGAGGAACGCAACGCTCGCTTGCGGCTGAGCGTCGAGCCAGCCGAGGCACTGCTCGCCGTTGCCGTCGTTCCCATCGTCGCTGGATTTTATCAGGGGACCGATGCTGTAAAGTGGAGGCGTCCTGTAGCCGTCCGGCGTGCATCGGCCGGCTGCGATGGCCTCTAGCGCCCTCGGCTCCAGTTTGTCAAAGGTGTTGATTATGATTCCCTGAGCCTCCGGTAAGCGGATGCTGTTGATTAGGAATCCCCTGTAGGCGTCATCGTCCCGGTCGAGCATGGGGAGGGGCATGTGATTCGCCGGGAGCGGCGGAAGCCCCGGGATGAGAAGAGGTTGGTAGCCCAGCTCCCGGAAGCTCTTGGTGCTCGCGGCGTCAATGGTGGGGAAGTGGAGGAAGCTGCCGAAGAAGTTCGCCCCGGAGGTCAAGAACACGTAGCAGGGAACTCCGAGCCCGGCGGCGACGTCAAAAGCGGGACCGCAGAAGAAGTCGATGACGAGAGCGCGGGGCGTGACGGTGCGGAGGAAGTCGAGGAGGTTACCGTTGGAGAGCCGGAGGAGCTCGAAGGTGATGGCCTCGGGGTGGGGCGAGGAGGTCTTCGGGACGTCGACGGCGGGGAGGCGACGGAAGGAGATGGAAGGGTTGGCGGCGGATTCGCGGGCGATGAAGGCGGCGGTGGCACCGGTATTGTACGGGGGATCGACGGTGACGACGGTGACGGGGAGGCCGTGGAGGACGAAGAGCTTGCCGAGCTCCACCATGGACACCAAGTGGCCCATACCAGGCGAAGGGTACAGAACCACTGGTTCAGGTTCAGGAGCTGTGACGTTTCCCCCTACGGCGGCCATGGCTGTGTTCGATCTGTTGCAGCTGTGCGCAGACAAATGAAATGAAGAGGCAACCTATATAAGAATTACGTGAACAGGTTGCAAATCTGTGAGAGATGGGGCGTCCGTTGATGGAGAATGATTGAAATATGCCAAGAGAGTTGCTGTCGTGGTTATATTGATATATGTAGTTATTATATGTAAAGCTTTCAGTGGTCGCCCACGCCAAAATTATTAGCAGAAACAAGGCGTGTAACTAACGCACTTTCATCTGAAGATTTAGGTGCCACTACTTCAAGTTTCTATAATCATCTTTCACAAACTCTTTGGTTAACCGGAAAAATCATTAGCGTAATCAAATTGATAATACTATAGCTATCCAACTTTGATTTTTCTCCTTAGTTATATTGGAATAATAAATAAGTTCAAATTTTGAAGTCGCAAGATATAATGTATCATCTACTCAAAATTGGAAGAAAAATTGAGGATATGTGGCGGAAATGAAAAGCTTGAACCATTAGGATTTTATCAAGTTTCTGTTGCTCATAATGAAATTTCTTCTTATGACGATATCTTTTGTTCGTAAATATTTTTGTCTTGTTCACACATGTTAAATGTATTCATCTTATCTTCTTTGTTGTCTTGATTTCATCGATCTTCAATGGAATTCAACATAACTTATTAAAATTTTGTCAGACTCGGCCTATCGAACCAATGTTTATGACTTAAAACGATCAACGGATCAGTTTAAATTTGAGAAAAAGATCGAACCAATGTAGGATTATGTTAGATCCAAAATTCTTTCTAAATATTCTTTCTAAATGATCCAAAATTCATAATGATTAAGGATGAAGCACTCTATGAATATAAGATGATTCCAAGATGTGACCATTGATATACTTCTCATATGGCCACTTCATATCTTTTTCATATCACACTTACATTATCCATACTGTTAAGATGATGAAGTATTGATTACTTGATCAAATACCTATTCTTCATCTTATATGTGATCCCCTTTTGTATCATTGATCTGATCATCAATCAAAAAAGTATTCTTTTTTTTATGATGATGTTTAGAATAAGGTCACATCAAATATAGGTCATCGTGAAAGTGATTGATCTAAATTGACATGATTCCATTATTAATTTTATCGAATCATATGATGATGCCATTATCTACGATGATGGACAACGTTCTTAGTGAGCATATTGATCCTTGCACGACATATGCTACCCAATAAGGACGATGACCATAGGGCTTTTAGATTGTCTATTAGTTTTCTTTACCTTCCGCATTATAGATTCATGGTGTAAAACTAATTTTATTTCTTAGAAATGATATAGCCACTTTTAGACTTCCGCAATTAAAGTTATTTTTATCCTTATTTTCTTTCTTCCGCTGACGTGTCTCGATTCTTGACTGAGATATGGTCAATATTATGGTCAAAGTCATAGCATGTCGTAGCGTCTCCGAGTTGATCTTCGCCATGTGATGGGGTTCAATTTGGGGACGTTACATTACTGACCTTAGTCGAAATGGATAAATAGAGTTTTCCAAGGCCAAAAGGGGGCTAGACAATACCCAACCTCGGTCGAGTTCTCTAGTACCCAAGTCGATTATTCATAATCTTATATGAATGTCATTAATTATGAATCATTAATAATAATTAATAGAATAAAATTGCATATGAAAGCATCCTAATAGAGGTTGATTGAAGTTAATTTGTTTAACAACTCTTATCTATTCTTAATTTAGGATAGTTAGGTTAATGATCTTTCTATCACATGAGTTCTAAAAAAGATTCAATTTTTCATTAAAAGATAAGGTGAAAGTATATGGTCTCAAGTCTACTTTCTCTCTCATCATTTAAGAGTTTGAACATTTGATATTGACTTCACCACTAATTTACTTTTATCTTATTTTAAATTACAAATATATTTTTTCTTCAACTAATTAACTAGAGTTAAAATGAATAAGTTACTACTTCTCGTTGTATTGACAATCTTTACTTACACTTTATTGCTCTAATATAATTAGTAGCATAATTGTGTGTATTCACATCACGAGGCAAATGTGAAAGAAGCAAATATTCATAAGTGGGACGACAACCCAAAATTATACATTTAGATTTTTTTAGAAAGAAATTATAGGTTCTATTTAAATGACTTATAAGAAGCATATAGAAGATGTTGAGAACAATGTTTATCCAATTAATTTGTTGATAAATTATATTCTTATAATGGTATTTATTACAGGAAGTTTTCATAATAGAAATATTACCTTAAATATTAGTTAGTGATCAATTAAATGCTATTGTATAATGCTTGACAATTTAGATGGTATTTTTTAAAACATGTCTACACGAAAGAAGAGTTTTTTGCTTCGAATTTCTTTTCATAATAATTTTATAAAAAAATTAACACACACACACATACACACATATATATGAAGTTAATGATGTCCCTCCTAGTGAAATTGGGGAGGGTTTGGAACGTCCCACTTAGATCGAAAACCATCCAATCTAGATCGGACGAACGCAATCGGAGTGCGATTTAGGTTTGGTTCGCATGTGGCTCGAGTGGGATGAAAGAAAAAAAGACGCAGCTCAGACGATTCATTTGTGGAATGTCCAACGAGCGACGGCTATTGCAGAAGTGAGGAACGTCCTCGCTGACGACGTTCAATGCGGCCATGGGAGATTGTTAGGGCGACAACCTCACGTCCTCACTGATAGCCTTGCAAACATCATCGTCGGCATCTAGGGCACATATCATAGGGTATAGGCGTCTAGAGCATAGATCTAGTTCAACCTCGCCATTCGTCATCGATCTTGAACTTGTCCACTTGTTGTCGCCCTTGATTTGACCTCACCGCTCATCGTGGACCCTTGACCTTGCTGTTGCCGTCCTCGAACTCGCTCACTGCTGCCTCCTTTGAACTCGCTGGCCGCTATCGCCTTCGAACTCGCTCGGTTCGCTGCCACCGACTTTGACCCTCAACCCTTGACATCGCTTGCGCTGTTTACGAACTTGCTTGATGTTTTGCACAAACACTAAATACTGTTTGAACCACCATTGTCGATTGTTGAATCAACTTTCAATCGGGTGCTAAACTATTGAACCACCATTAATTGTCGATCATTGAACCACCTTTGAAATGGGTGCCAAACCACACCTATTAGCATGAGGTGTTGATCTGATCACCAATGACTTAGGTGGGATAGTCTCCCTCAGTTTTAGCTCATCTCTAAATTCTCTTATAAATTGTCTTGGGTGATCCTAAGGGCCATTTGGTTCAAGGATAAAAAAAATAGAATATCTCGATATTTCTTAGAATATGATCAAACGTGACGCGAAATAAGATTAAGACGGTCAAACTTTGATTTCGATAAAACCACTTAGGAGAACGTGAAATCATTTAGAAGAACGTGAAATCATCATTTTTCTTAATAAATAAAAAATATCTTTATTATTTTAAAATAATAGAATAAAGATATTCTCTTTCTTTTTCATTTTTCACTGTTTTTTTATTTAACTAAAAACTATTATATTATAATTTGTATTATTATAATAATAAATGTAAACTATTTATAGTAAAAAATATTAAAAATATTAACTTTATTCTTTCAATAAGTAGAATAAGAATATAATTAGAATACGATATTCTCTTAAATAATTTTTTTTGTTCTCGCTAAAAAAATCTCTAATCAAACGCCTCTTAAAAGCCATAAGATTAATTAGAAATCGTCTTGGCTGATGCTAAAAGGCCATAAGATTGGTTAGATATTTCTACTCAAGCGACCATTATATGTTATACGTGGAAAATTACATTAGAGATCCTAACTTATCTAATTTAACATTTTATTTGAAAAAAGACGCTAACTTTTGACTTTGACTTGATGTAAATTTAAAACAATATAGAAAAATATTAAAATCCATCCGATTATTCATTAAACATAACAAATTATAATAATTTTAGAAGGAAAGTTATGACTTATGACATAATAAAAGACAAAATTTATAACTGGTTCAAAAGTTGACAACAAAAGTATTCAAATTAGATACGCAAGAAAATTCGAATCCACCGTTCGCTCATCCAGCCAGCAAACACGTCACCCCACGGACGCCCCAAGAATCTTACGGACAGCTGTTCCTCGCAATTGCTGTCGGGTGGGAGCTACGTGTCCAATCTCCACTGGCTCTTTTCGTTCAACGCATCCGACAACACCCATAAATTCACACTTTTTTCTTTTTCCTTTTTCTTTTTTTTTCCTCCTTTTCAACCTTCATTTTCTCTTTCTTTATCTATTGTTTCACTAATCTCAATTTCGGCTAAGAAATAATTTATTGGAAAGGGGAGGATTTTAAATTATTTACTCGTATTAAAACATCTTACTCTTCCGATCCCAAGGTTCTGGGTTGGAACTTGGAAAAAAAAGAAGTGACAAAAGAACAGAAAAGAACAGAAAAAACTATACACCTGACGATTAAGGACTATAACTATACACTCTTTTCTTGTGATTATAAGTTTAAAAATGCTCCTTGTGGAACTCAAACTTGGTGGCTCCTCTCTGGTTGAACTCAAAGCACATCTTGCTCAGCTCCTGAGCCAACAGCGGAACCCCACAGTAGAACACACCTGCCAGTGCCATCCAACGGAGAGAAAGAAAAATCAGAAATAATATTTGGAAGGATGGTAAACTAAAAGACATGCAAGTGAATCAATTGATGAGTGTCCAACTGACCTATCCTGGCACAAGGATGCTTGGAGGCTATCTTTGAGAACACCTTCTTCCAATTAGGCCGTGCAAAGTGCGTCCGAACCTGCAAACATGTCGGAAGTAGTATGCAAAGTTAGTCCTGCCACTCTGCAAGTAACATGGGAGGGCCCGGCTGGCTGCATGGTGCGACCACGGAACGTACCCTGGTTCCTGACACTATGTCCACGCCATTCTTGGCGTGATTCAGGGCTTGGACCATCGTGATCAGCGCCGAACGGGCGTCCCCTTCTTCGTACACGCTCGTTAGGTAGTTGTGCATCTCGATTATGCCCTGTGTGTTTACGTGAAGTTATAGGAATTAATAAGTATTAATGGCAGTCGGCAAAGAGGATATGGAGATGTGGTGTTTACGTACCCTCTGATCCATGTCTGCGACTTCGTTCATGACGCCTTTGAACCAGTCGAAGGAGCCCTGCTCCCGGGTGACCCAGTAGAAGTAGGCGTTCGTCGTCTTGAGCGTCCACTTCGGCCTCTGCGTCGCCTGCAAGAGCTCCGCGAGGGACACATGCCCGCCGCTCTGTCCCTTGGGAGGGCAATAATCCCACGACGCGTCCTGCAATTTAATTTACTGGGTGAATTGGCCTTCGGCAATTTAAATTTACTGGAGTTCAATCGTGGCCCATGCAGAACAGAGGCAGGGTGCTCACTGCTTCCTCCTCCATCTTGACAATGTTGTTGAGCAGATCCTTCAGTATGCTGATGAAAGGCGTGGCCCCGATTCCAAGCCCCACGAGCAGTAGGATGTCATACTTCTTGTAGTCCTGAGCTGGGGATCCGTAGGGTCCATCAATCAAGAGTTTTGGCAGGCTGCATTTTGAACCAAAAGAGACGCACATCATTATTTTACGTCTTTGATTCAAAGAGGAACACGTTCAAATTCAAGTAATACCTCTTTTTTGTGGTTTCGTCTGCTCTAAGTAGCCCACTCTTTCCGGCAACTGGAGGCTCGCAGGCTGCCGCAAAGACCCTTTTGAGCTCTCTTGTCCAGTCCCCCAGTTGCCTAATATGGATGCTAAGGTAATCATCCCCGGGAGCAGATGTTATGGAGAAAGGATGCCTGCAAGTTTTATAT
The DNA here is from genome assembly GCA_030549335.1 of Pontederia crassipes. Lineage (NCBI taxonomy): Eukaryota > Viridiplantae > Streptophyta > Magnoliopsida > Commelinales > Pontederiaceae > Pontederia > Pontederia crassipes. Next base: position 3,462,825 of record CM060184.1, read on the forward strand.
TTTGATTAGAGAGATTTGTGATGGCATGAAACAACACACAAGTACGTGCAGAAATTACACGACAGTGATCAAAACTAGTCTGATGCATGTGTACCACTCAAATGGCGACACATCTGGGCACTGCACAAACATGTATTGCCCGCTCTTGTAGCGGAATCCCGGAGGCCTGGACATCTGAAGTGTGAGAACGTTTCCAGGATATATAGCAACCTGAATGCATAGCATACTCAGCGCGTCAATGAACAATCACAGCAACTTGATATGGTTCGATGGATTGGTTCTGGTCCTCGTGCACAGGAGTAGAGAGACATTGCTCACCTTGAGGAGACGGACAGAATAGTAGCCGGACCTGAGGGCTCTCAGCGACCTCTCCCCTACATAGAGAAGAAGAGGGATGGCTATATACATCCATGTCTACAGCAAGAAACAGAACCCTGCATCAGCATTCCTCATCACTTAAAGAAAGGGATTAACGCAAATGCAGCATGCGCATCGTCTCGAAGGGTACCGTCTTTTTGTACCACTCGTGGATGAGGTAGAGGCACTCGCCGTGGATGATGAGCAGCACGTAGACGACGGCGAACAGATGGTGGGAGTACCAGAAGGCGTTGAAGCCGGTGAGCCTGTCCAGGGGCTTCGGAAGCCTCACCGTGCTGCGGCGGAACCAATGCGTCGCGAGCGTGAAGGCCACGAGCATGCAGAGGACCATCAGGACCCCGGTGACGCCCTCGACGCCTCGCACCAGCTTCAGGTAGGTCGGCTTCGTCTCGCCGAAGTAGCTTTTCAGCGGCTCGTACATCTCCTCCGACGAGTTGATCAACTTAGGGAAGTCGCAGGTAACGTGGTTGCCCGCGTGCAGGATGACACCGACCACGATTGCCGCTGCAATCGTCTGCATCATGATTTGTAATTAAATATTACAAACAATTAGTTCGTACTTAACATATAATTAATCATCTAAATACCTAATAGGATCAGCAATTACTGCTAATTAATGACACGATGTATGGATATGAAGTGACGCGAGTCCATTGGGCGGTCTCTTTCTCCTTTCCAGTTGTTCCAGATGAGCGCGTTTAGTGCAACAAGGCATTCATTGAAGTGCTACTTGCTAAGTGTCCAACATATCTTGATTTCTTAATTGAAAATTCTTTAACTTAAGTAAATATACTTGTTCTCTACATACTATTTTCTTCTTTCTTTATTGTAATTAAATTAATTAACTAAGTTCTGAAACAATCACAAGAGTAGCTAGCAATGCGCGAGAGTTGACCTTGTGGAAGTTGATGTTGTCGTCGAAGGGGAGGGCGCGGGACAGGCGGGTGGAGCGGAGCCAAGTGATGGTGTTCCGGCAGACGGGGAGCAGCACGAGGGCCATATTGAACTTGAGCGTCTCGGCCGCGCCCTTGGCGGTGGTGAGGCAGTAGCCCATCACGTGGAACGCTGCGCGCCGCCGGTACTGGACGAACTTCCAGGTGAACAGTCCGGCCATGATCCCGATCCACAGTGCCAGCACCCAGATCCTCTTCCAGTTCTCCTCCAGGAAGTAGCCGACCTTGGTGCTCAGCTTCTGTATGGGTCCCCTCCCCCGGAGCCCGGCCAGGTTCTGGCTCAGCGCCTGGCTCGTGTAGCTCAGCGCCTGGCTGTAGTTTAGGTACGTGTCCTTCTGGAGCAGCAGCGTCTCCAGTTGCCATAGCTGCAGTGCATGCCATGCAAGTTAAAGTTAAACACACACAGAAATGCTTGTTAATCAACCATTAATTGTATTCCCAAATTCATCAACTTGATCCTGCATGGTTATGCCCATGTACGTATATTATGGCTTTCTATCCTTAAGAAAGTAAAAGCAGGAGAGAATAAGTGGATCAAAAGGAAAGTGGTTGTGGCGTTGTGCAGTGCAGTGCAGTCAGGCAAGGCAAAGTGCATGACATGACATGAACGACGAGTGAAGCAGGCCAGCTGTTCAACCACTATAAACGACTGTGATGCCTGAGAGAGAAAGAGAGATATGGATCTCACAAAATTCTTCCATGGAGCTGAAAAGGAGATAATTTTAGGTGGGAAAGCTACATCACTTGCAGTGCATGCATTACATGCCTCAAACCTTCTCGTATCTCCAACACACCACATGCCGAGCTCTGAGTTAACTAGCACAGTTTATTTCTAACCTTTCAAAGAGACAAAGAGGGATATAATTCACTTGGAAAATTAATTATGGTTTGATTAATAAGAAAGATTCATGACTATATATAAATAATAGATTTTTAACTAATCTATGTAAATAATTATTGGTTTTGTGGAGGAAGTCATCATAGATGGTGACAAAAGGAAACGTAGGGGCAAGGCTTTAGCTGATGCCATCTTCCCTACAAAAAGGGAACTTGGTCAACGAGACTTCTATCGATCTATCTGATTCAAGGTGTACGTGGGAGAAGACAACCTTGTTTCATTACTGTCTAAATCAACCCCCCCTTCGACGCCACTGTTTTGTGGGCTAATTCATTAAACAAATTAGGCCACATGTCAAGTTAATCATATATATATTTATGTAGGTTGTGAAGGATTATCACTATTTTAATTATTCTTTTGGGACGAATTATTACTAAGTTTTTGGATAATTTTGAATTCTCTAGATTGATGTCTGATAATAAAGTAATTAATTAATTAAAAGGATAAAATGCGACGTGAGAGCCAAACGTGACAGTACCTCGATGTAGCCAAGTCTCTCAGGATCCAATTCCTCCATGATTAAAGCTGCATACTCTTCTGCTTGTTCGTTCAGTCTTGACAATTTATTTGCAGAGGCACTCAACATTATCACCTTAATTAACAGGGAGGGAAATTTCTTTTTAAAAAATCTCATCAGGTAAGCAAAAGTAATCGACTAATCGTGAAGAAATTAAAGTAATACTACATGTGGTAGAAAACTTCCTTATTTGAATTATGTTTAGGCTATTTGTGGAGCAAAAAAATAAAATTTAGCCAAGTACCGGAAGTGCCCTTGACCTACAACTCAGTTGAGCTAGTCAGTGGAAGAACACAGGCAACACAGTAATCTTCCATCATAATCATTGTTCTTATATGCCATAACTGCTTGTGACTCAAAACAGGTCAAGAAACATGTTGTCTTGTTTCTAAATTTTGATTCATAAAATGAGAAAAAAAAAAAGATAAAAACTTTGGAAGATTACGAATAGAAAAGGCACTTATTTCAATAAACAGAAGGTGGGGTTGGTGGTGATGGTGCCGCCGGAGTCGCCCACCGGTTCCTATATTTTGTTGGCCTTTTTTTTTATTTGTTATAAGCATGTTCATCTTAAATACCAGATAATTAATAAGATTTATTAATTCGATAGAAGAATAAAATAGTACATTAAGCTACAAGGTCACAAAGTTGGCACCGGAAAAGAGAGTATTAAAAAAAGTTGGCCGGCCACGTTAACGTACCTCTTTCACCTCTTCCTCTGTGATCCTCCCATCTGCGTTCTTGTCCACCCTGAAACCATGGAGAATTCTTGATCACATGATTCTGCTCATTGAAAATTGATGCATGATTTGTACGAACACAAGAATCTGATTTTAATCTCCGAGACGACTAATTAAAGAGGTGAAGAAATAATATATATGTTATCGATCGATCTTGTACATGTCGAAGAAGATCTGAAGCCTGGAATCGAAGCTCTGATCGCTGATCTGAGACCAGAACTCATGCAGCTCCTCTTTGCTGATGCTCTGGTTCTTCATCCGCCGTCTTCTGCTGAGCGTATCGAACAACTCCAATGCGAACTCCTCCGATTCCTTCATCCCTGCACGCGTCCAGGAACGGTCCAATGGTTGCATGTTAAGCATTAAAGGCATTAATGGAAGGAACAGGATCATCCCTGTGGCAGGGAGCAACTAGAAACCTATGCATTTGGCGAAGTCGGAGCGAGAGAGGTAGCCGTCGCGCGCGAGATGGTCGAAGTTCTTCTGGACCTCGTTCCAGGAGCTGACGCCGTTGGTCCTGCGGTTGCTGATGAATCTGAGCCCCCGCAGGGCGTTCGAGGCGCCGGACTTGACGCGGTCGAGCTGCGCTCGCTGCCGGCGCAGCGCCCGCGCCGCGAGGGCGGAGTCCATGGCCGAGGTGCTGCGGCCAAACTTCGTCGACGAGGAGGCCTCGCCCGTAGGCCGCGCGGAGTGGCTGTAGGTGCGCTTGAGCTTCTTGAGCTCCGCCTTCAGGTCCTCCTTCAGCTGCCTCGCCCTCGCCACGGCCTCCGCCTTCAGCTCCTGCGACAAATGCCGGAACCGGCTCGACGGACTCCGGGTCATGGACGGCGACCTCGACGTCCCCCTCGACGCTCCGGACGCGGCGGCCTGCGTCGTCGCGTCGGACGAGTACCCCGAGTACGTCACGTCTGCGCCACCGGCCGGCGCCGCCGAGGAGGAAGCGCCGCCCCCCGCCGGCTCGACGCTGCGCAGCACGATAGTGTCGTCGTCCTTTAGGTCGAGCGTCACCTCCACGAACTCCTCCCCGTCGTCGGACGCCGCCTCCGAGGTCCGCGGCGAGGACGCCATGCTGATGGCCTTGGCCCCCCCTGGCCCGGAGTCCGACGCCCATTGCTTGTCGTGCCTCGTCGAGCCCCTCATTACAGACTGTCAGCTCAAGCTCACCAATAGTTTATTTGAATACAATGAATAGAAACGAGATAAACAGAGGCGCAGAGAGAGAGAGATAGATATAGATGGAGAGAGAGAAAGAGGACAGATGCGCTTCAGACTTGGGAGTTTGGACCTTGTTGTGGCTCTGAGATCAAGGGGAATATTATAAAGAGACGGGGCGGGAGCTCAGAGCTGCGTGTGGAATCTAGCGAGGCATTTGACGCGTATATAGTAGGAGATCATGTAGGACGCAGGGGGAAGATGACAGCCCTCCAATGGGGATGCCACAGGGCACTCCAAATCCAAAAGAAAGGAGGCAGAGAGATCACGGAGAGAGAGATACGGAACACGAACGAGGGCCAAAAGGGACAAGGACGACGACTGCATCACCTCAGCAGCGGCCTCTTAATGGCGCATCTGTTTCCCAGATCGGTGGCGCATGGCCTGCGTGCGCGTGGGGCGTGGCTTCGGTGTTATATACGACCGGAGACCACCGTCGACGGCGAGGCGAGGCGAGGCGACGCGACGCGAGGTGGCGAAGGCCTTTTTGTGGACTTGGTAGTGATCCAATCTGGACGTGGTGTGGGGGGAGAAAACGGAGACTTGATGAGCAGATTGAGATCATTAATAATTAAACGAGACTTCGTAATTATAATACTACTCCAAGGGCAACGACCAGACATTTGTTAATGATTAATGCATCAGCAACGATAGAGAGAGTTGGGCAACATAGTTTCTAATGTGTTTATAATAATAATAATTTTTTTTTATTGTAATATTGAGTAGGTGGCTCTCTTTTTTTTTGTGTGTGTGGGGGGGGTGTAACTTGTTAATTGGATGCATAGGTTTGAGAATTTGAGACTTTGAGGTGAAGTTGTGGAGACATGGAAGACAAGGCAGAGGAACATGACTCACGATGGACCAAGTCACCGGATGTAGTGATTTTAATTTGTGTTGTTGCATGTTGTAATAATTATTATAGTTTGACAATCATTCTTAAACAATAATAAAAAGTATCTCAACTTGACAAAAGTTCCAAAGGTCAGTGATTTCGAATATTTTACTTCAATTGGTGAAGGAAAAAAAAAAGGATTGCCTTAGCGTTGGGTTAACCCAAATGTTTGAGCTCCTTTATTAATAATTAGGACTTTTGGGCGTATCTGGTAAATTGAGAAGTAGTCGCCTTGTTGTGGTTATATTAGTTTTCACAGAGAGAGAAAGAGAGAGAAAAAAAAAGAGAATAAAAGATGAAGAAAGACGAGCCATTTTAGTCCACTCAAAAGAGATTTTTTTTGTGAGCAATTTTCACAGGGGAAAATAATATCGAATTCAATTGTTGGATCATGGATTTAAGTTTTCTTTATTTATTTTAGGTCAAGTGTTTATTTTGTATTATTTTCCCACATCAAGAAAGAAAATGCGGAATTAGGAGGAAACCCGTAATCATCTGTTGACTTCATTTAATCAAATGATGTGGGAAAATAAATTAGATGTCCTGAGATTTGAGCAATTGGTATAAATGAATAAATAAATAAATAATATATATATATATATATATCCCACGTGTGTAGAAGAGTGTTCCCCTGGTGGATTCGGAGGAGGTGATGACTGATGAAGCCTTTAAACCTTCGGGAAATTATGGGTTTAGGTGGGGTGTGTGTGTATAATTTAATTAAATTATACGGTGCAAATACTAATAATTTAATTTCATTGGTGGCAAGCGGAAACATGATTGGTTGAAGAGGGGGATGGAAAAGATATCATGACAGCATTTGTGTTGCTAACTCGAGGAATTAATTGATCAAGTCAATCAGCATATGCTTATTTTTCTATCAACTACATGCTTCATACATAATAATAATAATAATAATAATAATAATAATAATAATAATAATAATAATAATAATAATAATAATAATAATAATAATAATAATAATAATAATAATAATAATAAGAAGAAGAAGAAGCATTTTGGATAGATCATAAATATGTCTCCAACGCTTTCCAAAAAGAGAGGGAACGAGAACGTACGAGAGAAGCGTGAAGTGCCGGGGATTATGCGACCCCAATTTTTTTCTCTTATCAATTATCTTTAAAATCCTTTTTTTTTTCTTATTAGGAAAGTGTATATATTGATCTAAAATACAGATTCTCAAAGGTCATGACTCATGAATGATAATCTAAAATTATATATGTATACATAATATTAAATTCATGCACACACTAACATTGTCCTAACTCCTAACCCTACACATTTCTTTGAGCTATTTAAGTTGTTAGCCCGAAGAAGAAGAGTTGAACTTTTACTAATTTTCAGGCCAAAATCTTCTTCTTTGGCTAAAGGTTTGAATGGGATGGCAACTTTTCAACTAATCAATTGCAGGGCTACAAGTCTAAAGAGATCAAACAACTTTTGCCAAAGCATCTGATACATGACATGGCCTGTACACAACCATTCGAGAAATCTACATAAAACAACTCAACTTTAGTTAGGCCTTATTTTTCACATCAAACTCCACTCCACCATTACTTGTTGTTGAATCCACCGCTGTTTACAAACCAGGAACAAGATGGACTTTAATGTACAGTATAGGGCTATTGTTTAAATTGTTTGAAGGACTAACTTTTTTTAGGTTTTCCTGTGTTTGTCAATTAAGAGGGGAACAAAAAAGAGAACAATCCATTCACACATTGTTTTGGGGGTGTTATAGATGCACCAAACAACTATTAATATATCTTTTTTCAAGTTATTTTTCAGTTTATAGAAACAAACAAAGATCATTAATTATGTACTATCTTCAAAATATCTTTATTTTCCTCATTAGTTTTCCAACGTCATATTTTTATCCTTCAACTCATATAACATTCTTGTCTACCATTTTGCTTTCCACCGATCGGAGTGTCCACATCATTAATTCGTTTTTAGTTCCACTTTGTCTATTCCGGAATGTTGATGACAAAGATGAAGAAGGGGCTTTCAATTATTTAGGAATGTTGTGGGTGACAGATAGCACAATTTTATTTGGGGAAGAAGGATTCTCCAAATATATATAAGCGATTCCATGTACACATGGTCTCTTGCATTTACTCTTCTTCTTTCATTCCTCCATTTCTTTCTTTGTTTCTCTCCATCATCTTCTTCACATTGAGTTCAATTGTGGAGCCCAAAGTCAAGAGAGCCTCCCAATTTTAAATATCTCATTCTCAACTTCCGGATCACTCTCATCACGTCTCATTATTATTCATTACCTTTCTAATTTTTCTATATTGCATTCGATTGGGACATCAACGCGTCTGTTGTTTAAAAAGTGATCCATGTTCGAATAAAATAAGCTCCATGAAACTTTATATATATATTTCATGTGTGCATGTGTAGGTATGATCTTTTAATTAAAGATCACTAGAGGAAATGCTTCTGTAAGAAGTAAGAACCATAAATTAATGAGCAACAACATACATACATATTGGTTAGTTGAAGGAAAACATAAATATAATTTATTTCCGATCTGCTATATATAATGAAAAGAAAACGAGTAGTATCCTCGACACACAGGAAGCAAGAAAACGAAAGGTATTATATTACTTTCTGACGTGAAATTTACTAACAAAAATAGATGCATGTTTGCTCGCATATTTAAGCATAAGGCAAAAAAAAAAGTAAAGCCATGACTCAATTAATAGGATAATTAACTTTTAAATAAGCAAGAATATAAACTTAATCATATGTCTACACCCTAGGATTATCTATTGCTGAGGTTCCATATGTTCTTGTGGAGGGCTACCAAAGATTTTATCTTTTTGGTATTATCTGCTTTAGGTGAGGACATGTTTCACATGGCCACAACCCATTATCACTGTGTGCCCCAAATAACCATTATATATATATATATATATATATATATATATATATATATATATATATATATATATTGTATTATACTTTTTTGGATAGGACTAATGTATCATGTAGGATACTTCTCGATAATTATGATCAAAATCTAACATTATAGGAATACTTTTGATTTGACTAAATTTGATGGCAATCGAACGTCATGATGCTTACAATTTTGGCGGAAATGATTTCAAATTAATGAAGCGCACCCACAATTTTAGGATTTAATCAACCACATTTTCGTTATATAATTCAATCCAAAATGGTAGAAGCATTTTTTTAATCATAGTTACGTACTCAACAAATAATTATATATTGTTATTCATCTAAACTAACACATATTTTCTTTTTGGATTACATTGCAAACGCATTTTCTAAATGGAAAAAAGGAAAGGTGCGACGCAAGGCATGATGCTCATAAGATACTTGCAATAGTGTAGAATATTAACTTTATTAGTTCATATGGTCCAAAGATCTCGTAGCATACGCTACTTATTCAGTGGCCTTGGTTCTAAACTATTTAAACCTTTTTCTTCATCTCCAAATATTTTTCAATTGAGAACAAAGTAAAGTAAAATATCTCTTCTCTTTATGTGGATAAGAATGTCTTTTATTTTTATTTTTATTTTTATTTTTCGGAAAATTAACATGCATTCTCCTCTTAATTAACTAAAAGTAATTTACATCATTACAAAATAAATAATTATCCTCTCTCCATTTTTAGCTTCTTTTTCGTTTCCTTCCCTTCTCCGTTTCCTCCGTCCAAACACGTAAACACATATAAACAATGTACATTGTTTTTCAATAACGATGTCCACCTCATAAGCATGCACTTCAGACGAACACAATCGATAAGATTTCTTTTGTTTTTTGTCAACGTATTTTGATAATGTGTATATCTTGTATATGTTCTGCCAAGAATCTTCATGTCGGCTAAATAATGTATACGTGAGTGAACTAACAGTGGGGTGGGGGAGATCAAATTCAAGAAACTGATCAAAGAGTTGGTAGTAATTAATAATCTTATCTAGAAAGGCATATAATTAGAAATCCTAATAATATGATTGCATTCCTTCCATTCCACATTCCTTTCAGACTTACAAAGCAACAAAAGTTGTGGAACCCGGCAAATTATATTCCAAATCCTCGGCCCCAAAAAGGAGAAAAAAAAACTATGCATCAGATAGAGAAAAAAAAAACGATATCATCCTAACTATCAAATGTCCTTTGGAATCATTAAAGATCAGGAACTTAGTTTGAGAAGCATTGGCACGGCAACTTCAGACCTCAAGTCCAAGCTTTTAGCACTCACTGTACCTGAAGCTATTACAAGAAGATATGATACATATCTGTGGTTCCAGCAGGATGGCAACAAACCTAGAGAGAGAGAGAGAGAGAGATGATCAGAAGTTGGACCAAGCATGAAACTAAACCCTGATCAGAACAGAATCAGATGGACGATTTTCTAGGTCTTGGAAAGGAATGGAGGACCAGAGAAGGTGGATGTCCATTTCACCTTTTGAAGTCTTCTGCGCTTACCACTCACTCCATCATTTTCCATGTTACGTAACTTTTGTTGATACCCAGCACGAACCATGAGCTCAGCGATTAATTAAAGCAGCTGACAGCCTTCTTCTTCTTCTTCTTCAAATTTGCTCCACATTTTAATCTCCTTTGCTTTTAGAAATGATAAGCCACACTACTGAAACGAAAAAAAAAAGAACTGATATGCCCCTGTCATAGTCACAGGAAACACCAGAGAACTTGGTCTCCACACCAATCATGCACTAACACGTTTCTTCCAATGACTTCTACATGTGAAAGTTTGCAAATACAGTTTATTACTGCCATATGTTATTTACAAAGCTTTACATTTCTGCTTAGTACACTAAGATTAAGAGCTGCCCTTACTAGGCAGGAAAAGTCCAATATGAACTGGTACCAATCATCACATAATGTCAGAATTTCAGCAGCGTGTATCATTGAGGATGACATCTGCCACTGAACTCGGCACATTGATGGGCAGGTAGTAGCAAAACGTAATGAATTGTGAGCCTGTGACGATTGGAGGATTAGATTGTTTCCGTCTTGGACGTTCCCCTACGGAGGTAGAAGTTGGTCGATTCAATCGCCATCCTCGTTTGATTTCTTTGGATTTGGATGGATATATCATTTATGCATCATGTGCCAACAACTTCTTGAATTGAGAATATGTATCAGACATCAGAACTAAAATTTCTTTCGTGGCTAGACAATTTCTTCCAATTGGTCTGAAACAGATCTAATACAAACATTTACATAGCAAAGATAACATTTGGAAGGTCGTCTTAGAGATTAACTCTATTATGACGAGAGATAAAGATCAATTGGATAAATAGCTGTTTGACATGTTTAATTAGCATTTACCATTCGTATGCCCCAGAATAAGAAATTTGGATTCGGAATACCAGAAGGGCGAAAGTAGCTGTTTGACATGTTGGATAACGGAAAGATAGTTGTGCTGCTTCTGAGATGTAGATGACATCAATCATAATCAGGTCACGGAACATATTTTCAAATTCTGAAATAACCTGATACAAAATTAACCACCACATTTCTACAAGCAAAGGCCAAAAGGAATCCAGAACAAAAATTAATTAACCACAATTCTAATGTCGAGTTCCAACTTCTTCCTGACTAATAGTATGGCAAGCAAAAAGAAATAATACTATTACAATCCATGGATACGAAACTCTGTAAGAAGTTTCACTCAAAAGAAAACTTTTCTCTAGCTTTTGAGTGATTAATAGTTCGTGAGAATCTGGAGTTCCCTGTTCTAAAATTGAATTTGTCTCATCGACTTCATGCTGTTTCATGAAAAATGACCTTGACATGCATCGCTAGCTTTCTCAAAGGCTCCAAATAAAAGAGGCAAAACTATATAATTGTAGTTGACCACAGAAATAGCAGCCAGTACAAGCATAATCAACTATAAAGCCATGAAACATCATTCAGTTCATTTATTATTACATCCAACAAACTTAAGGACTATACAAATTAAAAGCAGTATGGAGTATAATTTGTAAGATATGAAGAACTGGGATTGTAGACAAGCACCAAACTGATATGGATTTACCTCACGTGGACTGATGAGATACTGCACAACATAGTTAAGCCTTGCCAGAAACAACGAATGCTCGAGAAGTGCCAGTGAAATGCTTGACTGAGCCAAATAAACTCTTGGATGCACCAAAATGCCTTATTCTATAAACACCTGGGCGGACAGTTTCAGGAATTCTCCATTCTATTGTTGCATAGCTATGTGTACTGAGTTTTGAAGGCCTAGACCACTTGAAACGCAAGCAGAAGTCATCATCATCATGTGCTGGTGACCAAGAACCATTACCATCAGAGAACTCCACGAGAGAAAATGTACCCTCTGTCAGGAGGTCATTCCTGGGGCATGAAGACCAGAACGTGGCCGCCACCATATCACCTGGTTTGAATGTAGAGTTACTTGGGACATCTGCTCTGATGTCTCCGAATTTGGTGCCTACCGGTGTTGAATCCATGACAACAGGAGTGAGCAAGCTAATTTGTTTATTCAATAGATCTGGAGGTTGAAAGCTTGACGAAATGCTTTGGCCACTAACAAGTGCGTGAGCAAGTTTTTTGAACTCCTGAATGTAGGCACTCAATGTGTGTGGACCATACAATGTTGATGCTCCCTGATAGAAATAAAACCAGTATTTTTCGGAGTCAAGATGAAGGAAATTTAGTTCACTTGTTGTCGTTAGGTTGCATCCTTGGGACATCAGCGTTTATACAAAATTAAGATACAATACAAAGAATTGGAAAAGTATAAAAGGGTTAATAAAACATCACTAAGGCACTATTTGGTTAAAGAATAATTATTCAAGGGATAAAGATAATTATTCTAATGGATTAATAATTTCTTAAAAGTTGAGCCAAGAATAACATTATTCCAGCTTTTTGGTGGAATAATTTATCTGTAAAAAAAGCACTGTTTAGTATGTTAACTTTTTTAAAAATGGCAAGTGTACCCTTTTGCTTTTTAGGTGAATAGCTATGGTGTTTGGCAGAATAAAGAAGAATAGAAGCTTATTCTGGTGTTTATCCATGAAACAAACAGCACCTAAAGGATTGAAAAAAATCACTTATTGGCATGGTTATTAATATGGGATTCAATTTAACAAAACCATGTGTGTTCCCTATAGAAGTTGGTACAGCCAACTAAGAAGAATTTTGAATCTACTGATGCCTCTTGTTAATAAAAATTAGAAAAGGAATCACACCAAGCAAAGTGCAGTAAACATACTAGACCTTGGATTAGTAAATAGAAGTTAACGTGCATGCTTATAACAATTCAGGTGTCAAAATAGTAAACCATAATTGGAGGGGATTTATCATAGGGATGGATATCTTTAAATCAGGGGAAAAAGGAAAAGATAAGTCTGGCAATAGAAGAATAGGTGCAACTATTTTGAGTCTTATTCACATGTTAGAGATAAGTTATTGTCGATCTGATAGCTCATGTGCGTCTCTTTCATTTTACCGCTCTCTTCTTGAGAGCCTACACATGTACATTTTGACCATTTCATAGTTATATATACATGGATGGTAACCACGAATTTTGGTAGCCATCCTTTTTCCTCCTCAAAAAAGTTATTGTCAATCAAATTAGAGGTTTGTTGCCAAGAAACAAAATGAGCCACTGTGTACTGTGAAAAAACAGAACTATATCATACATAATCATTTCAAGATAAGCAACATGTTCTTGGATAATGCAGGCCGCATTTTTCTTAGTCAAATAATAGCAGGCCATCTTTGACAAAGTATGCTGATTGCAAAAAAATGTGTGGTTTTGTATAAAGAATTTTCATGTTATTGGCATCGTACCTCATATCTTTGGATCTGGTACTCCTCAAAAGTAGTCACATACTGGGAATACGTATTTGACAGCCCAGCAATAACAACATGGAGGTTACTATCAAATTCTCCATCATTACCACTGGTAAGTACTGTTCGTACAGCATCACGGAGACGCCTCCCAGACATTGTAGTGAACTCTGAAATGATGAAGAAGTTATCAGTTGAAAACCACTCTGGATTATTTGATATATGATGTCCATGCAAAGTGAGATGCAGAAGATAATGAACAGAAAAAATACTACAAGAAACTAGATGCTGATTCCATATGAAAAATGTGTGTCGCATATAAAATGCTACAGTTATAAAGGCTTACATGTTTTATTAAGATAGACATGGAAACTAATTTAAGGAACTTTCTAAGTCCAAAAGGACAAATAAGAGTATATACCTCCAGGCACACACAGGATGACCACCTGTCCTATACGGATTATCTGAATTGGAAGTATTGCAGGCTACAGAGGGAAACAAAATCAAGTATTACTATAAAGAGGTTATCAAAATACAATAACTGGCAAAACTCAGCTATTGGACAATCTACGATTTGAATAGGCAGCTGTATGTCCAAAGATAAACTTCAGACTAAAATGATGGCATATTTAAAAATCAAATATGAGAGTAGACAACTTGGTTAACATGATGAGTTAGTTCTCACATTTAAATTCCCAGCAGCAAAATGAAACCTCAGCATAGAAATTCTGTACAAATAGGAACTCAGTACATAATTACAGTACACTCACTATAACAAGTACTGGTTTATTTCTTACACAACATGGCTTGTCATACAATTAATTGGTTTGAATTAATAACAAATAAAAAAAGACAAACTGACTCAATACTTGCTGATGAAGGATAAAGAACACAAATGATAGCTAGGACATAGGACCTCACCGCCCAATCATATGGCATTTTCATTTCACCAGTATCGAGTAATATTGGTTTTGGTTGCTGACAGGAAACTTGTTCCCTGGAAGGTGTTTTCAGAAAGTCTCTCACTAACTTCCAGAAAGGATTACCCTGATCCACCATAAAGTTAAAGCACATTTCAATGTCAAATGGAGAATCCTCCAAGATACAATGACGAAGAAATCCTTTAAAACCAACCTTGTCATCCCCTTGTTTAAAATCAAAGGCTCCAGGACCATCAGTGGTTCCTGCAGCAAATGCAAACCCCATAGCTGCTGGACATGTTTTCACAACTTTGTCTCCACTATTTGAAGGAACGGTAACTTCCAGCTTTGAGAAATCCAAGTAAGTTTGCCGATAGTCAACTTTTCCTTTTACCTGTTCAGATGCTGACTTGAAGAGATCCACAGCTTTGGCAAATTGTCTCTCACCAATGATCCTTGTGCTCTCAAATTCATCAGGGTGCCTAACAGGTAAGCAATATCGAGGAGTCAAAAATATTTTAATTGCAGAGTTCAAAAGGATGCACTATTAAAAATTTTGCTTACCCAGGGCCTCGTCCATAACAAAGTTCATTCTTCCCATTGCAGGTGCTATGATTGAAATCACAAGGAAGGCCAGTGTCAATACAGAATGTCCCAAGAACATTTGGACTTACATCACCACAATTGGATTGACAGAAGGCAGAAACAAATTTTGGTTTGTTATCTACATCCCTAACACGCCGTGACACACTTTTAGAGCTTGTTAAACGCCTTCCACCAGATGCCGGGAATGATGAAGCAAGCTTCCTTAACTCGTGAGCTGCAACAGTAAATATGAATAAGGATCCATGAATATATTTAAGCTGTGCACAGATTGTGAATTAAACATACCATTCTCATCTGTCTGGGATATTATGCTAGAGACTCTCCGACTGACATCAAGTTTGCTTCCAGCCAGAAATCCATCAGAACTATCCTTCAGTAAACCATTTTGTTCTTGCCAGTCTTCCATGAAACGTGCAGCAGCCCCTTTATTATCGCCACTTATCAATGAGTTTGTACGACTCATTGAAGTTCCATGAGTTGCAAACCAATTAAAACTTCCAACAGGTCCCCATTCATCATCAACAAACTTCAGTAAAGTCATTTCTTTATCGACGTTATACTTATATTTGCTACGCTCTTCAGCAGGATTATTAAGGTAGGCACTAGGACTACGGTTTACACCAGCATCCAGGAGTTCCCCTATATGATACATAACATATATGAAATCCCAGATTCGTCTTTCGTATATGGCAAGAAAGAAATGAAAATAATTTGAAATATTAAGCCTAACACTAAGCTTGTGATATTTAGAAAGAGAATTAGCTATAATTAGTAAATTATAGGTGATATTCTAGGTGCTTATTGTTTATAGCATCATAATTTGAACAATGAAATATCGGTTAACTTGAAAAGACCACTTTCAGACAGAAAATTGGGATGACAAATTTAGCAACAAGAAAGGCGAGCCACGAGCATAACCAATGTGACTCTTCCATACCTTTATTGACAAAGATATTCCCTGGCCGAAGGTTTTCATGAGCTTGCACAATGCTCTTTTCAATGCCATCAACAATGACATCGAAGGATTGCCGCACAAATCCAAGAGACGTTACAATATACACAACATATTGAAGGTAACCACCAGGACCAGCATGGGTATGAATGCCACTGATGGCTACATTCTTCTCATTGTACATGTCTCCATATCTGCAGAAAAGACAGACTGGTCAAGACAAAAGTTTTAGTAGAATGTAAGAAAATCGAAGTCCATTATGTTTAGTTGCTTATCCATTAGGAAAAAAATGCCATCATGCATGTTTTAACACCGCAAATTCATTAGTGCTAATTACAAAAGAATCTTCAGATCCAGGGAACGCAAATTCCATCATGTTTAGTCACTACATTTTTTATAAGTGTTTAGTTACTTATTCATGCTGAAAATATGTCGGTCACTTTAAGATTTTTTTTTGTTAAGGTATGCTTTAAGAATTCCAATTCTGCCGCTTGGATTTTAATTGTCCATCTCAAGTACTGTTACAGCACAAAAATAAGACTTAAATTACCTCGACTTCAGTCTCTCCAATACTTTCAGTGTCACAAGTTGAGATGCCATGCATGCGTCCAGATTCACAAAAACTACATGATTCCCTCCTGGCTCAGCTACAATAAATGACCGAGCCTTTAACCTGAAATGAATGCCAGATGCTATCTGTTCTGCGTTTGCATATCCCATCATATTAACATCAGCTGCAGGTCCCGTTATGTCATAGCTTCCAAGCCCAATCAGATAGTTAGAAGCTGAAGAACCGTGTCTAACTTTATGAATAAGAACCAATAGCACTAGGTAATAAGTCCACATAGTTTTGAACAAGATGAAGACCCAGAACAGAAGGAGGTAAGGCCAACTCCACTACAAATGGGCAAATTATTTTGAGTCAACTCATGCTTGCCAAGTCTGCTTTAGCTGACAAAAGATAATAAAAAGCACAGGTATCAGCATACAGATTACATATGGTAAGAGATTCTAGAGAAGGAACTTGAGAAATAAAAAAAAGCATGATTATAGATATGGATATATGGGACAACAGAATGATAACCACTCATAAACGGCCTCTTCCTCAAAAGATTTAACAGCGGAGCAGGGACGTTAAGAATCATAGACAGATCAATTAGAGAAACTCCGGATCACTCATTACACACAGTCGTGGAAACAAGGAACTCTGAACAAAAGCAAAGTAAGGCCTCCCGTGAAACCCCAAGGAACATCAATGGTCAATGGCGATTGCAAACTCAGACTTCAAAAGTACTATTTACAGGCAACTAGACAACAAAAGAGTTTCAATTACCTAAAATCAGAGCTTTCTACCAAAGACATGCGATTACCATCTAAAGAAAATAACTAAAAAATGATGGTAACCAACAGCTGTTCACACCAAGATTAAATCAAACAAATAAGGCACAAAAATATAGGATTCTGAAAAAAGGAAGCGGTTAATTCGCCACCAATGCCACGCCTCGTGGACGGAATTAAACCCAAAACCACGAGGGTATATTTTTCATTTCTTCGAGCATTAACAGCTCGACAGCACAACTTCCAGGGATCAAGCGCTAATCCATTCCAACAACGAAGAGAAAGCTAACCCCCAAATCAGATCTCCTCATTCAACCGGTCCGCGAGATGCTCGCGTTACTCCAATTGCTGCACTCGAGGCCAAGATTTGTACGCTGCTCCAACTGCTACCCAAGGGAATTACGCTCTAATTTACTCGCCAACTGCGAACCTACCAGTCAAAATCTCTGAGCCGCCACAGAAATGCGGCTTTAGCAGATAGAAATCTTACCAGAACAAAGACGAAATCGTTGCCGCAGCTCTTCCCCTGTCTCCCTCCTCCAATAATCGTTGCCGCAGCTCTTACCAGATGGCTTCGTTGTGCTCCGTGCAGTGCGGAGAGAGAGTGTGTGTGTATGCGCGTGAGAGAGGGATGGGGGAATATAAAAGTGGTACTACCGCGCTCTCGCGAGGAGTGGGTGCAAAAGCGTGGCGTGTTCTCCAACCGATCGGCGGATTGCCCAAAAGGGGAACCACCGTCGCGCCGTGGACGAAGGTCATTCGCCTCTTGGATTCTGCATTTTTCTTGGATTGTGTGCGGCAATGGGGAAAAGGTTGCCTTGGACGGTTCGTTCGGTCGTCCGCGATGACAAATTTAGCAGCGCAAAGAAGAGTACATTTGGTTAACATGTTAAGCAAACATTAATAAGGGTGGATTAAGCCGGACGAACTCAAGCGCGGTTCCAACTTTTTCGACCAAAACCTGTTCGATGGAATGCATGCGTGGGCTCCTTTTTTTTTTTGTTCTTTTTTTTGTTTTGGCGTCGATGCGAAGCAACGCGAGAGAGTTGTAGTCTTCTAGAGGAGGACGCCAAGTGGTCATGCAGGACGGATGGGCGTCCCGCTGTTCCCTGTTCGAGCGAGCATAGGATGCCTCGTCTCATGCGTCTCACATGCATCCGGAAGCGGTTCACACTTCACGCCACGGATCATGGATGGATGATTAGCTCAGCTCAGCGTGATAAGTGCAGGGCCAAAATTTCTATTAATTTTTTTTTTTTTGGTAATATTTCTTGATGAGACCTCATCCTTGTATCACATCATTCAGATGGCCCTGCAAGTGCATCCTTGCAAGCAATTACCTGCCCAGGTCACTATTACCATTGCGTTTTTTGAGATAAGAAAGCGCAGTTTTGAGGAATTATTTAAAGTTCTAGTCCATATCGTTGTCATGTCAGATTTGTTAGCTTAGAATTTTATTACTTCTTCAAAACTAAGCTTTCTTTCTTATCCCAAATTATGACCTCGGACGAGGGTTTTTCGTGGCTAGTCTTTTTTTTTCGTTATTTTTTTTCTCTTTTTGTTGCTTTGAACTGCTTCAGCGAACAGATCAAAATGTGAATGAATGAGGCAATCTTTGACCGGTCAACCAATGAACCCGCAGCTATGGATCATGACGGACAATGCTAAAAAAAATTAACGTGAGATCAAATTTTCTAATTTCATCGTAATTTAACTCTTATATATATATATATATAAGAACAACAAAGCCTTATCTCACTAAGTGGAATCGACTACATGGATCATACGACATCATTCCGCTCTATTAGTAATCAAATCTTTCGATATATTATACACCAATAAATCTTGCTCTATTAGTTCTTTGACCTCTCTCTCCCTCTTTTAATCGGACTCCAGATTATTTGATCTACTCTTCTTACTGACGCATTTAATGATCTTCTCTGAACATGATCAAATCATCTCAAACGATTCTCTACCATTTTCTCACTAATATGAGCCACTCCGACTCGTTCACGTATATGATCATTCCTAATCTTATCTAATTTTGTATGACCACACATTCATCTCAACATTCTCATTTCGACTACCCCAATTTTACGTGCATGTTGTCCTTTCATAGCCCAACATTCACTACCATATAACATTGCTGATCTTATAGCAGTACGATAGAATTTTAATTTAACTCAGTACGATAGAATTTTAATTTAACTCTTAAAGCAGATGGTTATATAAAATGTAAAAGATAAATGTTTTTTAATTTTCAACTCTTATATATACACTAGAAAATTAAAAAACATTTATCTTTTACATTTTATATAACCATCTGCTTTATTTTTTTTCAAATTCTCTTCACTTTTATGAAATGACAAAAAAAAATTGTAATTGGGCAAATTAAAAGTTGAGAAGGATAACAGGAAATCTAACTAGAAAGCTTCGATAATTTAAGGGTGGATTAAATGAACATAAAGGGGAAAAATAAATTTTGAAATGAAATCATGAACTGTAAAGGGGAAAGAAAAGGGGCAAAGTGTTTTAACATTTCCATCTTTTCTTGGTATTGTCACCTGCAGAAGATATCACTGATGTGGTAGCACCTAATATCTACAAAACATACCATATCATGCATGCTGCTATAGTTTACAGAATGAAGATAACGCCCAAAATAATCTATGATGATATGCGTTAGTAAGAAGACAATCTATCTATAACAAAAATTGGATGTCCTACTTTGTGGTCTAATTCCTGTGGAACAAAAAGGGTTAGTATTCTGCAGTGTGTCTGATATGTGCCTATTGAGAATGAATGCCTGGCCTCCTGATCGATCAAATATGTCCTGCATCAGGGATACCCATCAAAGTATGAATATGCAAAGTAGGATCGTACGTTGGTCTAAGAGTTGAAACTGATGGCTCGTTGTGCTGAAAAGGAATGTGTCTTGACGCAGCAGAAGCACCACCTCTCAGGTTTCTCCACATTCCTCCTGTTGGTCTCCACATTTGTTCAGACGACATTTGGACATCATTTGATACATGATCATTGCGTGTTTGTCTAACACCATTAGGCATAACTTGGAAAGAAGCTGCTGTTGACATATATGGAATAGTTCCTAATCGCCAGTTTGATCCTTGCACTGCTTGAGGTCTGTGACAGTTATCCGGTGTAGTTGACAAGCTACCTGAGACCATCATATCCTGATGCCTTGAGAAGTTCGATGGAATTGCATAGGTGCCTACTTCCCTCAGGTGGTCCAGTGGATTTCCCAAGTTTGGATACAGGCTCGATGTTGTTGCTCCCACCATATTTCGAGATCTTGGTATTTGATGATTCCATAATCCTTGTTCCTCTTCACTCTGTCAAAAGTCGCCGAACTTAGCACGCTAAGTAAAAGTATACCAAGAGTATGCAAAAGTGAAGATACATGCACATGATTTTCTTTTTAAGTAATCAATTGATACTAAAGAGACATATTTGCATTAGCAATTTGAAAAGGCATGAATGGCAGACTTTGCATTTTAAACACAAAAAACCCAAATTAAGTTCACAGGAGAAATCAATGCTGCTGGGATTGTATTTCCAACCACTGCAAATAGAAACTTTTATATGCTTAGGCCTATTCTTGATAATATAAATCAAGATAGATTATATTTCAAGCATCAAACCGATAGAAAATAGCAGAGTACAAGCATCAATCCAGAGGAGTAAGATGAAAACCATGTCCCCTGAAAGGAAGACACATTACTCAGACTAGACAGATTTTGTAATTCAAGCGCTGAAGTACCATGACATACTGAATGACTGTTATCTTCAAGAAATGCAAACATTCTTCAAAAAGCCTCAAATGCACATGACAAGGCTCTTCTTGCGTACCCATGCATAAGGCAACCATTCATATTGTACAAAATTACCGAGACAAATGCATCTTAACACAATAATGAGCTTAACACAATAAATATCCACCAAAAGATATTAAAAAATGAAGACATTAGTGTGGTCATGCAAAGGAAACTATAACAGAAAAGTGATGGAAAAGGAGATATAGGACATCCATATCCAATGACTTATTAAAAGATCAGAACCTGTATCGTTGGCTGAAGTTGTGATGATTGGCACACAACATTTGCAGTCCTTAGGACTTGCGGTACACCATCGTTATTTCCTGGCGTACTTGATTCATTTGTGGCATACCCCATTGTCACTGAGTGATACGAGGAGGGAGCTGAATTATTCCCTAATATACTCTGAATGAGCAGATTTGATTGTGCCCCAACTGTCGAACTGAAATTTCCTAGCCCAATTGATGGATTTGGGACACACCCAGTTGTAGCTGAAGTACACAAGGACGAAGCAGAATAACTCGCTGATGTACTTGACATGAGCATATTCGGTTGTGACCCAAGGACCGAAGTAAAAGCTTGGGGCGCCACCTGAATGCCAGGTGATTGATATGACCTTCCAGCTCCATCACTCATTACAAAATTACGATATTGTGACTGTTGTGTACGAATGTTTTGTTGCCCAAGCAATGTGTTCTCCAGTGTTGGAAGACCTGGTTGAGTAACTGCATAATTTGTAGTAATAGCGCAACGAAATGCAGGGGTAACATCACTAACAATGGGATTTGGTAGAGAACCTGAGATAAGAGACTCCAGAGTTCCAAGTGCTGGTGAATCATGCAAAGCAGTGACCATTGACAATCCAGTTGAGGTGAACGTTGCTGGCATTTCAGAGGGTAAAGTTCCATCCCTAATCTCAGCTGGAACTGAAGGAATTGCTACCCTTGTGCAGGTGCCAACTAATGACTCAGAAGGATTTTCCATTGGGAGAAAATTTCCAGAACTCATAGGTTTTCTATCACTAATCTCATTCTGTGATCTACACCCTGCTTCAATCTCATTATCAGAATCCATTGTCAGATCCACAATGCTATCACCTGTATTTGGAGCATCACAAGACGGGTTGTCAGTCTCATTTTCGGAAACAGTCCCGTCAGATGCTTCAGTTGTGTCCAAATTCCAGGATCCATCAGAAGCAATGATGACATGATCAGAATTCTTGCCAGCCTTATCTAAGATCTGAAAAATAAGAAATAACAATGAGTTTTCAATTGAATAGCTTCCTCTACATGTTCACCATTTTACTAAGAAACTCTGGATTAGAAAAAAGGATATATTGGACAGTCTGGGAGAAACTTATTTGTTTACCTTTACCATTTCTCTGTCAATGCGAAGATCAACGTAGCTCACAGGTTGATTGCAATAAGGGCAGCGCCAGGATGGCTTCCGTGAATTCATTTCAATATAGTTGTCATAATCAAAACACTGCACAAGTAATTTGTCATAGTGAATATTTTACTTGCCAAATAGGTGTCTCTCATTCTTCAAAAGCAATAACATTTTACCTGATAATGTCTGCACAAATGACCTTTCACTGGGGTTTTAATACGTGTAAAGCTGCAATAACACTTGTTGGTCAGTAACTTAAGAGCTCAATATCTTATCAACATATGAGGGAAATGTAAGAGATTCAGAGCTAAATTAGTACCTCCAATCTAAAGATTGTTTCAATGCACAGTATTAAACTGTGTATATATAACAAATGTTAAACGGAAAAATTTTTAATATAAGCTGATGGAATTGTCATCAGCAATCATTAAAATCATCACCTGATAACTAGGCTACCAAAGTGAATTAAAATCATTATAGGATAGATCATGCCAGGAAGATCCACTACAGAATGGATGATGGAGACTAGTATTTCTGAGAGACAATTTGGGTTCATGCCAGGAAGATCCACTACAGAGACGATTTATTTACTAAGGGGGATGATGGAGAAGTATCGAAGTAAGAGAAGAAACTTACATATGGCTTTCATTGACATAGAGAAGGCGTATGATCGGGTACCAAGGGATGTACTTTGGAAAGCCTTGCAAAAGAAGAGGGTGAGTATTGCCTACATTAAGGTAATACAAGATATGTACGATGGGGCATTGACTAGAGTTAGGACACCCGGAGGTGAGACAAATGAATTTCCTATAGGAATTGGCCTACATCAAGGATCAGCTTTAAGTCTGTATCTATTTAACTTAGTTATCGATGCTATAACCGAGAGTATCACAGGGGAGGTACCTAAGTGCATGCTATTTGAGGATGATATAGTACTTTTAGCGGATTCAAGAGAAGAGATTAATACAAAATTGGAAATACGGAGAAATACGTTGGAGTCAAAGGGTTTTTGTTTAAGTAGGAATAAAACAGAATATATGCATAGCAATTTCACAAATAAACAACTTAGAGACGATTTGGAAGTTAGGCTAGGGGAGGATATAATTCCTCAAGTGACAAAGTTTAAATATTTAGGATCAATTGTAAGACAAGATGGTGAAATTGATGACGATGTTAATCATAGAATTCAAGCTAGTTGGTGTAAGTGGAGGAAAGCCACTGGAGTTCTTTGTGATAGAAAAGTACCAATAAAGTTAAAGAAAAATTCTATCGTACTGCTATAAGACCGGCAGTGTTATATGGTAGTGAATGTTGGGCTATGAAGGGACAACATGAACGTAAAGTGGGGGTAGCCGAAATGAGGATGTTGAGATGGATGTGTGGTCATACAAGATTAGATAAGATTAGAAATGACCATATACGTGAACGAGTCAGAGTGGCTCCTATTAGTGAGAAAATGGTAGAGAATCGTTTGAGATGGTTTGGTCATGTTCAGAGAAGGCCATTAGATGCGCCAGTAAGAAGAGTAGATCAAATAATTTGGAGTCTGATTAAAAGAGGGAGAGGGAGGCCAAGGCGGACACTTGGCGAACTAATAGAGCAAGATAATGAATAATATACCGAAAGGTTTGGTTACTAATAGAGCGGAATGGCGTTGTATGATCCATGTAGCCGACCCCACCTAGTGGGATAAGGCTTTGTTGTTGTTGTATAGGATAGATCATAATTTTATTTTGAGAGAGAAGGATAGACAATAAATCAAATGCAATCAGCATACAGCCAAAAGATGATAGAATGCACTTGTTATGTACACAGACAAGCAAGCGCTTGACTCTACTTTTTAAGGACAATGGACCCGCCAATGTTGTTAAACTCTCGAATCAAACTCTTACGAGTTTAAGAGTTTACGTACATAAAACAAATTAAATCAGCATAAACTCTTAAATAACTTACACTCTAAGATTTTACATAAAAATTAATTTTAAAAAATTCATAGAATCTCATAAACTCTTTTTCTTTTAGGAGAAAAAAGGATGGCTATCAAGTCTTGTGATTGCCATCCATGTATAATCTTATAAACTCTTAATAGAGTCTATACAATTCTAAATGAGTTTATACAATTCTATACGATTGTATACAATTATTTATTTTGTACAATAAAAAATATTATAAAATCTTAAATATTTTATTTGACTAATGTATTTATGATTGTATCATGATTAGGAATTTTAATGCAACAATTTTACTTATTTTTATTTTTTATAAGTTTTCTATCTTAATAAACGTAACCATTGATTGTTAGTTAGCAATTATCAGTTGTAAGTTTTTTGAGAGAATTATCAGTTGTAAGTGATAGTACTTATTTGATTACTTTCACATTTATTTCATATTAATAAAATATATTAGTTGTTTGTGACTCATAAATCATAGATATGCGTTTGTAAGTGCGAAATAATTACTTAAATAATTTAACTAGTTTGGCACATAAACTCTACGGCTTCATGAGTCGATTCTCCGATATGAGTCTACGAGATAAAAACAAAACTCTCGAACTAAACAATATTGGACCCCACATTAATTATCTCCAAAGAAAGACAGCAAACTTGAAAAAAAAAATTATTTATCAATCCCATGTTCGGTGACACAACAAATGTTATAAGAAAACATTATGCAACAGAAACTTATAATATGTGAACAACCTAAGCCAGAGTTCATGAGTTACCTTATTGGACACTTCAGAGAGATTCTTGAAGATGCCATAATTATCTCATCATCTACACCAAGTAAAATGTAACATTGGGATCACCAAAATTTAGCTTCAACCAGAAATAAAATGACATAAGAAAAAAAGGAACAAATGTAAGTGGCAACTCAATAACCAATTGAACCTGGCAAGTATAGAATATAAAAAATCGAACATTCTGGAGTTGAAATACAAGATTTGGTTAACTTTTCAAAACAACAATGCATAACATGCTTACCAGAGTCAACAGAAGAAGATGTCTCTCGTTGAACATACTCTTCAAGGGTTGGATTAACATAAACTTTCCCATAGGTGGCTACAGATATTACATAATTACCTGCAGTGAAAAATGGTGCAGATCTTGAATCAAAAAGAAGAAAGCAAATGAAATAATCCACCAAGTTGAGAACGAAAAGCAGACATCACCAACCTCCAAAATATCCAACTGTTTGAATAAAATTTACACCAGGCTTAAGCATGCTCTTGATATCCAGTGGAAACTGAGGCCCATTCTCCTGAGGAATAGAACAAGCAAAAAAGAACCATAACTTCCTGATAGAAACTGAAGATACGTTAACTATAAAACTGTGAATGAGAACATGATAGATATTATTAGTAGCAAAAGTGCAAGAATATTAAACATAATCGTTATTAATAACATGTCCTTTTGGGAGACTAATCTTCATAATGAAATATTCAGTATGGAGTGAACCATACTCTAATTATAAGGTTCATAAAAACACTGTTCAAAAACTGCCCTATGTCTAGAACCCATTCATGTATTTATAACATGAAGAGGTAATTTGTACAATTATAACAAAAATACTAATAGAACTATCAACTATTCTCTTCAACAACACATTGTTTTCCTATGTAATACAACTTTTTTTGAGAAGGAAAAGGATGACCACCAGTTTGGTTGTCATCTGTTACGCAATACAAATTAGTATCACATCACTTCCTCTCTGCATTGTTAGAAAGATTATGAATGTACTTGAAGGAACTAACCAGGGAAGCATTTTTCCTCTCAACTCCCTTGCCATTTACCAAGAAGCTGCAAGCAACAATGTTTAGACTTGTCAACATGCACATTGATTTAAAGAGAAGAAAAAAACATACGTACTTTACTTGAGATGGGTTTGATATACAAGATGATGTTTGTAAATTGTCTGTCTGCATAACAAATAGCCCCTGCAAGAGTAATGACAACTTAACCCATACATCTTTTGCTAAACCTTTACTTGTTGATTCTTGGTAACAGTCACACAAGAAGATCAGAACAAGCAATGAAGGCAAGAACACGATGTTCATAATATTTCCAGTCAAAATGAGCTGATCATGATCTACATGCATAAAAAAGTAATCGACAACGTAAGTAAAGTTCCCTGACTGAGGAAATCAGAAGAACACAGAATTCATATTTTTAAAGAAAATTAGCCAAGCTATCTTTAACGAAAAGTTGAGAATATTTTATAGAACAAACATAAACCAACTGAACAGTTAACAACAAAAGGGTGTTTAAACACCATTGTGTCCATAAGTGATCCAATATTTGGATGAAAACTGAATTTTGCTCTACAAATTATTTAAGAAACTCAAACTGCATCCAGTTATGTTTAGGTGGTCATCTTATTTGTGCTCTGTTTCTTTTTCCTCCTATTGGCCTCTAAAGTTGTTCCTATCCTACGATATGAGATGGCATCCTCTTCTCCTCTCTATGGACAGCTTCATGCACACAACATAGCAACATACTTGTGTAATGTGTTTGCTTATAGTCCTTCCAGTCTCTTTTTTATTTTTTTATTTTTTTTTTTGTTATCTTTTCTTAATGACTGTCATTTCCAGCATCAAGGTGAATTGACAAAAGATGGCATCCTCTTCCAGCTCTGTTTCTTTTTCCTCCTATTGGCCTCTAAAGTTGTTCCTATCCTAAGATATGAGATGGCATCCTCTTCTCCTCTCTATGGACAGCTTCATGCACACAACATAGCAACATACTTGTGTAATGTGTTTGCTTATAGTCCTTCCAGTCTCTTTTTTATTTTTTTATTTTTTTTTTGTTATCTTTTCTTAATGACTGTCATTTCCAGTATCAAGGTGAATTGACAAAAGATGGATGTATTTTCTTTTTCTCCAGAAAAATCTACACGAAAATGCCAATTCAGTCATTATTAGTAATGTTCCATGGTAAAATGGCCTGTGGATGATGCCCCACTATTGTTCGGGAACATTTAAATGTTTGTGCTTAAACATTAGCTGTGAAGAACAGTGAGAAAAAAGAACACATCTGGATAAGCAAAGTGGAAGGTGAACAATGCATTCCATAATGTTGAGATTCTAGCAGCAGATAATAAACTGAGGAATAAACAACAACAACAACAACAACAAAGAGAACTTACAACTCTGTGTTCACGAGAGATACGCTCTGAAATGGTGAAATCAAGCAACAAACTTTGATACCCAGGCTACAAGAAGAAAGAACATGAGTTAATTTCATAATTCATTATATTTTCTGTACATGCCAAAAATATTAAGAATTCGATCTTCCTAGTTGTTCCCAGGGACAAATAACTAACTCAACTGACAGAGATGGATCGTCATAAAAATAAATAATTAACAACAGATTATTGCGAAACAATCCTCGTATTGTTTTCCTTATCTTGAAAGATAAACAATTTTTGTATAATATTTTGATAATGAATTTCAACAAAAGTCTCAACAGTTCATAATGAGAAACTACGGCCGATGCATAAAACTAACTAAAATGTAGCTAAACAAGAGGACAATACAATAGTGTACCTTTGCTTGAAGAGAAACAATCAAATTAACCAATTTAAACTGAGGATAAAACCTACAAGACAGGTTAAGAGGAAAGTTATTGCAATAAAAAAGAAAACTTTATCACACATATCTAAAGCATTAAGTCAACCCAACAAAAAGAAGAAACTAAGAAACCTTAAACATAATTGTGGATTTCCTCAGAGAAAAAACATAACTATGTGATGCGACAGTTATCAGCATCTGATATCAAAATGAAGTTCTTAGCTCAACATCAGATATAGGCTACAAACCAATAATAACTACAAAAATCGGTAGTCAACCTTCCCCTTGAAGAAAAAAAAATACTAGGTTGGATCTTTTTCATAGAAATAATTGGCCCGGATCTCCTTTGTAAAGAAGGTATTGACATTTTTTTGAGCTGAAAATGGTACTAACATCAGAAGAAAACTTCCTTCAGCTGTTTATTTCCACTAGGGCAGAATTCAAGAAATGGCTGATAATTGCATTATCCAATATATATACATGTTGCCGCAATCAAGTCAGCAACTTCTAAGGAAAAATTAGGTTGCCCAGTCCTAAAACATGAATCAAACTGTAGTAGCCATCAGCTTTTGTCTCTGTTAGAAATCATGGCATACGCAGGAAATGCACAATATATCAGGTTTTCAGTATTCCAAATGAGACAAAAAAAAAAGAGAAACCTAGTAAAGCTTGGCTGAAACATGATAATCATAAAATAAAAGGAAATGCATACCTAATACATAGATGTAAACTAAAAAAAATCAAAGAACAATGTATTTGGAAAGACAATCCAGTGTATTTTACATCATTTAAAACTCAAACTTTTGAGATAATACAGAAACTTAGAAACATAAATAAGGCATACAAAAAGAAAACGTAACTCCAATGTGATGTAATAAGACAACATTTCTTACCTAAGAATCACCTTTGAAATAACCTCTAATGCAAATGCTAATTCAACTTGAGCACTCGATTTTCCCACACTAAAGTTGCTACAGAGCTAATAGCATAACGACAAAAAAAGGGATGTAGAAAAGGCCTTTTAAGCAGAAGAATGAAATAAGAAAAAAAACGAAATAACATATATTAGAGCTGTTCAAATTTATATTTGAGTACCTCGTTTGTCATGTTAATTAGTTCTTCAGCGTCTGTCGTCTTAAACCATCCTCTAAAGCAAGCGTTCTGCCAATAACTCAATTTGAACTTTGATATTAGAACTCCATGAAAATAAATCCATGTAAAGTAAAGCTCTTCAATTGGCATCGCATAAAATGTGATTAAGACAACCACCACAATAAAACAGACGAAAGATAAAAGACTTGCCTTGACCGAAATCATCAACAACGTAATAACCACTTGAAGGTTGGCATTGCTTCCGTGCAGGTGAATCTTAAAGCAAATACATTCAATTAATTTTACGAATAGACATACAGGTCAAACGCACAAAAAATTTGCGGATTCAAAGGAAAAAGTACCAACTGCTTCACGACTGCCGGCAAGAGAGAGGCAGCAGGAGGTATGTCGTTCATAATAATCGCAGAATCGATCCCTCTGTGCTTACAGGAAACACGATTAAAAAAGGAGCAAAAAAGATCAGACAAATCAGAGAGCGCCGGAGATTAAATTACTTTGCCAGGTAGCCGCAGAGCTTGTCGAGGACCTGGGGGGAGACATTGTTTCTGAGTCCTTGGCAGAGGCGCTGGACGAGGCCCGCAACGCAAGCAGAGTTGTTCGCCTTGGCCACCTCGATGGCCGCTGTCGCCCCAGCCATCGGGCGATGGGGCGCCGCCGTGGAGGCGGCTGCGGGAGCGCGGGAAGGGAGCGCCGGTGCATACATAGTCGCCGTCGGCGGTAGCACTTGGACGAGGGTAGAAATAAATTGGAGGCTAAACGTGGCATTAAAAGCATAAAGAGGAGGAAGAGGGAGGGCGGAGGCGTTTTGGCGGTTGCTGTCGTGCGAAATCTTTGGACATCTCTATCCATATAATTACGATTTTGCACCATATTAATACACATGTCTTTCCAGGTAGGTAATTACGATTTTGCACCATTTGTGAATACAGCTCTTGCGTGTTTCCTGATCCGCTGATTCGGGCGTAATACGGTGGAGCTTTACGTGGCCCGTAGATTTTTGCCACGTTGCTCGCGTCAGGATAAGTTTGGTCAAATTAGTTTTTTTTCTAATAACTCCGGTCAAAGTTTGAAGGCAAAGCATTGAATAAACTCAACTTTTAAAGAGTAAAAAAGGTAAGTTTACGTACAATTTATATCACGCAACTCTTTAAAAAAAACTAGCATCAAAATAAGTAATTCGGCAGTAAATAGGTTGATTTGATAGATAGTAAATATAATCAAGTTTATTACTTAATAAGGACATATGAATAAAAATAATTGCATTACTTCAGTAATTATTAGTTTATCACTCAATCTTAATTATTGTTATTCCATTTATTTTTTATATATTTACTTATTTTTTCTCTATTCCATTTATTGTTATTCCTTTTTCAATTTTTCCTAAACTTTTTTCTCCCTCACCCTCGATTTCGTTTTGAACTTCTCTCAATTGTGAACTTGTTATTATTATTATTTTTATTCTTTGATATCTCCTAATTTACTGTCTTTTCAATTTTAAATTGAATTTAATATTTATGCTACCTTTTTTAAGAATTAGTACTGTATTATTATTAATAATAAATGATGAATTTATTAATTTAAAAATTCGCGTTCATCATAAGTCGAATGATACCCTTAAAAATAGTCGAATGATAATTAATAGAATAGCCTTAAATAGGGTAGCACAGATATCTTTTTTTTCTCTTAAAATTGTGCTCAACTTTGTGGCTCCGTTGATATTCACTAATTAAAATCTTATTTATTACTTCTGTATTCCATACAAATATCAATTTTGATTAAAAGTGTAAAACCACAATAAAAAGAAAAACTTTAACAATTGTCATAATTCCTGAATAAGATATATCATGGTTAATTATTCAGAAGATTCTTTTACAATAAACTCATAAGTGAGGTTTCGAATAAATATTTATAGAATCTTCTTGTATTCGAAGAAATGATTTTTAGAAACAATGAGTTATTCATTTCATTGATATGGAAACGTTTGAGATCAACAAATGCTCGGGAGGTTGAGCTCAAATAATTTGTCTACAATTTAAGTTTTAGGGATGGCACTATTATCACTTTAGAAAAAATAGTATTTTCATCTCAACTTATTATAGACGAGCAAAGATATATAGATCATCATTAATAAGACAGACCGGGAATAATATCTTTTTAGTGACAATAAGGAAAAAGGAAATTACTTTTTAATAGGAAAAAGGAAGAAAAAAAAGTTAAATAAGGAAATTACTTTTGACAAGTGGGTTTTAATAAAAGAATAGGAATCTGAATTAGTCTGCCAGCTGCCTTTTTTTACCGGAGACGGGAAAAGGAAAGGGATGCAAAATAACAGAGAACTGAAGGAGAGCAGGGCTCATATTTGTGCATCTTTTGTCCTTGGAGGAACCTGTGTTTTTTGCAGGATTCAATTAATGGCATGTACGAATCAAGGAAAAGGTGTTTCTTCATGGACAAGCAACTTTTATTATTATTATTATTATTATTATTATTATTATTATTATTATTATTATTATTATTATTATTATTATTATTATTATTATTATTATTATTTTCTTGAACAACACAATTAATTAATTAGTCCATTTTTTGTTTCATCTACACAGATAATTAATTCAAACATAATGGCCAGTTAAGTTTTCATGAGTATTCTCAAAAGAGATTAGAGATTAAGTAATAGGGGTAAGCAAAAACTTTTCTATGCAAAAATTTATTTCATCATAGATAATTGATTTAAGAAAAGAATATTTGAATCTGAATAAAAATCAGGTTATTAATTTTTAAAACACAATTGACCGTATAAATTAGGCCCATAACAAATTTACAAAATGTCCGTGGTGAACTAATTTTTTAAAAAAAATATATACTATAATTAAAGTATCATTTGCACTTTCAAATAATATATTTCATAGTTTTATTCTTTGATTTGTCTGGTAAAGCTAATGATTTGATTAGAGGATAGTGATTTGATTAGAGGATAACGATTTATTTATAAATTTGATAAAAATTCTTTGGTGAATATAATAGTTAAATTATTGTATTGTATCAGTGACAAGAAGATATATGATCATTCTTATAAACGTAATATTCATACTAATTAATTTTATAATATTTTATTATAAATAGTAAACATTTATTAAAAAATTAATATAAAATTATTGATTATTATAAATTTAAAAATAAAATTATTTGAGTTGTAAGTAAAATTAAAGATGTGATATATTAAAATAAAAAACATATACGATGTTTAATGGTTAAATATTTTTATTTTAAAACGAATGACGATATAATAGGAATAAATATAAAATCGTTACCTTTATACTCTATATTACTTTATGACGAGAGTAAATTTTTATAATATTTCATGTTCAAATTTCTAAACGTTACTTAAAAAAATATTTACTAAATATTAATAGTAACATTTTGTTATTAATTAACCTATTGACTATTGTAGCGATTAATTAATTAAATATGAAATTAATTAAATGTCTTGAGTTGTAATGTGATAATATATTATTTTAATATAGTTAAATTGAAATATATTACTTAGTGAAATTAACTTTATTGTCGATCTTATTTGATAGAATAAGAAGGAACGAACTTCATTCTAATTTTTTTTAGGTTTTTTTCTTCTCTGGCGAAATGTTTTCCAATAGTTGCTAACCTTCAAGAGTTGAATTTTAGACAAAACTTTAAGAAATAAAGTAAAAAAGATATCAAGTTTATATAGTCATATCAAATTTGATAACATATCATATTTATTTAATTAACATATAATATTTAACTAACAGTGGATAATGTTTTCATTAACAGATTTGGTAGAAAGTTACTAAAATATTGCAGTAGAACTACAAATTAATAAATACAAAGATATAGTTTGTAGTTTTATATGCATTTAATCTTTTACATAACATAATAACAATTTGATTTTTTTTCTAAATAACATAAATTAATCAAAGAAATTGCAGGAAAAGAAGAAAAAATTATACACTCAATAGATAAATTAAAAAACACTTCGTTATAATGACAAGAAAAAAACAATGATGTTGAATATTGAAAATTAATTTGTGAAAAGTGATATTTAAGAATGTAGAGGACAATAGAGTATTTAACTTTATATATATATATATATATGGATAAAATGTTAGTCATGCTGCTTGGAAGTGTCCCGATCGTCCTCCCGTGTGCGCACACTGTTGGATAAGCTTCGGACGGTGGATATGTTGCGCAGTGGTTTTGATTCAATTTTTGTGAAAACATCCACGGTCGACAGATCGAGTCAACCCTTCCTGTCTCTCAATGGAAAAAAAAAACTCGATAGCCGGATTTGTTATTTTCCCGCCCGCATGCCCTAGGTGCGACAGAAGAGCCGATCATCATCGGGGCGCGAAGAATCACCCTTAGCCACCCGCCGCCGCTTGAAGAAGATCTGCCCTTTGCCGCTGCCGCCACAAGAAAAAACACCTTTAGTCGCTGTCACTGTAGGAGACTTGCCTTTCGCCGCCGCTTGAAGAAGATCTGCCTTTTGCCACGGCAAGAATAACAGCTATTAGTTGCAGTCGCTGTCAATTTAGGTAGGTAACAATCAAGTTAGGTAGTTTAAGTGGCTAAAACTAGTTATTTTAAATTCAATTAATAAAATTCAACAAGAAAAGAGTTTATTTATTCTTTTTCTGCCAAAACTTGTGGGTATTCACTAATGGAGATAAAAGGTAATTAGGAAATATATTATTCTATTATTCATTATGTAATATAATAATACTCTATAAAAAATACAATGAGGAGAAACACATAATTTAAGAGAGAAATAATAATTTTCGTAATAATTAATATATTGTGCTTCCATATTATGATAATAAAATAAATTATGTCTATTATAAAGTTAAAAGGAAGAAAAACTTGACTAATAAAACAAAGGGTCAAGAGAGGGTTTTCAAACTGGGAACTGCAACATGATATAAGCACTCCACCACCAAAGAAAATATTAACATCTGAAA
Source organism: Pontederia crassipes (assembly GCA_030549335.1). NCBI lineage: Eukaryota > Viridiplantae > Streptophyta > Magnoliopsida > Commelinales > Pontederiaceae > Pontederia > Pontederia crassipes. Next base: position 3,496,965 of record CM060184.1, read on the forward strand.
GATAGATACTACAATTACTTTTATCCAGTGGGTGCACGTGCACCCACTACACCCATGTGGCTTCGTCACTGTATATAATTTAAAATTATATATTTATAATTATAAATAGAGGGATTTTTAATGTTCATTTACTCAATGCTTTTTTTGAACGCAAAGAATATGTGCGGATTTACAAACATATATATGTGCGTGATAAAAATTTATTTATATATAATTTCTTTCCGTCCAAAAAAATATTGTAGAAAAAATTATTTATATGTAATTTATTTCTGTCTAAGAAAAAATGTTAAATGACATGAGGGGCTTTCAATTTTTATTTACATATTCGATGTCCTCTTTGAATATAAAAGTACGTGCGAACCAAAATATTATGTCATGATATGAAGTTGGAGTTAACAACATGCATTTCATTCTCCAATAAATAAATATATATATATATATATACACATATATATGTATATATAAGCACATGTTAAAGAAATTATTCAGCTACTATAAATTAAACATTTTTTCTATAACCAATAATATATGAAATAAATGATATATTTTTTTGTGTTATTTATAATCATATAGTATTTCCACTAATAATTTTTAGTTGTGTATAATTATTTTTTGTTGTTATCATGTTATTATTATCTCAAAGAGATAAAAGATTTATGTATATCAAATATTTTATATTGGATAGTTTTTTTATAACCCCATATAGGATATGTAATCAACTAATAATAAAATGATCAACCAAACTTAATCATTATGTTATTATTAATAATATTTTGTTAATTTATTATTATATGTATATCTATATGTCATAGTTTCGTATAAATACGTAATCACCTAATAACAAAATAGTCAACAAAAGTGAATCATTTCGTTATTACTATTTATAGTTAATTTATTATTATATGTATATAAAAAATATTGTGTTAATAATATTCATAAACATATATTATTTCTACTAATAAGTTTTAGTTGTCTATAGTTATTTTTTATTGTTATAATATTGTTATTCTACGAAGGAGATATAATCCTTATCTATATCAATCATTTAGCGACTAAGCATTTTAGTATTATTGGATAGTTTGTTATAAACCGATATAAGATATATAACGAACTAATAACAAAATAATCAATCAAACTTAATCATTATGTTATTATTATTAACAGTTTGTTGATTTGTTATATGTATATTTATATGTCATAGTTCGTTATTATAGTCAATCAAACTTAATAGTTTTATTTGTATATAGTTATTTATATGTAATTACCTAATAACAAAATAGTTAATCAAACTTAATATTTTTGTCATTATTATTACCAATTTGTTAATTTATTATTATATGTGTATATGTATGTTTGTTTACATATATATTTTTTTTTGTTGATACTATTTATAATCATATATAATTTCTATTAATAAGTTTTAGTTATATATAATTATTTTTTATCAGGTTGTTATTCTATCAATGAAATAAAAAACTAACATATATCAGTCGTTTAATAACTATGTTTGTAATCATTTTTATTTTTATTGATTAGTTCATTATAAATCGATATAAGATATGCAATCATATAAAAAACAAAATATTTAACTAAACTTGATCATTTTGATATTATTATTAATAGTTTATTAATTAATTAATATATTCAATTAATGAGATATTTAAACAATTAGGTTCTCATATATATCTCGAGTTAAAAATTTGCATCTTCCTATCCTAATGATAATATTTATTTTTTCGATGATATAATGATGATGATATTTATTGGTGTTTTAATATAAATATCGTTAATTTTTCAAATATTATTATGATTATTTATATCTACATCTTATATATAAACAAATGTTAAAATATGAATAAAATTTGATACATATTTTTTTGTTGGAATTGTTGAACATAGAATCCTGATGTTAAAAATTTAGTTATGAAAATATATAATGTAGTTTATTTATATTTTAAGTTATAAATTTATAAATATTCTAAATTTTAATGATATACATTCTAATTTAATTTCACATTTTATATTCATCGCACGAAAACAATTAAATAGATTTATAAAAGAAACCATGTGCAATTTATTAGGTTGATTCATGATAAAAAAATTCATCGATGATTAATAATATTTTGGCTATAGTTAATAATATTATATGTATACTATTAAAAGAAATGATAGATGATGATACATGTCACTCCCTCATGATATTTTCTTTTGAAATTAGTTTTGATATTATGAATAATGAAGCACTTAATTAGTTCAAAATTAATTATAACTTAAATAAGGGTAATTGGAGTTGTTTAATTTAGTCCTACATTTAAAGTTTATAATATGAAAAGAGATGGAATAAACTATAAAAAAGTGTGGATTTACAAATATGGTAGTTATCTATTTATATTAAGTTAATCAATATCAATAATTATAACTTAAGTTACGTGATTGATAATAAAATAAATAAGTTTTAATACTGAGGTACATATAAGTTAAATATAATATTTATATTTCATATCTATATTGTATTGAAAAGAATAATAAATATTCACATATTATAATATATTTTCATATCTTTTTTTGAATTATGCATAAAAAAGATAAATTTACATATTATAATATGAATTAAATTATGACGCAATCACGATATGAGATCGCACGTTGCAGGCCATCAACACAATCAATATGAATCATTAGATCAAAATATTTAGTCCCATATTCAAAATTTGTTAAATCTTAAAAAAATAGTTTATAAAGGAGAATGCATATGTAATGTAAGAATTTGGTTAATAATTATTTATGACTAATTTATTGACAACATTAAAATAAGTTTTAATCAATTATTTGTTTTAACTATTAAACGAATGTTAGCAACATTAAATATATAATTCTAGTCATATTAAGATAATGAAGCAACATATTATATTAACAAAAAATATTTTAATTTATTCTTAAATAGAATATTATATATATATGTAATTATATATATATATATATTAAGGAGATATATTACTTATTTATTTTCACGTTTAAATTTATTAAATGAAAGAGTAGGGATGTTTATTTAAATGAAATGAATTTGGTCTACACATGAGTATTTTTTATATAAAAAATGTTAAAATAAACTATAATATTTTATTTATGTTGATTATTATCCTAAAAGTTTTGCCACTATTTGATGCCTATTTTTATTAAATTATAATAATAAATCATAATTGACAATAATCGATCTCACCTAGTGGGATAAAACTTTGTTGTTGTTGGCAATAATAAATCATAATGAACTAAAATCAATAATTGTATATTATTATGAAATATTATATCAATAAAATTATTATATGATTATATTTATATCAATATTAAATTCTTTTTGTACAAATTATCATTAAAGTGCAAGATAAAATATGCTACATAGCGCTCCCTCATGAATCCATCTATTATACTTATAAGATAAAAAAGGTAATAATTATTTATTTTCAAAATTTTCAATGACCATATTTAAAAAAATTATAAAAGGGAAGACACTGAAAAAAGTTATCAATTTTAGATATACTTAAATATAAGTAGATAAAGAAATATCAAAAGTTTATAAATAAAATATTAAAAATAAATAATTATATTTATTATTATAAATTTTAATTATATTTTAATAATGATAAGAGTTGAGCCCCGTGCATTGCACGGGTATTATATTAGTAACTAATAATAGCAAAGTCCGAACTTTTGAGATAAAAGATTTTTGGAGGCTAACTATTGGTGTTTAGAAAATTATTAAAATATTTTATTACTAATCACTCTTTACATGATATAGTTCTCTTTATGATATGCCATCACGTCGTCGTGGTATTATTATTATTATAAATCACAAATTCTTTGCTTTTAAAATTTTCCCACTAGTGTCTATAAAATAAAATAGATTCCACTGTATCATTACGATTATTATTGATCTAAAAAGTTAAATGAACTAAATTAATTTTTCATATAATACATATAATAAGTCAAACAATTCAAAATACCATCTACATTTTTCACTTCATTAATTAATTCAAAAGTCGTATTTTTCAAATAATTATATTAAAATTGATGATAGTAATAAATTATTACAGCTCGCAAATTGAATTTTTATTAGCTATTTAAACTGTTTACTACTATTTTAGTTCTTTAAACGTCTATATTTTTCCCTTTATTATGATGCTCATAAAATGTTGACGACATCAAAATTATTATATTTTTTTTGCTGTGTGGAATAGTTAAAAGAAGGTGACCAATATGCATGATGATCCTTAACATTTTAATTCAGAAACGATTTGTTTTTTCGTGGGGACACGATTAAGGGTAAATAGGAATTCTTGGAGGTCAGGATCCCCGACGGGATTCTCCGCTCGGGTCCTTCGGTTGCAAAAAATTTTCTCCCTGTGAGGACGGGATTAGGGAAAAAATGCCCCCAAGACATTTCAAGGATCGGGGCGAGGATTGATATGCTTGCCCCACGATCCCTAATCCCCATATTGTATTAAAGTAATATTTATATTTAATATATTAATTTGAACCATCAGATCATGCTACAATTATTTTTAGCTCTTAGATTAAACTCTACAACCTTAATCACATTAACTTTGAAGTCGTATAGCCAGCCGTCCAACCTTGAGGATAGATTGAGGTTCATCGATGGCCGCCCTGGCTACCTATGCCTTCGTGTATCACCAAAGGTTCAAAACGTCTTCGACAAAATGTTGCTAGATATGCCACATCATCAGATCTCCCACAGTAGTCGGATCTTCATCGGTATTATTTTTTTTGTTGTTTTTCGTCGGATTGGCAGAATGGATTCCAAGTTCATAGCTGTCGATGATCTGACTCCGCAGCTCCGGCCTCCTCCCTCTTTCCCTATTTGCTGCAGCCCACCTCGCGACGTCGTGGTCATCATCTTCAACTACCTCCGACACAGGCGGCTGGCGATGAGAACATTACAAGCCCTTGCCGCGACGAACGAGGAGAATGATGTCCGCCTCCTACCTCTCTCGCCCGTTCGCCGCAGCCTACCTCGTCGACATCGTCAACGCCCATCCCCATCTCCTCCCTTCGTTAAGACTCCCAGTCTTAGCTTTCTCCATCTCTGTCCCATTTGTCACAGTCTGCCTCGCCGTCGACGCTCCGACTCCCAGCCCTAACCTCCTCCCTCTTCTCCCCGTTCGCTGCAGCCAGCCCGTCTCGTCGACGCTGCGACTCCTAGCCCCGGTCTCCTCCCACTTCGCTCCGTTCGTCGGGCTACCTCTAACACCGAAGGACATCACGAGCCCTTGTGTTGCTTCCGACCATTGCGAGACACGACGCACGAGTCGTCGATACCCCGTTGGCGATCGGAGTTCAAGTGGCCCCGTGCCAAATATCGGGATCGAGGATGGGACCTAGCCCCCGCGCCTTAAATGGGTGCGGGCAGGGACGGAATCCAGAGCAAAAATTATAAGGGGCCAAGATTCAAACCCGCAACCTTTGGATGGTTGGTAGAGTAGTAATCCATTAGAGTGATGACATATTTTGTGTCTTAATGTCTCATCAAATTTATTTAGCGGGATCAAAGTTAACCTTTATTCTTAAAATTCATATAGGCATTTATATAACTAATTAAGTTTAAAAAAAATTAAGGGGTCAGGGCCCCACACCTGGGTCCACCCCTCAACGTTGATTCAAATAATTTTTTTAAAAAAGAAAAGTCAGGTAGTCGGCGAACGAAGATCGGCTTCTGTGCCGACGTCTTTGTTGATTTGACCCGAAGCTCAATTAAGAAAACACGGCGAAATCGACCGTAATCTTCATCTCAAATGATACTGTGTGCATTTAGATTACTATATTTGTCCCAATCAGCGGTGCAAAGTAAAATTCGACGGGCTCAAAAAAATTTATCCCACCAAAAAAAATAGAATCTAAAAAGTCGAATACCATTTTGAGCAATTTTTAAATAAAATAAAATTGATCCATTTAAATTAAGACTCCATTCAAAAAATCGTAAGGCATGTGAAATATATTTTTATTTATTATTTATTTACTAAAAAATAATTTATAAGTAATTATTTTTTATTATTGATATAATATATTTTTTTATATAGTTTCGTATGTTCCCACGTGAAACTCTAGTTTAGTAGTTCTAACACTATATTCTATATTTAATTATAAAATTAAATATGTTAATATTAATTTTACGTCATTATATATGCTTTAAAAAGTTATTTAATTAAAATAAGGACTCGAAAAAATCACTCTTTAGAGACTGATTTTTTAAAATACTTTATATAACTTAAAAAATTGATTCAAAAAATAACGAATACTTTTTTTGGATTGAAAAATTAACCCGAACTACTTTCACTTATTCCAATAAGTGTTTTTAAAATTGAACCGATCGGTCAGATTTAATCATGAATTGACAGTTGGTCTCATCCGATTCAATGTTAAAACTTATTTTTGAAAAAATTGGGATGAACCGATTCAACTCGGATAAAATCAAGTTGAAAAAAAAAGATTTTACGAAGAACTTTCACTTAATCAATGAAAAAGTAAGTTATTTTATGTAAAAACACTATAAAATAAGGAAGGTATAATGGTAAAATAAATGTGAAAAAAATAGAAAGTATAATAAATTATGAAATAGAGTAAATTATGGAGTGTGAATTAAAAAATGAAATTAATTAGAGGATAGATTTGAAATTTATGGGAAAAATAAAGGTGAAAAATAGGAAGTATAAAAATTAGGAAATTAATAAAATCTGTATTCGAAATTTGTAAATAAAAAAGAAAATAAATAAATATATGAAGAAAAATTTATTCACAAAATTCTAAACAAAGTATTTTGTGATAAATATATGTTTCAAAACTTTTTAATTAATTTTAAGTATGTTAAAATAATAATTAAGCATGATTATGTTATTAGATTACTATATTATTAATCACATACATGATATGATATATAGAATCTTTACCATAGAAGATCACATTATTATATCATCAATAATTCTTTCATTTTAAAACGTATACGTAAATTAGGTAAAGTTATGTGATACGGTCATATCTGTTAGGGAAAAGGAAAGGAATATTTTTAAAAATATTCTGAACTAAAAATGTATTATATATGTCAATAGGTGGCAATATAATAAATTTTATATTATTATTCCTTGAGTGTTAGAAGTATTGGGACATTTTTAATCTCATGAAATGAAATAGTGTGAAAGTGGTAATAGGATCATTAAAAAAAGCGCACCTCCGACGTGCCGTGGGATTGCCTATCGTTTGAAGCACGAATCCTCCACGTGGTGCCCATCGACCGCCGCGATCAACGGGGATCGCAACGCGACGCGTCTTCTCTTCCCCCCCTACAAAACCGACGGCGCGGTGTTCGGTGTAAAGTCGCAGAGTCGTTCGGTTTTAGGCGAAGGCACCCCAAGTGCGTTACGCGTGAAGTGCGAAGGCGAGAGAGAGAGAGAGAAAGAGGAGAGAGAGAGAGACCATGTCGAGTCTGTTGGACAAGGCCAAGGAGTTCGTCGCCGACAAGATCGCCCACATCCCCAAGCCGGAGGCCACGGTGACGGACGTGGACTTGAAAAGCTTCAGCCGGGACTCGGTCCTCTTCCACAGCGAGGTCTCCGTCAACAACCCGTACAGCCACTCCATTCCCATATGCGAAGTCTCCTACACCCTCAAGAGCGCCGGCAGGTCCTCGATCGTCTCTCCTCTGCCTTTTATTTTGCTTTTAGTTAACGGTGCCGTGGTCCTCTAATAGGTGTTGTGGTCTTGAGGTCAAGATTGAAGTATATATATATATGGATGAAAACAGCAGAAGAGCAAGTTATTTGTTTCATACGCAAGCATTTGGCATCGGTTTTCATCGTTTTGAAATGGATTGATTTGATCGAGATTTGTAAATACAAATAAAAACGAAACCCGTTGTGCTCTTATGATCTGTGAACAGGTTGATCGTGACCGGGACGATTCCGGATCCGGGATCGTTAACGGCGAGCGGGGCGACGAAGCTGGAGGTTCCATTGAAGGTGGCGTACGACTTCCTGATAAGTCTGATGAGGGACATCGGGAGGGATTGGGACATCGACTACGAGTTGCACGTCGGATTGGTCGTCGATCTCCCCATCGTCGGCGATATCACGATCCCGCTGTCCGCCAAGGGCGAGATCAAGCTGCCCACCATCTCCGATATTTTCTAACTTGGATTTAAGCAGCAGTTAAATAAAAAGTTTCAAGTTACAGCGTGTTCTTCCTCCTCCTGGCAGTAGAAAGATCGATAAAGGAGATGAATGTTTTCAAAGCAGCTTGGAAACATCGATTTCAAAGGTTTCGATATAGTTGTTTATTGCAAAAGTGAGGCGTGCGATCAAGACTTTTTTATTTTTTAGTGGCTTATTACGTTGGAGTTGACTTTTTGCAATAAATAATATAATCTTTATAATCAATGTCTATAATCAAAAGCTAAGAAATCAATATTTTAAATTTATTCTTAACACCGCTTAATACGAATTCTCAATATTGTTTCTGTTCTGAAGTTAAATTAGACGAACCGAAAAGGAAGTGAATTGGGATAATTTAACTGCTCAAATACGAAAGTTAAGGCATATGAACACAGATAGTTGCTGCACGTCGACTCAAATGCAGGATTCACATATCTGTCATGAATGAAAGCTACCTATAAACATTTCATCAATTCAAACATTTTCCTTTCATGCAATTTTACAAGGAAAAATTCCACTGGCACCATGCACAAAAAAAAAAAAAAGAAAAAAGAAAAAAAGAAATCAATTGCTTCTCAAAGGAAAGAAAGGTATAGTATAAGGAGTCAGACGATTAAATCCATCGCAATTGGAAAGCCACATTTTTCATCCCTCGCCAATTACAACCACATTACTATATTTGCAGTGAAACAAAATTGTACGAAAAGGCGAACACACGTTAACGACGGCAGGAAGAAGAAAAAAAAAGTATTCTAGAAAGGATTTGAGAAAGCTTTCCTTAAGCCTATAAAAAGTTGTGTGTGTGAGGTATTGTGATTGACACTTGATGGAGTTTATCACAATAGCTAGAAAAGTCTTTTGACAAGCTGCCAAGCAGTAGTAGTATTGACGTTTGGCCAAAGAAATTTCTCGAAATAAAAAGAAAAGAAAAAGTGAAAAAAAAACAGTCTTCTCGGCAAATAATATTATGCTTGCTGGCTTTGCTGCAAATCCACTTACATATGGCATGATGAGAATTCAGAAAACAAGTGAGCTTAGAGGTGGCCTTTCATCTCGTTTACACTTTGTATATGGTACCAAGCTTGTGTATATAGTTAGTTAATTAATTATGAGATTAAAGCTTAATTAGAAAGTAGTGAGAAAGTGGATCTGCTCGAGAAGAGGGGCGAGAGCCTGCATTATTTTCTCGCATGGATGGTTGTGGACTCCCTCGTACGTTGTGACCACGATGCTCGTGTCGTTGGAAAGGCGTTGCACTTGCTTCTTCACGTTGCATGTGTGCTGGGTGCACCGGTAATAGCTTCTTATATATATTCATCAACGACATGCATCACGACATAACAAAATATTAATGTTAGCAAGAAAGAAAGAGAGAGAATGAGAATATGACAGGGGAAACGCATTCTAATTGATGTTTTAGTATATCTGAATAACCTTTGGGGGGATATATTAAAATGTTATACTTCATAATACATATAAATACTAAAGGGTCCTAAATATTGTAAGACATAAGTAATCTCCTTCATCTTTATATAGCTCATGATTGAAAGGTGGTTTGATACGATATATTATTATCATATGTAAAAACTTATCCTATAGGTAAATTTGACCTTTATAGATCATTATTTAATCCTCAATGGCTTATATAATATATTAGCATGTAATATATATATGTGATCTAATAAATATATAACATAATATTATGCAGAACAAAATAACAACATAATCATGAATAATAAATAAAGAATAAAATATGAAATATAAAATATTAAACACAGATAGATAAAAATACTCAAAGTTAACAAATCATCATAATAAAAAATAAAATGTCAAATACAGAAAACATGACGTATAAGAACGCAATTGCTAAAAATAGTTTAACTATTTGGGTGAATAATAATAATAATAATAATAATAATAATAATAATAATAATAATAATAATAATAATAATAATAATAATAATAATAATAATAATAATAATAATAATAATAATAAGAAATGCAAAAGAAATATCATAATAAAGGTATAAAAGGTAACTTCAAAACTAATAGAATAATATCTTATGTAAGTATTGTTTTAAGAATATCTTATAATAATATGTTATATAAGATAGAAAAAATACAAGTAATTTTATATTTTTAAAGGAAAACAATATTAGTAACTTTAGTTGCTTTTAAATAATAATTTTTACATACTTTTAAATAATATCACATCAAGTGTATTTTATGATGGAGTTGAAAAATTGGTAGTTTTTAAAATGCACAATATTAAAATAAAAGGTCAAATATGATATCAAAATTTAAGATAACAAAGATATAAAGATGGTAAACAAAAATATCAAAATTTATTAATATAATAAAATCATACTAATAAAATAAAATAAATCATTAAATTAAATCAAATTAAAATTACATATCCATATAATAAATAACAAGAACACATACGCCCAAAACTAAACTACCTTCCTTTATTTTTTTTTTCTTCCTGGAAAAAAAATCCTCACGTTATTAAATTTCCCTCAAAATATGTTTCTGTAATCATATTAATTTCATATAATTTCCCTTAGGAAGAACAAATCGGTGCAATTTTTAGATGACAGCAGCGATATGGAGGATGAAAAACTAGAGAGGGGAGGGGGAGGGGGACGAGATTATAGTATAAATTTAAGATACAGTGTGAGACATATTAAAAAGTTGGAGATGATCCTGAAACTATTCAGAATTATGATTCTTTATATTTATATGTGAATGAATAGTATACATATACTTTTTTCTAAGAAAAACATATCATATATTTAAAAGCTATTCAACATTTCATTACCATTTACAATAAGCTTATTCACCATCATCTTCATTTCTTTTTCATCTTTATTCATGGCGTGGGCTGGGTGGTGGTTATTCCTAATTTAACTCTAAGATTATGCTTATATTTGAATGGTCTTATGGCCCCCATAAATAAATAGCTTAGCACATGTGTATGGTTGCAAAATGCACAACTTCCAAACTGTTCCGATCATATATAGTTGAATACATATTGCCAATTTTAGTACCTTTACTGAACCATCATGTATGGTTGCTTTGGTCGATCTAAGTGAAATGTACTAAAAGCTCAAAATTGTTTATTATTGTTGGGAAATTAATCTTTGAGCGTTTCTAATCTCGATCGAGACAACTTTTTAAACTAGCGTTAAGATAATTAGAATGATTAAACATTAATTACTGTAGTGCTAGATGCAAACCTTAGTTTTTTTTGGGATTGATTATTTGTTTTTTTATTGAAGATGTTACCGTAGTTATGCATCTCTGTCTGCAAATTGAACCACATATGTATCCTATGTGTGTGCTCTTCTAGAGAAAAAAAAAATCACCTTACATTAAAATTTTCATGCTGGCTGGCTAAGATGGATATCTCTAGTTTCATTATGATCTGATCTATTCAAGATCTAGTTAAGTTCATGTTAAACAAGTTAAAAATTAAAAATGTCACCTGGGATAGATGCTGTTCTTCACTGCCTTCTGCCCATATTTCCTCCAGCGATATCCATCATCAAGGATGTCACCGGTGCTCCTCGTCTCGAAGGCAAACCGTGGCCTGCTGACCTTTTTCGTCTTCCCTGAACTCTTTCCATCTCCAGTACCACTACTTGAACCAATGCGGCCTTCTCTCACGACTCCCATGGCGTCCAGCATTTCCAGTGCAGGCATTGACTTATGCTGCAAGATCGCCTCGTACGGCGAAAACAGTGAAGCCAAGTCGCCGGCTGATTGCTCTAAGCTACTCTTAGCGAGTTCTAGCTGCAGAAGCAGTTGACTGGAGATATGAGTGGAAGAATCATATTGAGGTGAGCTCGGTGGTAATGCAATTTGAGGCAAAATATCACAAGGAAACTGCACTGTTTCTTCCATTAACGATTCAGTTCTTCTAAATATCAGCTGAATGCATAAGCTGTGATTCTGTGCATGCATGAGATTTATAGCCAGCAAGAAGTTCTCAACTGAAGGGTCATATATAAATATGTAGGTTTCGTTATTGGGCGTGGCTGCCTGTCTAGAGAGGAGAGAGAAGGTAGGACGGTAGGTAGTAGAAAGGGTAAAACACAGGCGAAATCTTACGATAACAGAGTGCGTTGTGCATGCATATGGTGAAAGACCAACAACATCCAACTACCTCAGTAGCTTTAGTTCAACAGCCCTGCCTGCTCCACCAGCTATCTGCTTAAACTACGAAATAGCTGATGGAATAGTGTCGTCACTAACTGATCGAGTAATGTAGCAATCTACTGGTTGAGCAAAAAAAAATCTAATGATGATCTAAAAACTCAATCGGGTCCGATATAAAATCTTGACCTTTTTTCTCGGGATTTAATGGGGTCCTCCCAAGTTTTTAGCCATTAGATTTGTCATCTATGGTTGGAATCGCGCGCAATTTTTTAGCCGTTGGATCTTTGCGTGACGGCTAAGATGCGCTGTATTTTTTTCTTCTTTTCTCCCAAATCTCCCACGGAGACCGCGACGTTGCTTGCCCAACTCCTCAAGTCCAACTCCGACGACGCCATGCGGACGCTGCTGTACTATAAACTCGAGGAGGGCGATGACGCCGAGGTGCGAAGGCGACGGCGAAGGCGGCAACGACTAGGAGCGGCGGTGAACGTGGCAGCGACGAGGAGCAGCGGCTGTCGCGCGAACTAGCGACGACGAGCGGCTTTCCAGCAACTATGGACGAATATGCAGCTGTCGCGCGAAGATCGGATGGCTGAAAAATCACACATGATTTCAGCCTAATGGCTAAAAACTTGGGAGGTACTCCAATTAAATCCTTTTTCTTGGTACTAGAAATATTTAAACGAACTTTTCTTTGGACTAAGAATTTAATAGGGAATAGGATGACTTAAATTTAATTGGAGTGGATTAAATCTAGAAAATTTATACTTTGTTTGGATATGAATTTTTTTTAAAAAAATTAAGTAACATTAGGTGATTATAAGCCAATTATATAATTTAAAATTAAACACATCAAATTAACAATTTTTGAGCATATTTATACTGAGTTTATCTTTTATTTATTGTCTCTCAAATTAAAAGTACATAAAATCTATTTAACAGTAACAAATATTTACTTAACTTAGCCTTTTACAACTCATGCATTATATTGGCATCCAAATAAATGATGTATTTAATGAATCCATATCAAAATATGATTTTTATAAAACCCTCACCATAATCAACCTCATCAAACCTTATTTCAACACTTTAACTTATCCCTCCATCATTAAAAGACCAAACAAACTTTGAAATTTAGAAAGATCACCTGGTGAGCTCAATGGATTCCTATCTAATTAAAATTCCAAAAGTATGTTTTATACTTTAAATATATTCCAATATATATTGATTAACACTTAAATTATGTAAGTACTCATTAATAAAAATTTATATAACATCTCATTTTGTGCACAGTGAAGAGAATCAAGGTATTATCCGAGTGTATAACAATCATACATTACGATTTGTACAAGACAATGCCTTGCAGTTGAAGATTTGTGGAAAAGTCCAATTTGGCTCTTATGTTATAAATTCAACATAGTTGATTGGATGATATATGTATTACTAGGGGCCGTTTGGCTCTCTTTTATTATTCTTAGAATAGGACTTATTTATTTTTAAATATATATATATATATATATATATGGAATTGCCAGACATTTTTTTCATGTTCAGGAGGAATAATCATTTTTCATTAACTCATGTGCCTTCTCCATAACCTACAGCCACAATTCCCCAACAACATAGTCTATTATATTAATTCTGCATAAACCCCTGAAGCTTAAAATAATTTCTCAAGGCATTTTTAAATATTTCAATTATCTTCGAATCTGCATAATGTTGGACATTCTTGGACCAGAAACATTCATCCAAATGTTGGCTACAGCCTACCGATGTCATAGCTGGCTGTAATTTAAATTCATATATGTTGTGAACACTGGAGGCTTGTAACTTGCATAATTTCTTATTCTCTTCAACAGTTACATCCCCTGATTCTCTGAACCAGTTCTTCGCAAAGGAAAATGCAATCCTATCCACTGGCTATAGAAAATGAGAATAATAACTACAGTTGATACTGATATGCCTATTATTATGTGTTATGCTTTGAGAAGGCCCTTAGTTCCAGTGCTATTAATGTGGGGAAAAGTAGTGGTGTTTCACAAATAACAGCTATCATATTGTATTACACTATACGATGCACGGTACTTCAATTTCCTCAACGTACTCGACTCGTACTCAATGCTCCGAGGGTACTTAGGGGTATTCGTACCCATACGCACCCAACAAATAATTAATTTTAAAAAAATGGGTACTGGTACCCATGATTTGGGTACACCATGTCAAAAAATTATCCGATAAAATTTAAAAAAAGATAATAACTAATATATGATAATGAATACATTCACACCAAATAACACGATAAATATATATAATAAAGAATATGAAAATAAATATATTGTTATTTTCACATAGATAATATGCGAAATACCGCATTTAAAAGAGAAGTTGTCAATTCGGTCAAACTTAAGTTATTTTCACAGGGTAAAATATTGTTTGCTGACTTAATTTTTAAGAATGAACTTTTATTCTTAAAGAATATTTTTAATGCTCTTAGTATTTATTAGCTTATTGTAAATAATTATATATACATTTTTTATATGCTAAAAAATTCATAATTAGCTAATTTAATATTTTTATCTTAGAAAATTTACTTTTTCTATACATGATAAATTTAATATATTATCGTACCTGTACTCTAATTTTAAAAAATTTGACGTATCCCGTACCCGTATCGGATACCAATACCGTACCCGTACACATGCAACATAAATTACACTTGTGAAACAACTTAGCTTTATGCAATCAAAACATCCGCCATAGGTCATATTCAGCCCCAGAATCCAATCACTTTAACCTTACACAATAGCATCTTTGCACAAGAGCACTTCTCCCCACAGTTCACTGAATTACTATGCAAGCACAAAACTTGCGATGATAGAAGTTCTGGGTACCAGATCTAAGTACTAGCCTCCTCTGCAACCAGTCATTTTTTTCATTTCATTTGATATTTTCTGATTCAGTATGTAGAAGCTCTCCAGCCATAAATCAGAGTGGTGGTCCTAAATGATATCCGTGAAGATTCAGAGTTTTGATTTTTTTTTCTTCCTATAATAATCGATAACAGGAATTCATTCCTACATTACCGAAGTAGCTAATCCTACAATGAAAGGAGAGATGAGATGATTAATAATAATAGAAAGGGAGGAATAAACCAAATGAGACAGGATTATTCAGAACAGGAATTTACAGGAAACAAAAATGGTAGTAGAATTCCAAGGAAACAAGGCATTGCAGCAAGGGTTCAATTCATTCTCCCAAGATATCGACCGTTGGATTGATGCTTAGATCACGCGCATATTTATATCCGTCCGATTCACGATCGACGACTCATATATGCGTTTCTTTTTTCCATTTTTTTCCCATAAACCCTAACCAGCGCCTTTTTTTTTTCTCATTTTCCCTCTGTCCTTCTCTCTCCTCGGTGCTCTTCTGCAAGCCCTCGCCGCCGCCCGACGTGACCTTCGCGATTCGCACGCCGCCGCTCTCGCCGTTCCCGGCTCCACGTGCGTTTCCCGATCGCCGCCGCGCCTGCTCCGCCTCCAGATCTGGGCCGCCGGATGTAAACGCGCGCCCACGCCGCGTGCCCTAGCGCCGACGATCTCGCCCCCCGCCGACGATCTCGCGCCCCCGCCGACGATCCCGCGCCCCCGCCGCCGTTCTCACCCCACCGCCCGATCTCCCGCCCCCGTCCGCCGCTCCCGATCTGCAGCGGCACCTCCCGATCGCCCGACCAGATCTGGATCGGCGAGCTCTCCCGCCTCCGCCGATCACTCGCCGCCGCCGTCCAGTTCCGTCCCCGCCGCCGCCGCTCACGCCCCGCCGCCGTCCAGATCCGCCCCCGCCGCTGGCGCTCTCGCCCAGCCGCCGATCTCCCGCCCCCCTCCGCCGCCCCGCCGCCGCCGCTCTCACCCCCGCCGCCGCTCCCTCGCCCCCGCTGCCGCTCCCTCGCCCCCCTCCGCCGTTCCCTTCTAGTTTTTGCCTCCGGCGGCGACATCGTTCACGTGCGAATCGAGTCATGGCACTGAAGGCCTCGCTGCTGCTCCATCGTCGGGGCTTGTCCCGTGCTCTCGCGTCGCCCTGCGGCATCTCTCCGGCTTCCCTCTTTCGTCTCCACGGCGCCTTCCACACCGGTAAACCCTCCGTCCATCGTAGCGATCTTTCGAATGGTAAAGATCTTCCTCCTTTTCTCCCCGTTCTTTTCCCCGGAGATTTTTGGTGAAGGGAAAGAAGCCTCATTTGGATGCATGCGGCGGTTGATGAAACCGCAACGTTGCCACGATAGTTCTGAAACTGGTGAGATCGGCAGTGTAAAGCGTATAGTAACTCCGTTTCTCTTTAGGCCTTTTGGTCGAAGTTTACAACCAATTCTGCCGTTTCCCCCTCCTCCATTTGCGTTAGGATGGCAGTATCTAGCAGCTCATATGTGAAAATAAACCGTTTTTATTTTTTTTAATTTCGTTATCTGTTTTGTTTGGGGCATTCATACGTGTTGATGAACTATGTACATTTGAAGGACTGGTTCGCATGTTGTGACAACATGTATTTTCTTCATTTATCATGATCACAGGAAGTTTTGGATTATTTATGCTTCTCACACACACACATTAGAGAACAAATAGTTGCAGATGATTTGAAGACAATAATCTTTCACTTATGAGAAACCAACAACTTGGGGTGAAACAATTTTATTCTCACGTCCCATGAAGACTTGCTATAGCTGAAAACTATTGACATATTGGTTTTCCTGTGTTAGCTTGGTTCCTGAGTCATCAGTCTCTTTGTCTCATGGTTATTAATGCAGCTTCATGCAATACTTTTGATTGGATTTTAATAACGTCCTGATGTAACATTTCTCGTCAAGAAAATGTTCTTTGCGGGAAGATACTCCTGTGCTGTAAAATTTGTTCTATAATTTCTGAGTCACATTTTACTCTCACAGGTTGATCATTTTCATTTTACTATCTTTGTAATTGTGCTTCTAAGTGGTGAATTTATTGTAAATGCCCATATCACTCATTCCTTCTGTGAATAATGTTTTGATCACATAATGTAATAGGTGAATTATATCATCAGTTTGCTTCATTGTACGTAAGACAAGTAGAGGACTGATTAAGTGTATTTGAATTAGTTGTATGCTTCCATCATCTCCTTAAATGTTATGATTTGCAATTTTTCATCAACGTGAGAGGTGTCTGGTTTGAACAGGTCGTGACAATTTTGGACAAAGTGGAGATCAATTTGAGACTGCAGAGGAACTTGAAAAACGTCTGTTCGGTAATTCAGAAGACAACAAGGAAGCTGACCCATTTTATCGAAAGCTTGACGAACTAGAGAGGGCTGGAAGAAATAAAATGGGCTCTAGATGGAACGAAGGTCGTAATCCCCAATTTGGCAATGGCATAGGAGGTTTTGATTCATTGTCAGATGGAATGGATGAGAAGTTGGACAATGCTGCCCGTTCAATATATAATGATGAAATACAAAATGAGGAGGATTATAAATTCAGACCAGATATGAATTTTATGCCTGGTGATACATATACTCCAAGGGTAAGTGACACTGCAGTTGCTAATCTTTCAACTATTTTTTCCTCATTCTCTCTGACATTCCAGATTATTATATTTAGATTTAATAAGCGTCATATCGTTTTTACTGGTACTTATTTCACTATATCAGATATCAGTCCATATAACAGAATTAGCACTAGTGTTTTGAATAACAAAATTTCTTAGTTTCTCTTTTCAGTACATTATAGCCACATTTGATTCTTTTCCATCTTCGAATAATTTTCTGATATTTCTGTTTCCTCAAATTCATTCTTAGTTTTCTTTTCATGTCAATGACTATTCTTTCTGATTCTTTTTGCTGCTGAAGCCCTACTTTCAACAAGACACAAGGTGACAAATACTCAAGGATTCTGATCTAAGAGGTTGAATGGTTGGAAATGATCAGGATCCTTGATGAATGATCCAAGGGTCCTAAAAACAGAATCTCCAGTCCTTTAAAAAAATGGATCTCCGGGTTTCTGAAAAAATGTCATCCTCCCTTCCCATGTATTTTGAAATAATCAGCAACCTGCCAATCCTTTTATAGGACTCTTGGATCAGCCATTAGGTGGCTGATGTAACACCTTGATGATGTGTGAAGGGCTTACAATGAACAGGACCTATATTACTGATTTAGCAGTTTCCCTTTCCTTGATGCAATATTATGTAAAACTCTTTCAATCCTGCTTTGTTGGAGATAACCACAAGAAAAAGGAACAAAATTTCACTTTGTTAACCGCTCTATATTATGTGCAGCAGTCAGCAACTCAGCCTAATGTCCCAAATCATAATGCAAGCTCCATTTTGCAATAGAATTTTAAATGCATTTTATATGTATGGGAAGTTTATTTGTCAGGACATGTATAAATTTGAAATTCAACTTATTAAGAATAAGTGTGAAATCTCTCTCGAAGAAATTTGTTTTTGAGAAGTCCCTCTCAAAGAAAAATGATGAATCCAGAAAGTACAAATGCTAGAAAATGACTGACAACATATTTGGAAATTTGCCAGAAGAAACCAAAATCCAACCACACAACACAAGAGAATCACTATATATCACTTACAAATGCAAAGGCACTAATCCTCACTGACAAGTTTTCCTTGCGCTTATTTTCTATATCCTAGGAAAATCTGTTCCTATCCCTTGATAACTAACATGTGCAAACTAATACCATAGGTACCTGTACATTTATCTTCGTAATATGATGATGTTATTTTTCCTATTAAGAAGCACACATAAAAGAGAGACATGTGAATCAGACATTTGTGCTACTTTTTGGAATGCACATAATCCTGAAGTCTTGTTTCATTAGGATACATTTTTTGCATCATTTTTAGAGGGATTTTCAGCATCATTTAAGTTTTCACCTTACCAGTAATTCGACAGAGAGGACCATTTGTATAAATTATTTAAAGCTCTGATATACAAGTATTCAAATGAGACAGTTACACCTAATAGGCGACATGATATAGTCTGACATTTGTTGATAGGCATCATCCTGGAAGATGGATCTGTTTAATAATATCTTTGGGCATTACAAACTGTGTTCAGGGTCGAGTAGGAAAGAGATCAACTTTGCCAAATATTGATTTATTTTCTAGTTCTTATTTATTTTTCAAACTGCAATTGTGATATATGTATACTGTAGTGTTACAATTGACACCTTTGGACTCTTAGGTTCTCCATGTGGACCTTATTTATTTGCTAATGAGCTGTTAAAATGTCATTCTATTTGTATAATACTTTTTTTTTATAAATAAGAAAGGAAGACTAGCAAGATAGTCTTCCAAAAGTTTCATTAATATTAGGAAGGATTCAAAAAGTTTGGTAGAGAGAGATCACTCAGTTATCATGGTCTCTTGTTCTTTGTTTTAATTTTGTTCTCTAACATTATTCTTCTGACATCTGCACTTGGTTTCTGCATCGTGTAAATTACAGGCACCATTTGTTAGACTTCTTTTTAGCATCGATGTTTATTTATATTGCTATTTTATACAGGACCTGGATCTTACTAAACCTGCAATACCAAAACCCTTTAAAAGAGAAGAATTTGAGACAACCACTGAAGAAGTGTTGAAGAAAGCAGATTTTCGGGTGAGTTAGTTAGCTTCAACTTTTTTCTTTGTTTTTGTTGTTTCACATTGTATCTTAGAGATTTCATTCTACCCATTGTTACTAGCAAAACACACATTAGTTATAGTAGTTTATGCTTTAGTCTTACTTGTAACCAATTATTATTTCCTGTCAATAGTTTTCATTTGCCGTGCACTGTACCCAACAGATGTCATGTGACCATACTCCGCCAATAAATTCAATGTATTTACATCGATGTGTGTATGAGCATGTAGAACAGATTGTTACCCTTTGAAGAAGATTATATCTTAGGATGGCCAATTGTTCAGAAACATTTAAGCTAATGTACATGATTAATTTATGTGCACACACACACACCTTGGAGAAGGTTTTGTTTTAGGATCCTCGGGTTATGGATAAACAAATAATTTGAGTTAATGTAGTTCATTGCTGTGGATAAACAAATAATTTGAGTTAATGTAGTTCCTTGTTGATAAAGCCGAACCACATCTTGTACTTTGAGAGAAGGATGGAGGGAGGAAGGGAGGGAGGTTACAAACCTTTGGGAGCTCTATGATAACTTTTCCTCGATCTTGGTTATTGTCATCTACTTGTTGCTTTGTCTAGATCGAGCAATATAATTCCATCATGTCATCATCAACATCATCATTGTATGAGTTTGCTCTATACACTACATTGATTCATACTGATCCCATAGAAATGAATTATGTTTGATCTTCAGTCCAGTGTAGTTCTTGCTTCGGATAAAATCCTCTTCTCTCTTTTGGAAGGTAGAGCCCTGGATTGTGATTCTTGATAAGGTTATCTAATACTTGGATTTGTTCATGTGCAGAACGTTAGGTTCCTGTCAAATTTTCTCACCGATGCAGGAATTATAATCAAAAGGAGCCAGGTATAGCAATCTGTTCCTAAACCATTGATTTGTAGCACTAACCCCACGAGAAATTTTGTCATACGTATGTTCGAAACTTCTCATGACTTCAATATGCCTTCGTGGCAGACTCGTATCAGTGCCAAAGCCCAGCGGAAGGTGGCAAGAGAAATCAAGTTAGCAAGGGCATTCGGGCTCATGCCTTTTACAACAATGGGAACCAAACCTTTCGTCTTTGGAAGGAACATGAAGGACCAGGACGAAGACTTCGAGTTCTATGACGTGACGGCGCCTGACTCCTTCGAGGAATCATAGTGCTTTGCTTACATTTTCGTGATCTGATGACTTGATGCTAAATCTTGTGGGTTCCGAACATAAGTAGCTTATTTTGTCAATTCAATACGAAGTTGAACATGTACAAGAAGAAATGTCTAAAAGGATAGATCCTGTGTTTGTTTTTTTCTTTAATTTCAAAGCAATGTAAGTCTCTCTGTTACTACTTCCTAGTGCTGTTAAAATAAAGGCACATGATAACTCACCCACTTTTTAGAATGTTCCTAGTCACTGTGATTTTCTTTCCCTGATATAGAAGCGAAGATATGTAACACCAACTTAGAGGTTATTTTCAGTTATCACTGACCAACACGAAGTCATTCAACTTTAAGAACATCTCAATCACGATCATCGCTGTGTGCGTTCCGACAGGCCGGAAGGAGAACGAGTTTGCTCACTCGGAACTCCGCCCTCAGCTCCACTGGGTCAGCTCCCGGCATCGCTGGGTTTGCCCAGAGGAAATGGTAAAGACTCTTGCCTTTTTTTTTCCTGGAAGAAAAAAACAAAATGAAGTAAGCAACTCAATCTTTCTCCATTTTAGCCTGTCCACCTCTTTTGAAAGGCTTTTATCATTTTTATTCTATCTTATGGTTTCAGAATCAAGGGAAAGTCGATTTTTTTTTTATTGTATCCGGTGCTAAATCATAAACTCCGCCTATGTTTTATAGTCGGTCCCAAGTCCGGATAAAGGAGGAGGGTTGTGTTAGGCCTCGACAGCCAGCGTAAAATCTTGTCGAATCTCATAAACAAGGATCAACAAATTTACTAATAGAGCGGAATGACGTCGTATGATCCATGTAGCCGACCCCATATAGTGGGATAAGGTTTTGTTGTTGTTGTATCTGATGCTAAACTCTGTCTATATTTTATAGTCGGTCCCAAGCTTGGATAAAGGAGGAGGGTTGTGTTAGGCCTCGACAGCTAACATAAAATTCTGTCGAATTTTATGAACATGGATCAACGAGACGTCGTATGATCCATGTAGCCGACCTCACTTAGTGGGATAATGCTTTGTTGTTGTTGTATCTGATGTTAAATTTAAAGTGGGAGAGATAGTAGAAGTAAGCAGGGACCGAGAGAAATATGGAGTTGCCTGGTTCGACGCCACCATAGTGAAGGAATTCGACGTCAACACGTTCCTAGTACAATATGACAATGTGAGGTCACATAGCAACAATGAACTGCTGATGGAGATTCTTGACATCCAGTACATGCGGCCCAGGCTTCTTGCCTCATCCATGGGGAAGGATTTCACATTAGGGGATGAAGTAGAGACTCTTGTTGACAATGGCTGGTCGGCTGGAACAATATTCGAGATTCTAGATGATGCGGAATACGTTGTTGAACTCAAACATTCAAAGGAGAAATTGAAGTTTGACCTCGCTGAGATGCGGTACCCACGATTTTGGACTGGTTTCCATTGGGTGCTCAAGAACAAGGTGACATTTATTATACTCCATGTTCTAGTTTCAAGCTTCTTGCTTTTTATTGTTTAATCTGGGTCCTATTTTTCTCATGCTTGATTCTTAGAACATTATGGTTTACTATAACATTCTAACAGAAGCCGAACAAAAGGTCTAGTTTTCCTATTTCTCTGTCAATGTCTAGTGGCAAAGATGAGGTTGCAAAGGAACATAATGCTGATACTATTCGGCCGTCTAGCCGCAAAGGTGAGGTTGCAAAGGGACATAATGCTGATACCTCCTCTATCAAGTGGACAAATACCAAAAGTCCAACCAAGACGCCCATATCCGAAGGTACAGCTGTTGTATACAAACCAACAACTGGAACTTCATCACAACTTGATAGTATAGAAATTGAGAGAGGTTCAGTACTTCCAACTGGGATGGAGATTGAGAATGGCTCCTCAATGGAGAAACAACGACAATCTAAAAGTCCATCAAAGATCTTGCCACCTGTGCTAGTTCACAGAGACAATATTTCCAATGTGAATGATACATCTCAGGTGCCTCTTGGCAATCAACTTTCAGTTTCCAATAATCAAGTTGATTCAAGACATGAAGCAGAAACACTTGAAGTCAATTACCGTCTTGTTCCTATTGAACACGATGATTCTATCCCAATTGCAAGGTGGAATACCTCTAAATGTTTTTGGGATTCTAAGGTGACTGGTAGAAAGAGAAGTAAGGTTTGTTGTTGTGAACCCCAAAAGAAGAAAGTTGGCTCTTGGTGTAAGAACCCAATTGGAGTTTTTAGATGTAAGATCTAGCGCATCTATCGATTAAATTTTTGAATAATTTCCATGTTCTTTATGTTTACCTTGGTGACAGGATTCAAGGGAGCAATCACAGAATCAAATCATTGGAAAGACAGGAGATAGGCTTCCAGACATGCGTGGCAATGGCACGACCGAATGTGATCAATGTAAGTATTAATGTAGTAAATTCATTGTGTAACGAAATTATCTGCTGTAACCTGCTAGATATGTTTCAGGCGAACTAGAGAATCCTGAAAATTCACTGGTGGTTGTGGAAAGTGGAGATAGGAGGAAAGAAGATGATCTAAATCAGGGTGTGGTCGGAGGTAATGCTTAATAGTTTGCCAACAAAATGAAGTCATTGAGGTGCATCATTACTCTTTGGCATACCAAATGTTTTAATTTGTAAATGTCCCTTTATGTACTCTTGTTGCAGATTTACCAGAAAGTGGTGGTGATACTAATATCTCCACACCTAGCAGACAAGTAGGTCCCATGCACGATGCTTGTCTAACGCCCCACATAGAATCTCATGTTTCATGCTCCATGGTGATAAATTCCTTAGAACCCCAACCCTCAGATGTGAGATCATGCTCCTTGAAAACTGAGTTTATGAAGGCATCTGTATTTGGTTCTTCACTTGACAATAATGCAAATATTACTTTTGAAAATCAGGTCACTGCATCACCATGTGAAGATGGTAGCTTCATGACTGGCATGCACGTGGATCCTACCCAATCTAGATCGTTTCAGGTGTGTGGTATTGAAAACCAGGAAGCTTCAGGTGATTCCCAGCCTAGTGCTTTGCCTCCAAAGAAAGCTGCCTTGCCATTTGTAAAGAGCTTATTGTTTTGGGAATCAGTTGAGTCCATGGACATATTCAAGCAGATACCACAACCACATTTCAGCTGTTTGAAGCAGTATTCCATAAATTTCCGGGAGGGAATGGCTTTAGGCCTTATGATTTCATTTGCTCAATTGGTTTCTAGCATAGGAAAGTTGTCTATCAGTGATGATCCAACATTATTAGAAGAAATGTTGGGATCACTTGATGTATTGGAAGAAAATGGGTTTAATGTTTCTTGTGTAAGGACTCGCCTCAAAGAACTGCTTCAACTTCAAATTGGTCAAAACCAAAACAAAAGCAAAAAGACAATGCTTGAGGCGAAGATGGTGGAAATTAGAAACAATTGTGACATGAATACTGCAACAATCACATCATATGACAATGCCTTAGAAACGTTTGAGGGCAACATTGCTCGTATTCGTGAAGAAAAGGATGCAGCGATGAAAGTAAAAGAAATGAACTATTCTTCCCTCATCATGGTCAAAAGGGAGGCACAAGAAGCTGAAGAAGTTTGCCGCATTCTGGAAGAAAGTTTCTCTGAATTAACTGCCCCATGGTGAGGTTCATTCAATGATGAAAAATCTTTTTCCCTTGTAACATTTATGCATCTTTTTTCAAATTAAAGCGGTAATGGTTATTCCCTCATGTCTCAAAAAATAAGTACAATCACATGTGAATCATACGTCAGTGGCAAAGATTGGACATGCTTTCAACAATTTTTTTTAATTACTACGGCACTTGTGAAGCATACGATGGTGGCAAAGATTGGACATGCTTTTGACAATTTCTTTTATGATGGGTAATCCATAGTCCCTTGAAACTTTTACATCTGTTTATTTGCTTTCTGTTTATTAGAAGCATTCCAACATGTTCATATTAATGTCTTGTTACATTAGTACAAGATTTTTGTTGCCTTTGTTTTTCCTTCACTATTTTACTAGGAACTCTGTTGAACATGCTTCATTTCTTGTTAATTAGTTGATCTTTGATTCATAGCACTTCATTCATGCTTTGCATCAGAGAGATGGATGCTTGCTTGTTGTCTCAGATGACTTCTTGTAAATATCCAGACATGAAAATTCCTTTATTGAAATGAGAGGGTTCCTGTGTTTGGCTTTGATGTTTTTGACTAACAGCTGCACATAAAATAATCCGGTATCATGACAATTGTCTTGTTGGATTCCGTAAGCAAAGCATTGTTTTTTCCTCACCCCCAGTAATCATGTAATGTTCTTCATACATGAGCAGGTGACAGGTGCACCTTAAGAACGTTGAAGTATGGGATCTCTCGAAGTAGCTGCTCATCACCTTCTTCAGGATTTTGTTCTTTTGTCAGACGCGTCTCTGTAGTGAAGTTATTTTGTCACAGGCTTGGGAAGAATGCGTCTTGCGTTTTTGCCCACTGATCCGTTCTGCCTGCTGTGCCTCTCTGGGAGAGGATCTGTTTTGTAACCTTGGCGGCGATGGCAATTTTGTGCTTGACAAGGAACACACCACACCAATTCCAACTGATCTTAATATATGTTCTTGGAATTGGAAATAGCTATTTAATGACGTAGAATTATGATCTTATGATAATAAAAACGTTGTTTCACTTGCTTTGGCTTTAATGGTGGTGTCACAAAATTCTGCCCGAGGTATCATTTGCTCTTACACAAAATGCAAGGGCAGATGGATTATAGTTAAAGCACTTTAACAAGCCGAATTAAGTTCGAGAAAACACGTTTGCGTTTGCCCTGCCACTGATGAACCAAGTTCATATAGCAATATCTGGAGAACACGAACTAGCGCTGGAACAGGCGGGTTCCCATGAGTTAGGTGAACCAGCTGCTGTTGCTGCATTTTTTTGTTTTAAACTTTTTGTAATGTGATGTTTTTTTCAAACCTACTTTTTCCTTTTAGGAATTTCTCTCTTACATTCCATACATACAATATTATATATATTACATATAATATATTTGTTATTAAAGAATTAATTTTATACATCAAACAATTTTAAGATTTCGTTAAATAAAAGTTTTTAAAAAATAAATATTTCTATATTTAAATAATATATTTCAAAAAATTAATTTATTTTAATATTTTTATTAATTAAAAATTATATTTTATATACACATATTAAAATTAATTTATTACACTATTTTTAATTTTTCATCATTACGTTTTGTTCATTTAGAACTCAGATTCTATTTTTCAAACGTGTATGCAGGTGCATTCGGGACAAACACTTTTGGTTGGGGTTAATTAAGGGAATACGTGAATATTTCCTAAGTTACAATTAAACACGTTTTATTTGTCGGATAGATTTGACATTTTTTAAAAAGTTAATCTTGTTAACTTCAAAAAGAAAGAATAAAGATAATCCGTTGCAAATTTCAAAAAATGATTAATCTTATGGAATATGTGATTTAATTCCTTATCTTTTTAATCTCCATCCAAACGGCGCCTACTATTTTTTTTATAAACATGTGTACGTGGTATAATGATGGTATATGCAGGGAGAGAGATCGCAAGAACCTTAAATTAGATTACGTTATCGGTTGACGACTATTTGTTATGAAATAATGATGATTATAAGAATACAAAATAATTCAACCATCATGAAATTTATATAGATACTTCTTATTACATGAATTACAGATCGATTGAGACTCTGAATGAATTTCTCCATTATAAGACATTTATCTTATAATAAGAAAATAAATTAATTTCGAATCATATACAAAATATTCCTAAAATTTTTTGCAATATTCTACCCCCTACAAGAGATCCCCCTTGACCTCCACAAGCTCGTTGAAACACCTGACTAAGATGGGAAATCATACAAAGTTACAACTGTGTTCAAATTTAAGGTATTATCAACAAATTAGTGCCAAAACAACTTTTCTTAATGGGGCTGTTTCTTAGTGCAACCACAAACATTTGCAAGTGATTAAATCTTATCAAGGTACCAATTACAATCCAAGCCAAATATGATTAGTACAACATGATCATTGTTTAATACAGCTCTTATTTAACACAGTACATGAAAAAATATATATGAAAATTTAATGCACTGCTACTTCAGTTGAGAAATGAACCATCAAGGCATCAACCATTTCTGCTGAGTGACAATGCAGAACTCTCAAACTTGACATTAGCGGCTATCGTCATTTGCAGATGGATTTCAAGCTCGTGTCTCGCCAGTTATATGAATTTCTGATCAGAATTGTTGGCTTATGTAAGGATTGTTTAAGTCGCTCAAACCAAGCCACACAACAAATTATTGATCATGAGTCTAAAGAAACAACTTGAGCCGCTGAGTCCAGAATCTGTTTTGTCTCTTCATTCTCTTGTATTCCATCAGCTTTCATCCTTTTCAACAGTTCATCTACCTGCCTGCCTGCTCTGACATTGGCCTTCATCAATGTGTGGTACATGTCTCTATCTACTGGGATTGCAGTCTTTAGCAAGGCAACAAATGTTTCGACATCTTGAAGTTCACCTGCTTCCCCGAGATAATGTAATATACTCTTGACCACCTTAGGATTGGGCTCTCAACCTCCTTTAGGAGCGTACATGCACAAAGCATTCTTCATTAACTCATGTGCCTTCTCCATATCATTTTTCTCTGAGTAACCTACAGACATTTGTTGTATGATTCATGTAGCCGACCCCACATAGTGGGATAAGACTTTGTTGTTGTAACCTACAGCCACAATTCCCAACTACTCGCTCCCGGTGTCTTCCCTTTCTTTACAAAATCATCCAACATGGTTTCGATCTTCTAGAGTAAATTACACGAATGATTCTTCAACTTTGAGTCAATTTTCAGTTGGTCCCCCAACTTTAATTTATAATCAGAATGTCCTTCGTCTTTCATTTTCTTGTACGCTTAGTTCTCTTGACCGATGATCACAGGTTCCCCGGTTGCCTTGCTGACGTGGCCGACTTTCTCTTTCATCCACGTGAGCTTAAGTCGGCCACGTCAGCTTAAAAATTTTAAAAAATAATAAAAAATTATGAAACTGTTCATGTCATTAAAAAAATAAAAAAAAAGAGTTCGAGAGAGAGAGAGAGGGGGGCGACCTCCCCCCTCCGATCCAACTCGCCAACATCTGAATTTGGGTCGGTTAGCTAAAAGCCCCCTCTTTCTCGGCATCTGAATTTGGACGCGAGGCCGAAGAGTGCGAAGTGACGGTGCGCCGCCGCCATGAGGATCTTCTCGCGCTCCTCCTCCTCCAAATCCCTCCTACTCCCCTTGTGCGAGCTCAACCGGATGCTTCTCGGAAGCCCACTGCTAGGGGCGGCGGCGGCGGCCGTGGCCGCCTCGTTCTCGGCGGAGGCCTCGCGGGCGCTGCCCGAGGGCTGGAACGACAACCTCTACAACCGGGTCATGTTCAACGGCGACCCGCGTCTCCCGGTGACTCCCCTGCTCGAGGCCTGGCTATCCGAGGGCAATACCGTCAAGAAGAGGTATCTCCAGGGCTTGATCAAGCAGACGAAGTCCTCCCGTAGATACAATCACGGCCTCGAGGTAGTCGCCGACCTCCTCCTTGTTCTTTACCTTGCTCCATCACATTCTTTTCCTCTTTCTAATATCTATTCACGCTGTTGTCTGATCTCTTCATTGACAAGCCAAATGAATGTGCTTGTGAGTCTGACTACATGCACATTCCAAAGCTAACAGTGTGCCTTGTTAGGGATTCAAATTCGGGTTCTCATTGTTAAATTGTTGTGCGGCGGTCGTACTTCACTAAAATGAGCTTCATGATCGAGTTATGTAAAGAACTAAATGTATGCCGCCGACCTTGATGCGATTTGGTAATCGATGCCTTGATCAGCTTTAAGCACTTGCAAAATGCAAACTAAACTGTTTCTGATTTTTATTAAGAAACAGTGATAAAATTGCTTAGCATTCTTTAAAAAATAATTGCTTTAGCAGGCTATCTGAATTAAATTATTAAATATTTTGAATGTATTTCTTGCCTGTATCATCTACATATTTTATAGACAAAAGAAAGATTGCATTTTAGAAGTTTTTTTCCTTGGACATGTTCTAGAGTTTTGTTATCTGAGTTAAGCAATAAAGAGAACTGATATGATCAGAAGTTGTTGGCATAAGGGCATTTACAAAAAGGCCACCAAATAAGCTAAAATTTTTTGGTAGTGGATGAAGAGCAGTTAATGAAGGATCATTATAGTTAAATGTGCATCCAGGATAATTAACAGCTACCGAGGTATTATGCGTGCTAGTTTTTTTCTATGATATGATAGAAATCTGAAATATCATCTCCTCCCTCTGATCTCTTATGCGAATCACTTCTTATTTCCGCGCCACCTCTCGACGACAGCCACTTGGCCCCTGGCGGTGGGACCCTGGCGATATCCCCAGGCTCACCGACACTCAGTCGTCATTGCTTGATCAGTCGATCACGGAGGATGAGATTTTTGAGGCCCTTCAGGACCTCAATAGCGAGGCGGCCCCTGGTCCAGATGGATTCCCAGTTTTTTTCTACAGAGAGTTTTGGTCTTTGGTGCGAGAGGATGTTGTTGCAGTAGTCAGGGAGTTTGTAGACGGGAATCGAGGTTTTGAGCGCCTCAATCGGTTCCTGTTGTTTCTACTTTCGAAGCGCACTCCAACGGAGCGGGTTGAGGACTTCCGTCCGATCGCCTTATCCAATGCTATCTACCTCATGGTGGCTTGGGTACTGTCGAATCGGCCAGTGCTGATCCATCCCGCACAGTTAGCTTTCATTCAGGGCAGATCCATCACCGACAGCTACACCATCGCGACAGAGATTGTTGCGCGGTGGAGGAGGACCGCCTCTCAGGCCATCTTATGGAAGGTCGATTTTTCCAAAGCCTATGATACAATATCTTGGTCCTTCTTATGGCATGCCCTGCATATCCGTGGATTTTCTACGACCTGGATCGCTTGGATGAAGCGGTGTATTACCTCCGCTTCTTTCTCGGTCTTGGTCAATGGAGTACGTGCAGGGGATTGGGTCCAGCCACAGAGAGGGGTTCGACAGGGCTTTCCCTTGGCCCCCATGCTATTCGTACTAGGTGTGGACGCACTCGTCAGGTGCACACAAGCCTCCTGCGAGGCGGGACTTTTCAGAGGTTTTGCCGGGAGCCTCGTGCCCCTCCTTCACTATGCGGATGACACTGTCTTTTTTATTGAGGGCTCGGAGCAAGAGGCTCGTCGAGTCGCGATTCTCATCGATCTTTTCGGCGCGACGACCGGCCTTCAGATCAACCATGCCAAGTCCTCATTCATTCCCTTTGGCATGGTTACTGAGGAGGCCGAGCGATGTGCGGCTCAGCTCCACACCCCGATCAGCTCCCTCCCGATCACCTACTTGGGACTCCCACTCAGCGACCGCCACATCACCTCTAGGGGGTGGACTCCAGTCATTGAGCGCATGGAGCAAAGACTTCACGGTTGGAGTTCACGTCTTCTCTCACGCGGGGGACGTCTTATCCTCTTACGATCAGTTCTCTCGGCGCTTCCGACATACTATATGTTAGTTCTCCCTCTGCCGGCTCTAGCGCTCAGACGATTGGACTCGCTTAGGAGCAGTTTTTTCTGGCAGGGCCGTGGACCTGAGCATCGCGGTGTTCACCTTGTCGATTAGGCCAGCATTTGCCGACCTACTTCCTAGGGAGGCTTGGGGGTCCGGGACCTCCGGTGCGCCAACCGGGCTCTCCTAGCTCGGTGGTTCAGACGGATTATGGGGTCCGAGGATTGTTTTTGGCGTACGGTCTTCTTTACCTACTATGGACGAGATCTATCCTGGGAGTCGAGGACTATTCTACCTCGGGGAGCTTCATCCTTTTGGCGGGGAGTTCCGGCTACGGCTCCGCGGATTCGCCCTCTCATGGTTCCTTCCCTTGGCTCGGAGGAGAACTCCTTTTGGCAGCATACCTGGTCCCTTGGGGGCTCCCTCGCAGAGGCTTTTCCCCGCCTCGGGGCCCTGACGACATCTCCCGAGGCCACAGTAGCGGAGACTTGGACGGAGGAGGGGGGGACGGGATTTGGCGCTTGGTCTCCTGGTTTCAGATCGCACCTATCTGACCAGCGCTTCACGGAGTTTCTTGCACTCCAGCAGCGTCTGGCAGGCCTACGCCCGGACCGGTCCAGGATGGACGGTTGGGTTTGGCTATCGGAGTCTTTCTCCACCCGGAGTCTTTACATCCGCTTTCTCCTCACTACCACTCTGCCAGAGGAGTTCACAACTGACTGCAGACTTATTTGGCGGACTTGTATCCCGCTGAAGGTCAAGAATTTTGTTTGGCTTCTGCGGCGCGGTCGCCTCCTCACCAGGAGCTACAGGGCGAGATGGGCACCAAACGGCGACACATCGTGCGTTCTATGCAGCACGGCAATGGAGGACATACCTCACCTTTTTTTCGACTGTGCGACATCGCGGAGTATCTGGCAGCGGACGAGCATTGCGAGCCTTCTTGCTTCAGGCCTTGAGACCATGTGGCAGACTCTTCGGGGCCTCATCCGTTAGAGGCAGTGTTGGAGAGTGCCACTGACGACTTTTGTGGCCGGTGCCTGGTCCATTTGGCTGCAGCGCAACCGGATCATTTTTTGTGGGGAGAGTTGCCAACCTGAGCGTGTTGTACACCACATCTCCTATCTTATAAGGGAGTGGGGTTTTGGTTAGGTTGGGGTCCTCTTTTTAGCCCCTTCTTGCTCACTACATTTGTACACCTTTCCACAGTATATATGTATAGTTGGATGACAACCACAAATCTGGTGGTCATCCTTTTTCTTCTCAAAAAAAAAAAAAGATAATAGAAGAAATCTATACATTAATAGATGACTATGTGATATGGTTCACCATACGTGTCATACTCAGAAAAGCTTAATATTAATGTTGAAGGTGAATTTTCTTTCAGAGAATGGTTTATAGGGATTCAAATTCTTGTACAGCCTTGTTTTGTTTTATTTTTCTTTTGCGAGGGGAGAAAGGATGGCCACCAACGTTTGTGATTTCCATCCATGTGTATATATAATTATGAAATGGTCAAAATGTACAAGTGTGAACTCTCATGAATAGAGCAACAAAAAGAAAGAGGTGACATTAACTATTCAAAATCCCATTCTGGAAGAAGAAAAGAAGCATGAAGAACAATACTTTCCACCTGACATCGCCCTCCACAAAAAATGATCCGGTTGCCAACCTTGTTTTGTTTTCGTTTAATAATGGAATTCTTTAGGAGGGGTATAGCCCCATGAGGAAAGTTACATAGACACTTCAACTTGGGGGCAATCACCCCATTAGATTCTCCAAAGAGTAGGCTTCCTAAAATTTCCAGTGGTGACCAAAGAATTCACACCCCCGCTGATGAGTTAATACCCCTAATGTGCAAGCTGGTCTGCTACATCATTATGCTCCTGTTACATGTCATACCTCTGTGGACCTCTCAGTCTATGTAAGTTTTCAGTGCAGGGATAACAGTGCACTGGTATCAGCAGAATTTGGCAGGTTTACAGATTTTTGGCAGGAGAGTCACTGAAATGGTGTGGTCATCATTGAACATACAATTCATTTATCACTGTATACAATATTGATGCCTAGCATTCCATGCGTTGCTAGCAGCTAGTGTTGTCGAGTTCGAGAGTTCAAGTAAACTCGTTTTTGGTTTGGTAAACTCGTTTCGTAGAGTCGAATCATAAATTCGTAGAGTTTGTGTACCAAATAAGTTTAATTATTTAAGTAATTATTCTAAACTTACAAACACATATCTATGATCCATAAATCATAAACAACTAATATATTTTACTAATATGAAATAAATATGAAAGTAATCAAAACAAGCACTATAATTTACAACTAAGAAATGTTAACTGCTTATTAACGATTATGTTTATTAAGTAGAAAACTTATAAAACATAAAAAATAAGTAAAATGGTCACAGTATAACTTTTAATCACCACACTAATTTCACTTTCAATCACAAATACATTAATCAAATAAAATGTTTAAGATTTTACAAATAATTTATTGTACAACATAAATAATTATATGTCATCGTATAGAATCGTATAAACTCATATAAGAGTCTAAGTTATTTAAGAGTTTATATCAATTTGATTCATTTTACTTAATCTCTTAAACTCGTTTGATTCGAGAGTTTAACAACATTGGACCCAACTGAGAAGATCATGCTGCCCTCTGGTGACCTAATAAGTGAGAATGGATCCGTCGAGGCCCCCACCCTGGCTTGACCAGCAATAGCTGATGCGGGTGTGTGTGACAGCAGAAACTGTTAGATGACATCCCATTTCCAGCTGCCCTCATCTCCACAAACTCTTCACCCTTCCTAGTGAGTAACTCATGAGGAGTCTGGTTGTTAAGGTATCCAGTCAATGGACCCACTTTTG
The DNA here is from genome assembly GCA_030549335.1 of Pontederia crassipes. Lineage (NCBI taxonomy): Eukaryota > Viridiplantae > Streptophyta > Magnoliopsida > Commelinales > Pontederiaceae > Pontederia > Pontederia crassipes. The sequence continues at coordinate 3,530,634 of CM060184.1, forward strand.
AGCCAGTTATCCTCCCAGAATAGTGCCTGATTTCCTTCTCCTATCAGCACCATGGCACCTCCTTTATTTTGTTTTCATAAAAGAAATGTAAGGGCTGGAAATGCAATTGAAAATGTTAGTTAGAAAGCTTGCAAATATCACATACTGCTATCAGAATCAAGTTGACCCGATGAATTAAGTTACCTTGGGAAAAAACATGCTGCTGGGTACCATGTTAATGCTACTCCCTTAAACTGATTTGGTAAATACAAATACTCACTAGAAGAAAATTGTGTAGGTTTCTTTCTTTGGGTCTCGTAATGCAACGTTCGACTCAACATTCTCTATCGCCCTAGGTACCTTTTTCATTTTCTGTAACTTCGTGCTTTTTTCAGATTTCTACATGGATGAGCGACAGGAGGTACTTTTATTTGACAGCTGGTGACCATGCAGATCGACTGGACTTGATCCATAAAGTTCATGGCCTTGAACATGCTGAAACTTACTTAAATATTGTACCCAAGCAACAAAGAACCTTTCAAGTGTATGGTGCTCTCCTTAATTGCTACGTCAAGGAGAAACATTTGGAGAAGGCCGAAGCTGTTTTTCAGAAAATGAAAGAGTCAAACATGCTTACAACCATTTCTTACAATTGGATGATGAAGCTTTACATTGACAAAGGACAACTTGAGAAAGCAGAAGCTATTTTCAAGAACCTTGAAAACTATGAGGCTTTTCCTGACTCTTTCACCTACAACATTCTATTAGAAGCGTATGCAGATGGTTCCAATATCGATGGGATAGAGAAAATTGTGGGAAAGTTAAAGCGTCAAGATCCCCGCTTATGGCATACATATGTAGTTGCTGGTAAAGTCTACGCCAAAGTAGGGTTAATTGACCAGGCTTTAACGCTACTGAAAGAATCAGAAAATGTACTACCTAGTAAGAAAGGACGAGTTGCTTATGGGCTTTATCTATCTGCATATGCAGAAACTGGAATGAAAGGTGAAGCCGAAAGAGTATGGAAGATATATAAATCAACAGAGAGGCCATCCAACACCGTGTATATGTGCATGATGAGTATGCTTCTAAAGTTGAATGATCTTAAAAGAGCAGAAGATCTGCTGAAGGAATGGGAGTCCAGAGTTATACTTTATGATTTCCGTGTACCAAATATCTTAATTAGTGCCTATTGTGCCCGAGGACTTCTAGAGAAGGCAGAATCCTTGGTAAACAGAACTATTGAGAATGGAAAGGAACCCTTTGCTAGTACATGGGATAAGATAGCTAGCTTATGTTTTGCTCGTGGAGAGAGTTTTAAGGCAGTGGAGATGGTGAAAAAAGCATTATCAACTGGGAAAGTTCCATGGAAGCAGAACCTTGAGAACGTTGTGGCATCCTTGCAGTACTACAAACAGCAAAAAGATGTTGATGAGGCGGAGGCATTTGTGAAGTTGCTGCAGAATCACATTCCATTGACTAGGGACCTTTATCATTGCTTGTTGGGGACTTATGTGTCAGCTGGGATGCCAGTGGCAGATTTGCTTGACAGGATGAAAGATGATGGTGTAGACGCTGACGAAGAAACTCAGAAAATACTGAGTGGAGAGCTATGAAAGCTCTTACAAGGGTATCGAACTGGAGCATAACTAAAAGCCACAATCATGGAAAGAGGAAACTGATGAAGACATTCCAAACATTGATTCTAACAGTATGAAGCACTAAGAACATAATCTTTCATGGCATGTTATGTCTTTGTACGATGCTCATCATTTACTTGCTAACTAATTGCATGTATATATTAGCCTTGAGCGTCATTGCGCCTTTCTTTTCAATGTAACAGTAGTATCACAAAACTTGAAGTCTGTTATATCCCATTTCAGTTGCACTTTCTTTTCCACATGAAGGCTTGAACTAGTACATATTCACTATTGCTACTTGGTTAACTGAACTATATAACTAAATACTTGTACTGCTTAAGGCAGTTTTGCTTGTCTGTTAGCATGTTATACTTGCACCAATTGTCTCACCTGGCAATCAGATATTGTCATAAATAATATATATGCATATATACAAAAAAATTCATCCTGAAGAAACTCCATATAAATTAATGGTAGATAATGTTGATTTCTTTTATGACACAGATTGAGCATAGGATGGATATCCTCTATTAGACATTACCTTTAACTATAAAAAGATGACAAGAACCTGATGCCAGGAAAACGACCATATCTAGCAAGGATCAGCATCTACCAAAGAGATATGCATGAAATAATATCACCCATATCATTTTAATTAAGAAACAAAAACATACAATAATTGCCACCAGCCGCATCAAGTAGGTCATCTCAGGAGCAACTATTTTTTTCCCTTTTTTCATCAATCCAAGAACAGGATGAACATGATGTCATTCCATCCTGAAAAGAAAGGTCCCATCTGGAGATCTGATAATACACTGCTTCACCATCTCCCTCGCTATTACAAAGTTTACAACTTTTCTACTCATCTGTCCACAAACAACTAGTTACACAGCAGACAAATATGCTTCATCTCATTCCCTTGCAGAATGCAGAGGAAAGGGGTAAATGACTTCGATTCCTATGTATTTGGTATGTACAGTCCCTGACGAGAATTGTTTGTTCCTCTTAGAACAAGAGGAGGCACAGGGTGGCGCAGAAGAGTATGAACAGCCAGATTTGTTGCAGCAGACTCCCCATCTCCATCTCCTGCCTCCTGAGCCTCCTGCTGCTCCCCGCGTAGCTCGCCGCGTGATACGGGCTCGAGTTGTAAACGCCCGTCCAGTCCTGGTTCCTGCACACCCACGGCATCACGGCCAACGCCATGCCCCCCAGGACGCTGCCGGCCACGGAGTGGACCACCCTCGTCTGCCCGAGCAGCGGTGATGATGATGGCGTGTAGCCGGCGGCGGCGGTGTTGAAGTAAGGATAATAGTAGTTCTCTTGTGGGTGCTGCATCGGCGGATGCTGGTTCGACGGCGAGTGCTGCTCAGTCGACGGCCGGTGCGCCGAGACGGGGCGCCGCGGTATCTGGAGGTCCTGGTTGTCGCCCTTGCCACTGTGGCCGCGGCCGTAGAGGGGCACCAGGGTATCCTGGGAAAGCGTGGACTTGCAGACCGGGCAGGAGCGCTCTGCTGGCTGCCGGGCGCCGGAGCGCTCGCTTGGCTGCAGCCATCTGTATATGCAGGGCCAGCAGAAGAGGTGACCGCAGATGGTGACGACGGGGTCCGCGACGAAGTCGAGGCAGATGTTGCAGTCGAAACACCCGTCCGGGGCGGCGTCCATGACTGCCACTTCCGGGGCGCACTTCTTCTTCGGCTGCTCATCGACATGGGATGTCTTCTCGCACTTCAACCTCTCAACTGCCATGTCCACTGTCGACATAGGGGAGAGTGTGGTCGCTGCAATAAAGAAGCGATCTTGTTAGAATTCTGGCTCGCAGTTGGTACTTGTAGGCAGCTTTCCAATGGCGTGGTTGGTAAAGAAAGCAGCACAACCCACAGGTTATACAAACAGGCAAAAAAAAAAAATCTGTTCTTTTTTTGTACCAAAGTCTCCTTTGTATAACTCTTTTTCCAAATTTTGCTTGGTAAAACGACACATAAATATCAATGAGAAAAAAAAAGTGGAAAACCTGCAAGAACCGATTTTTTCTTTTATAGATTTCGTCGGGAAAACAGAGCAGTTTACATATTGCACCTGCACTCGCAGTAGCAGTGTAGCACAGTTGTTGGATACTAGTACAACAACAACAACAAAGTCTTATCCCACTAGATGGGGTCGGCTATATGGATCATACGACGCCATTCCGCTCTATTAGTAACCAAACCTTTCGGTATATTATTCACCAATAGATCTTGCTCTATTAGTTCGCCAAGTGTCCGCCTTGGCCTTCCTCTCCCTCTTTTAATCGGACTCCAGATTATTTGATCTACTTTTCTTACTAGCGCATCTAATGGTCTTCTCTGAACATGACCAAACCATCTCAAACGATTCTCTACCATTTTCTCACTAATAGGAGCCACTCCGACTCGTTCACGTATATGGTCATTCCTAATTTTATCTAATCTTGTATGACCACACATCCATCTCAACATTCTCATTTCGGCTACCCCCACTTTACGTTCATGTTGTCCCTTCATAGCTCAACATTCACTACCATATAACACTGCTGGCCTTATAGCAGTACGATAAAATTTTCCTTTAACTTTATTGGGTACTTTTCTATCACAAAGAACTCCAGTGACTTTCCTCCACTTACACCAACCAACTTGAATTCTATGATTAACATCGTCATCAATCTCACCATCTTGTCTTACAATTGATCCTAAATATTTAAACTTTGTCACTTGAGGAATTATATCCTCCCCTAACCTAACTTTCAAATCGTCTCTAAGTTGTTTAGTTGTTGGATACTAGTACTGGAAATTTTTGGCGGGAATGATAGATTAAGAACTTGAATTCAGCTTGGAAGGTGGAATATTAAAACAAAAGGGAAAGGAATGGAGGCCAATTATTAAAGAAGAAAGTAAACAAAAAAGTGATATTTATCCAGACACGTCAGGCGTGTTTCTTATATATATACAGGGTTAATCCTGAAGGCCCCATCTAAGTTGAAATGATCAGAGGGGGAGCCATTAACATGAAAGCCCCCCAACTCCAAAATCTAGATGTCATATAGATTTGGGAATACATCATCACGACAAAACTTTATGTGAAATTTCACCTCATATATGCAGACAGAAAGATATGTTAATCAGTCAAGAGCAAAAGGCCAAGATACTAGGAATATGATATCAGGAAATGCCAAGAAAACATCAAGATCAAAGAATTCAATACCATATCCCCTCACAGAAGCTTATCCAAGAAAGCAATAGGACAACACTGTATTCCTATCTATGGCAGGAAAAATTGGTGGCTGAAGCCTTGAAAAAAGAAAGAAAGAGAAAGCTGCCATAGATAATACTATCCACCAGAGATCTCTGGCTCTGGCTAAAAAACAAGCATTGCCAGCTCCTCACTGACTTAAGATAACAAGCATACAGTCCCTCAAAGAATTATTTGTGCTCAGTGTGCTGCTGTGCCTAACATCATTTATATCTAATTAGTACAGCTTGTTGGTAGAATCTGAAACAAATCTCAGTGGTGTAGGCACTATATGACTCATTGCTGTGTCACTAATCAGCTAAGCAGAATCTTATTTAGTGGCATAGGATTTCACTGAGCTCAATCTTGTTCTTGGATTCCTTGTCATCATCATATATGACAGTAGCCACACGGCTACTAAATTTGTGCAGCAACAGAAAAGGGAAAAAAAAGGGATGGGGACCTCAATCCACCAGTAAGGCATGAAATATAAATCTGACACTTTTATAGGTACAATAGTAATTTAAGATTTAGCTTCCTGATGTCATGTTATTGGATAGTTAGCAAAGTCATGAGATCGCAGAGTTCGGCATGAAACTATTGTCTGAAGTTTTCCTTAGTTATTGGTCCATATTCTATCAACTCTATTGGATTGGAATTTCAAGAAATTAAGGCTCCAAAACTGGAACCAGTGATGGTCGAAAAGATCTTCAGAAGGTGAACTGTATGAAAACAGCCTGAAAACTGCAAGAGTGTAGTTAAGGAAAGGGTAGAGGAGACATGAGGATTGTCTCATAAATCGTCTGTTTTCCTCGAGCTTCGGACAAAGAACTTAAAGCATAAGGTAAGATAATCGCACAACAGAAACAGGAGGAGAAAGCGAACAGGATTGCAAATAACAATTCAAAGCACATGTGAAAGAAATCACACTGCAGCAGAAAAAGAAATCGCAGAAAAGAATACAAGCCTTTGAATAAAACTAATATCATCATCATCATCAGACGTAGAACATAAGAGAACAGAACAGGCAAGAAAGGAAGGTTTCAGATAACTCACAGAATCCAAAGTGCTGCTTCTGGTGGAATTGGAGGAGTTCGACAGGATCCAATTGGTTGTGGAGATCTGGGCTGGTTCGCGGACAAGATTAATAGGAGAGAGAGAGGGAACGAGAGAGAGGATTAAGAGAGGTTTGGTGCAATCCCCCGAATTCTTCGCTTGCTTTTTGTTCCGTTTGTTATATTTATAGACAAAAGAAGGTGGTGGCTTGCGAACAGAAACAGCAAAGTTGTGAACTCGTGGAATCATCTCAGCCCTCTCTCTCTCTCTCTCTCTCTCTCTCTCGTATTTCGATTATAGCATCATCAAAATAGAATTTGCCCCAACTTTTTAATCCATATCAATTTAAAAAAAGGGAGGTAAAAAAAACACTTTGATTCTAGCCTTACTGTAACAATATTAATGAACATAATTAAGTAATTAATGTAGTACTGATGAATTAAATGAAAAACTCCAATCATATCAATCAAATTATCTGAACAATTAAATTATTACATTTTTATATCGGATTTAGAGCTAAATGTTTTACAACAAAGATATGCTCAAAATATCCAACTTTTGAAATGTTGGCCTGACCCAACTCTTTGAAATGTGAGGATATAGATTGCATGTTAGGTGGAGAGGAGCATGATTATATTTGTAAATTATTAGGTACCCTAGGCACCAACTTTATAGAATAATTAAAGTTATATAAATGAATCATGTACAAGATGGGAAATAAAGATGGAGAAACAAAATATGAAAGAAATAAATTTGATCAATCTCTCACCTTTAATTCTTTCTCCTTGTTCTAGTATCATCTCATATGCATAGGATTTGCTGATTGCTCTGCATGCAAATAAAATTTGAACGGGAGATCGGGGCGAACCTAGGATCTCGAAGTTAATGGATGCAAAATATAATTATTTAAATTTTATAATAACATCAAGATAAATTCTATTTGGCTTCAAATTTTATTTTTCACCATTTTCATTACAAAAGAAAAATCTCTTCACAGCTGCAGAGTTGCGACAAGTAAAACGATTGCTAACTTCGCAAAGCAAATAAGAATAATAACACATTGAAATTTCATGAACATTTTGTAATTGAAATAATGTAAGAAAATTATGAAGGAACAATAAATAACATTATACGTATGTAAATAATTTAACAACTAAACACAATGAAGGAACAAAACCAAACGGTGAAATAGATTTAATATTTGTGAAATTTATTTCATAGAAAATGAGAATTTCATAAGAAACAATGATATAAAAAGAATCATGAAAAGAAATAATTAATATTTGAGAATTCTAAGTTCTAATAAACTTTTTTACCTTACAGCTATTTTTCCTACATAGGGAAAGTAGATTAATAAAGAAAAAAAAGTAAAAAAATATGATTAGTCTTATCACTTATGTTGTATCACACCTTGGGATGGAGAGATAGAGAACATGAAATAAGAAAAGAAAAATTAAAGGTAAAAGAAGAGACTCTTGACAAAAAAAAAACGTGAAGAAAAAATAACAGGGATAACAATTTCCTTGGGAAGAAAGAAAAAAAAATATGACGATAGTTATGGAAAGATATCTATAAGATTTGTTTTTAAAATAAGTTTTAAATAGGAAAAATTGCGAAGATATCTTGTTAAAAGTTATCAGAGATAGAAGTTAGAGAAGTTTATTTATTTGAGCAAGATTAATGCTTGCTATCTTAAGTTTAATCTTCCACGTGAATTAGGCACTGTTTGTCACGTAAAAAAATAGAGTATTTAATAGCGGATAGTGTTTTGTTAAAGTAAAAACGTTACTACAAGTGATTGGTAAAAGTTTTTTCTTAGTAACGTTTATAGGTTTGAACACAAAACGTTATAAGCTACTCCTACTAACTTGTAAAGAAAAAATTATTTACTTATTAAACATCATATATTATTTTTATTTTATATATCACATCTTTAATTTTACTTACAACCCAAATAAGTTTTTTTTTATTTTGAATTAATCAATATTTTATATTAAATAAGATTTTTAAAAGTATTAATATTCAAAATAATTATTTTAAATTAAATTATATGAATATGATGTATATAAAAATGATCACAAGTTATACGTTATGTGTATTTTCGTCATTTTATACTATACGTTAATTTAACCGCTATATTTACTAAACAGATTTTATTGGATTTATAAACAAATCGCTATCCTCTAATTAAATCGTTATCCTCTAGTCGAACAGCTATTCTTTAATCAAATCGCTAGCTTTGTCAAACAGAACCTTAATCGAAGTTTACGATTGTTTTATTTTATTTTTTTCATTTAGTGTTACAGTTAGCAAGCCGACCCCACCTAGTGGGATAAGGCTTTGTTGTTGTTGTAGTGTTACAGTTAGCCGTTAGAAAGATTACTTAATTGTTCAAATAAGAATTAATTAAAAGTTGTTTTGCTGTCATTTACTTTTAGGTGATCGTGTGCATCACGAGGGGAGAGGCGTGGGCGGAGTCTCAAAACCTTCGCTCATCAAAGTTAATACACCAGCCACACACGCAGAGAGAGAGAGAGAGAGAGAGAGAGAGAGAGAGAGAGAGAGAGAGAGAGAGAGAGAGAGAGAGAGAGAGAGAGAGAGAGAGAGAGAGAGACCTACAACAAGAAACTGCGAGCAGCTTGCAATAATAGTGAAAAATGGTCCTAAAAGTCTCTGGTAATTGCAAGGTGACGACCATGGAAACGTGCTAATTCATTCCATTAATTTTGTATCGTCAGCATCATCACAAGACAGGAACCCGAATCGAGCGAGTGAAGAATGCCATGCAATCTAAACATCTTTTTTTGTCTTATAGCATCGCTCTAGATACTCTCTCTCTCCCTCTCTCTCGGTGGTTGCGGAGAGGAAAAGGCAGTCATTTAAATCTGCCGACGTAAAAATTAATAGAGGAGAATGATTTACAATTAGAAACTTGCATGAAGGCAAGTATGAATCTTAATTAAATGACAATAATTACAGGGTTCGAACCTTTTGAAATTATGCAATTAATATTGACGTATTGGTGATATGGGTACGTGAGGACTTTGGCATGATAAATTATATGTATATGCATGTGTGCACCAAGTACAAATTCCAGCCATTATTGCACTATATATCTATATTTATGAATCAAATATTTCGTGCTCCAATGCGGGCTCCCCTCGTTCATTTCAAAATTCAATTTATTATTTCTCCTCTTAAGTATATATATATATATATATATATATATATATATATATATATATATATATATATATATATATATATAGACAACGAAACTAATGACAGAAAACAATGCACTGTTAGCTCTATTAATTTTAGTTAACTCCAAGTAAATAATTTATGGATATGGAATAAGTAAAGTAAGCCCATAGTTCTGATATCGTTATATTTGTTTTTCTATTGGTGCAGAGAAATTGGTGCTTAATAATAATAATAATAATAATAATAATAATAATAATAATAATAATAATAATAATAATAATAATAATAATAATAATAATAATAATAATAATAATAATAATAATAATAATAATAATAATAATAATAATAATAATAATAATAATAATACGTCATCATCCTGCATAAGCTGTCTCGAATCCGTCGGCTCTCCAGTCTCTGTCCTAATGCCACTTTCCAGTTTCTGTTCTCAATACTATTATTATCAATAATTAATAATCTGCAGGTGTATTATTATGAATATATATATATATATATATATATGATATTTATGAATGAAGCAATTAATAGGTTATCGGGGACTTAATTAATTAAGTGGGGACCTGAAGCAAAAACTGAGCAGAGCAGAGAGACAAGCATGAAGGAGTAAGCATTAAGCTGCCCCAGGGGGAGGCAAATAAAGCACGACTCAACTCCATAATTAATTAATTAATTAATGGAGTTTTAGGGACCAAAAGGACAACAGCGATACCATGCACACCACCCAGCCACGCACTCGCAATGCCTTTTGGAAATTGGAGGGTCGACGTCTCTCTCTCTCTCTCTCTCTCACTCTCACTCAAACACACACACATGCCCCCACTAGGGACACTACACCGCGATGGATCGAATCAGTATACAACACGCGTCCAATGGGTCTACTCGAGGGGTTAATTACAATTTTTCTTCACTTATGAGTTTGCTCGAAATTAAAGAAATTATGAGCTTTACCATGAAAGCTGTACTTACAATTTAATTCGCGCTATGTTAAGATAGTTTCAACAAAAATATTATGCATTCACGGAGATTTGAACTATCTTAAATGAGGATGGACTATTCATAAAAATATCAACCTTCAAATTTCGAATAAATTTTCGACGCGTAAAAGATCACCTTAAATTTTTTTTTCAAAAAAAAACTCGACTTAGGTGATCTCAGTTTTTTCGGATCGTTATAAAATATTATAAACATTAAATATCATGTAGATATTTTTTTTAAAAAAATAAAACTTAACTCTAAGTTTAACTATTTAATGTAAATAAATCAAAATAACATATTATTACATTATAATTGAAAATATTCTAGTTAATTTTGTACAAACTTTCTAAATTATAAATTAATAACTTAATAATATTCAAGTTCATATGTGTGATAATAAGTAAATAATATACCTAATCTAATAAATATGAATAAGATAAAAGGTAAAATTATAAAATATTATTTAAAAATTGAAGTAATAATTTTGAAAAATTATTTGGTTCAGGTCGGGCCCCTCCGATTTTTTTTGTAAGGAGCTCTAACTTAAATGGGTGGTTTTATATATTCTAAAAGATCAACCTAATTTTTAGTCGGAGTTCATATTTTAAATTTTTTAGGATCGATTTTTTCGATTTGGTTAGTTTTTCAATTGATAAGTTTTACTTACACCCTTAAATTATTGTCCATGCATTATAATTGAAAAAAAAGTGCAATACTTTTTCTTCCATTGGGTTTGGATTAAAATAAATAAATATTATTTATGGAAATTAAGTTCAATAGGAGATAATATAGGGGTTTAAATGAAAGAAGGATAAAATAGATAAGAAAAAAGTTTGAATTAGATTTAAGTTGAGAATTCAAATTTAAATTTGATTTTCAATTGAGATATTTATCTTTTAATACTCGTGATCAGAATTAAATAAAAGTTTCGACCTAAATGTTAATTAAAATTTAAATCAAACCATAATATGGCTCCCAATACCTCTGACCATTTCTTCTCACAATCGCCCCCGCCCCCTCTCCCATGTAGCAACAGTGGTTTCAAATAGAGGAAAAACATATTTTTATGACTTGTCAAAATTTCGATCTACGTTTTAAGATTTTATAATTTTGTTATCTTTTACTGATTTCGATTATCATTGATTACATGATCTTATGAACTTTTTTGATCCTATACAATCTCATATGATTAATATGGTCATATAATTATTAGTTAAAAATATATTTATGAAAATAAGAATTAACTTAATATATTCTTTTCATTTTTAATATATTTTGACTTAAAAATCAATAAAAATGAATTAATGAGATATAATTTGATATTTAAATGTAAAATGTTTTATAAAAATATATTTATTATTTTTAAAATATATTCTTATTAATAAGTATGATCTTACGATCCTTAATTTGATCTTACGATTTTCGATCTTATGAACCTTCTCCAATCATATGTAAGATTTCGATCTTGAAAATCTTGGATATAGATCTCTAAACACTTTTTTTCTACATATGTTGTACAGCATAAATGACTTTTAGATAACTCAAGAGTTTTTCTTCTCAAAAAAATGTTACAAGTTACGTTAAAAACAACATGGAATGAAGATTTCCGACATTCGCAGTGCCATGAGCAGCATTTGTGGAACTCAGCCAATGTTGAGAGTTATTTGGTCCAAATTTTGAGGAACTCGATTGGGGTCAGGAGTTCTGCGACTTGAGTTCACAAAGGTCGTTGTGCTTGTGAAGCAACATTGACACGAAAGAATTGGAATATCAGACCATGATCAATCATTAAAAATTTAATAAATTGAATAAGAAACTTACAGTTGTTTATCGCCCTCTTTCGATCACGAACAAGTTGTTCATAGATTTGTTATGTTGATGAACACTTTATAGAGTGGATTTTCAAAACGACACCACATAAATTTATTCTTCTTCACGCGAATGGAAAATGCAAAAGAACTTTTTACCAAATGGATCTTGTCCAAGTTGTTGTATATTTTGAAGACCATGACTATTTATTTATAATAAGCAAAGAGATTTGAAATTTCACCCATCATGAAATATTTAAATGTACCATTTGATCTCTATATGACTTTTGACACATGCGATATATATATATATATATATATATATATATACCTCTTAAACTTTATACAATTTTTGATATATATATATATATATATATATATATATATATATATATATATACAACATTTAACATTTTGGTCTCTACACATATAATTTCATATCATATTAATAAATGTGCCCATAAGTATTTTGATCACTTTATTTGAGTTTTAAATATTTTGATAATCCTTAATTGTATAATTGTGTTGATATTAAATCCAATGTTAGAATCCAACATTTTTTTTCTCTAACTCTATTCAAGTTTTTGGACCAAAAGTTTAAGTAATGAAAAAATAAAAATGGGTTGAACCCGTTTGACAGTTACATGGAAGTCACGCTAATCCACAATATGAGAGCAACAAAAGCTATCAAGAATTCCCAAAAGTTGTTAAAAACAGTTGTCACATTACCTGTTATGAAAAAAAATGGTGTGAATTTCTTTTAGGGTTAATTGTATAAAAAAAAGCATGAACTTTCGATTTATTCCCAAATATGATATGGAATTTTATTTTCACGTAAAAAGTCATGAACTTAAATTTTATTATCAAATCTAGTCTGATTTTTTATTTAAAAAAATTAATTGGTTATAAATTTAGCCTGTTATTAAATTTTTATTAAAAAAAGTAATAATAATTCAGTGATCATTACATAAAACAAGTTGTAAAAAATGGAAAAAAGTAAAAAATTAAAACAATTTTTTTTACAACTTTGATACTAAATTAATTTAAAATTTTAGCCTATGTTATAATCTTATTTTCTCTACTTATAAAATAGGCTAAAAGTTTAAACTAATTTACTACAGAAGTTGTAAAAAGATATTTTAATTTTTTACTCTTCTATTTCTTACTACTTGTTTATGTAATGATCGCTAAGTTATTATTATTTTTCAATAAAAATATGCTAATAGTCTATATTTATAACCAATTTATCTTTTAACAAAACAAAAATTTAGGTTAAATTTGGAAATTAATTAAATCTTATGACTTTACATAAAAATGTAGATTTAGGCTAAAGTTGATAACAAAAATCAAAGTTTATGACTTTTTACATAAATTTAAGAATAAATCAAAATTCAGACATTTTTATGCAATCTATCCTTCCATTTATATAAATATAACATGTTTGTATTATCTCTTAAAACAAAGAAAACTGGGTGTTCTTCCTTATCCGATAAAGAAAAGATAATGAACCTCCAACAATTTTAAAGCATGAGAAATCGAAATTCATCAACAATTCTTGCATTTGCATTATCATTTTCTCTTTCTTACTTTGCAAATTGTTCTTTCCCAATTTGCTTTCAAAATATTCGTGATTATTTCGAAAAGAAACTATTTTAATTTTTTTATACATCAATTCGACACCGATTGCTAAGTCAACTTTCATACATTGATCTTTATTAATTTAATTTAATAATTTTCTACGCTTTAATAAAATAATTTCATTTTCAGATAGATTACTTCTAATAAATTAATTTTTTTTTTCAAATTGTTAGACAGAAACTAATCAAAAGACGCACTGGCGCTACTAAATTTCTATTATGTTCCTTTTTTTGTAATTCATACGTACATTCATGCATCCACCTAGGGGTGAGGGGTGAGGGGTGAGCACAAACCGTGATGACCCGGTAGCCTGCCTGGCCCGACCTGAATGTTTTGAGAATTTTCTGAACTCGGGACCGGTAGCCCCTGCCCGGCCCAATCCGAATTTTCCCGACCTGATTATCGGTCGAGACCGGATGAGACCCGGTCGGGAACAAATTCGAGTTATTAAAACTCAAAATCGATCCCAACCCGATTAAATATATTTTATTAATATTAAATTATTTTTAAATAATATATTTATGCTTATTTTAAATAAAAAATACATTTGATTTGGTATATATCTTAAAATGTTATGACGACATAACTGCTCAATCAACGTGTGAGCTTATGCTATAGCGTGTTATCGTTGTATAGCTACTCAACTATCATGTGATCCAATCGCTCAAACATTTATGTTACTCGCTTTGCCTTAGAAACAACTTGCTTGCACACTCCAGACGACACACCATGATTTCGATTGATCTGTATTTGTATGCTTACGTATTTGACCAATTGCATCACAAATACCATGCAGCACCAGTGAATCTTCCTCTCATCCTCATATTTCTTAGTTCTAAGTCAGTTGCTTTCCTAATTGTGGCTCGAGGGCCGCATATAATTTTAGCCTTTGAGTACCTCGCTAAAGTAGCAATACTAACATATTACATTGAAATATAGTCAAGAGTCTAAGGGCAATCTTTCGGACATGTTCAGCCCTTAAAGACTCACACTCTGATGAAAAACTATAAAATATTCGTCAAGTCTTAGGGTCGACTTAGCATATTAGGTTCGTAACCAAGTACTGTGGTGGAGACTCTCATTGAAGGAGCGTATGTCATAAACTCGTAACACCACACAGACTGGATTCCAGACGTCTACCCATGACGTCTGACTTGAGTCCTCCCACTAGTCGCCCAAGAATTGACGCCATGAAGTTTAACATCTGACTTCTCTTATCAGGCTACATAGAGTTATATATAAACATGTGTCATCCTCCCGAACTCTGGATCTAAATCATTTCATCTCCGCTCGCTATACACTAAACGCCGAGGCGATTATCCGTGTGACTGATAATCTCATGGTTGATTGACATACTCTACATGCATTGTAAAAAACATTAACTAACTCTAGAATAAAATTTAACATAATTTTATTCATCATAAGAAGATATAGAATACATCATCGCGTAAGCTTTGTGCATGTTAATGCGTCAGTCAAACATACTTACACATGTATTCATCAATTGTATCTTCTTAACACTGTCAAGACATACTAGACATTAATGTATTTTCCCCTATAATGGTCCATCCTTTTATCAAGCAATAGTGACATACATATTGCAACAAAGGACATATTTGACCATTGTCAATACAGGAGTAAAAGAAAATTTACTTAACTAGAGAGCTTTCATATTATCATTGAGTATAATACAAACTCAATTTTCATAGTTGACTACTTTATATATAGTTTTGCTTTAACTTTGCAACAATCATTCTATAACATGAAGACATAATTGGAGATAGATTTTTGCTTATTAATATCACCATCCTAAGAGGCGTCTATTTGATAAGCTAATCTATAGCTTGATCTCCATTATAGTGCAAAACGAGAGTCAACATGCCCATAAGGTATTATATTATTCTTTTAATCGCCATCCAACATAGGCGTCCTGCATTAATATGTAATTTTTCATTTGACTAATGACACAAATATTAGACTGCTCAATTTATTGTGCATGTCTGATCACTTACCATGTTTACAAAAGAACGTTTCTTTACTTATAGAGTCATAAAGAAAATCATGAGATTCAAAATTATCTCTTTTAATAAAGGTACCGGTGAGTGTATAGTCTTTCGTAGAATGTTCAATTCGTCTTTATAACAAACGACTCTTGCTACAAAGCAATAAATTTACATGAACAATTCTTACGTAAATTTCACACCCGGTGTGAATAACTCTAACACCCATATCATTTCTATAGAAAGACATTAAATTCTTCATTAATAGAAGAAATACCTTATTACTTCTAGCTATACATAATATTGTTTCACATATAATGTCGTGATGACATATTTATCCATAAAAATGGACATACACATAATGACATTTATATCATTATTTAGATGAATACTAAATCCATAAATGGATCGTCGCAAACTACATATTGCGCTCAATACTTTTACATTCATCTAATAGTGAAACAATAGCTAGATTTTTGATGATCGAGAAAAAATATAATAATTTCTCTATAGTCAGCACTCATGTTGCGACTATTATTTTCGTCACTTTTAAATCTCTTATCATCCATATCGACTTATTTCGAAGCTAGACGGATGATTTAACAGGTCATTGACTTGATTTTCTTCTTTAGACTCTAACTCTTTGCATTAATCCATTTTCTTTATCTAGTTCGAGAGAGCCTCCATCACTTATTTTAGGCTCATATTCATTTCATATAATCAACAACATGAAACACAATTCATATGTTTCAATAAATGAACATTAATCATGAGTTGACTATGAATTGTCCCACTCGGAGTGAGATGTGGTATGGACAAACCACAACTCAATCCGCATACATTACCAACAAACTATGAATCTTCTTCAACTTCTAAAGTGAAGATGTGCTTAATCTCGTTTAGCCAAGGAAATATATCCATGAATGTCACATCTCTACTTGATATTTCAGTAACATTTAGGCAGCATTAATAACAACATTCCAAATATAAGATTAGAATTTTATTTGCGCCACACACATCACTAGACTATTGAATAAGTCTTAACCATTTCGCATTATCAAATTAATCAGCAAGGCATTAATCTTGCGATCATATTTGAATCTCCATCTAAGTTCATGAATTTGTATAAAATAATTCATGCTAGCAACTTAGATAAATCATGTGTATGATTTACAATGCGAAAATGTGATGAAAGAATCCAAATAGAATCTTAGACATTCAATACAAATGGATTATTGTAATTTTTTGTTCATAAATGATTTTCGTATACTAAGTCAATTAGACATTGTCACAAAATAGGCAAAATAATTTTAGCGAGAAAATATATTTCTCGAGCTAGTCTATATTTATATTGCCTAAAAAATGTCACAAATTGACTAGCCAAAACTTATGGCATACTTATTTACGTCATATGTGACATAAATATTCAACTTGAATACTTAAAGTAATCAAGACATATAAAATCATTTTCAAAAAATTCTCGTAAAGGAATTTCATTAAATATGAAATTTAATGATAAACGTGAATACATAGCTACGTTTGTCCAAAAAATAAATGTAGATACTATACACATATCCACTTTAAAAAAGTAGTATGGTAGGACAATGAGATAAAATGATTCATCTATTGCAAAAGAAAATTTTGCAAGTCATAATCTTTTTAACTCCCACTTTCATGTTGTTTCCAACTTTGTCCTTGGGCATGTAGGCTAAGTCATATAAAGAATTTATTATTCTTTAATTGCATGATAAGTTGTTCAAATAATCTTAGTCCATGAAAAGGACGAGGTTCAACAACGAATCAACATTATCATTTAAACAAAACTACTATACAATTATATCAACATTTTTCGACTCAATGTAATCATGAGCGAAAAATTATCATATTTGTCACAAGCATAGCACTTTGTTTTGTTTATATCAACTTTGCCATCATGCTTCCCACATCGATGCGAGTAGCGTTAGCCCTTCTTAGTTTCTTAGTATCTATACATTATTCACTAGATTATGATTTCTGTCGAAAACTCGCAACAATTTTCTTATTTTGACATGAACAACATATGTCATAGTTGAAGATGACAAACATTCTTCAAAAAAATGTCAAAATATTTGATATTTTCACTAAACATCAATTATGTGTGCAAGCTTACTGTACTTATTAAAAATAAGTAACTATCACGTGGTAAAAAATATGACCCATCTAACTCAGTCGTCAAGTTATCATCACATACAGATATATGACATATCTGTTGAAGAAAAACTTATGTAAGAGTTATTATTTTCTTGATGATTTCGTTACATCAAGATCGTGAGAATCATGATAGTGATAATGCTCGACAGATATCATATTTTTCCATGGGTCACTTCTTACATATTCCTTTTAACTTTGTCATATTGCAAAGATTCCTTTTTGTGTCATTTATCTATGGTCAAAATTATATATGGGGAATGAGTTAGTTTTTGCATGTTTTCTTGTCGCATATATTCATAAATAATGACATAATAATATTTTTAAGGTAATAACATCGAGATGGTCGCTATGCTCCCACTCATCTTCCACTATCCGAAAAAATACTTATTATTCATTAAAAATAATATCTTGCATCAATGTATACTATTCTAATCATTTTGGAAAACAAATATTCAAAATCATCTAAAAAATATATGATGTGATTAACATACCATTTTCCAAAAATGTGACCAGGACAATCATGGTTCTGTGATGGGAGCTCTTCCTTATATTTGTAAGGTGCCAATTAAAAAATCATCACCCCTTCGCCTTGTCACCACAATAATTGAAAAAATGACATCACATCATGTAAATATAATAATATTTGGAGACTGCGTTAACAGTAGGTAAGCCCACAGAGAAAGATGGTACTGAATTTTCCACTAACAATTTCTTTTCAGTACTTTTCTAGACATGCACATGTCACGCACCACTCAACAAAAAATATTACCATGACCATCATATAAATTAGATGCCTTAGTCCTATTTGGACTACTTGTGTTTCATAATGCCAAAAGCTATATTCTAAATTTTATGAAACATGTCACATTCATAATTCACAAAAAATTATGCATTCAAACACATATATGAATGTATTATGCACAAATAACCATACAATCCATTTACATATAAATGAATATTATTTGTCATACTCATATAATTAACATAAGCATAAGCATGATAGTATACATACAAATAATCACACAATTATTATCACATGTTTAATGATTCATTTATGTCATATAAATCTCAATTATGTACATAAATTCATATCATGCATGTTAATTAAAAAAATATTGCATAAATTTTCATCACATAAAATCATGCAATTCATTTCATGTGTAATAAATAATATATATGCACATATTTCTATTCATAAAGAAATATAATTTGTCATAATTAATGTGCATATTCACATGAAATATGTGATAAAAATAATTTGTGCACTACTTAATATAACTATGTGAATCAATAACTCACAAATTCACGTAACACATATTATGTCTAATGCGTAACATAATTTGTTATATGCACATGTTCTTTTATAAAGAAATAAATTCCTCTTATATAGTCCAATTCACAAATGAACTAACAATGTGCAAATTTTTATTATCATGTCAATTTACATAAATGTCACACTTAAATACACTTTAAATAAATATAACATAATTATGTGCATGAATATCTAATTCAAATGGAAATTCAATTAAGTGTGACATACTACACTTAAAACATATTATGCAATAACATATATGAATGAATTTTACTTAAATTCATAATCATATATAATGTATGAAAAAATAATATGACTATTTCATGTACTAATAAATATGCATAATATGACTAATATGCATAAAACAAAAGTCATATATTTTTCAAAAAAATTATTCTAAAAAGTTTCTTAGTAACATTATATGATCACTTCTTGTATAAAACAATTTCCATTTCATATTAATTCACCACATAATTATTCAATAATACAAAAAATTCATAATCAAACATAATCCGATTATTTTGTATTAAAACTAATTAAGTACATATCACTCATACTTAGAATTAATTGTGACATGATAATTTATAAGAATAACAGTTACTATTAATTACACATAGTAACATGACATAACATGCAAAAAATCATATGCACAAGTACAAAATATGCATACTAAATATTCTAAAATTTCCAGAAAATTATTCATAATTTTCTAACTCAATAATGTGCATAAATTAGGAATAATCTAATTTTCCCATATATATTTATCATGGACATAATAACATAGAAAATTTTCATAACGAAAAAAATGCATACAATTATGTCACAAATATATCACACACTTATCAGAAAAAAATTCAGAAATTTCTGAGTTCAAAACAACATATTATCTCATTTTCTATTTTCGGTTTTCTACAATGCTGTCGTTTTTGTGTAACATATATATATATATATATATAACTGTTTAATTGGATTTTTTTTAATCCAAAACGCCCGCAGCGGGCCTAGGCCTGCGCGCCCTCTGCGCCCAAAAATCCAGCAGCGGCAGCGGGTCTCTCTCCCGAGCACACTTGCGCGTTGCACGCAGCCGTAGAGGGTGCACGCCTGCGCACTTCAGTGGGCCGAGGGCCGGGCATCTCGGCGCTTTGCAGCGCCGGACAGTGTGCCGAGGCCAGCGTGCGCCTCTGCAGTGAGTCGCTCGGCGCCAGGCCAACCCCTGCGCGCGCCAACGCTGTGCGGCAGGTCGCATAGCAGCGGGCCGAAGTCCCTCCCCCACACCCTGCGCAGTTGACAGCACTACAACAGACCGACTTGTCATATTAGGCATAAAAAACATCACGTAGGAAATATGGACAGAGATAACATGGCATAACACTTGTCTAAACAACAAAAACTGCTTTAAATAACAAATATATCAATGTCCAACACATCTGCGCGTGGCTAGTCATGAACCTCCTTTGCATATATAGAACATTTGCATGTATGCAGTCATCGTCAGCAAACGACGCGCCTCCAGCATTTCAAGGCAATAGTCGCAACGTGCTTGAAGTGAAAAATAAAACATGCAAATAACAAATAGGTCAACGTCCCGAGTTGCCCAGCCATGCACTCTATTTTGCATGGAACATTCTGCATGCACGGAGTCGTCGTCAGACGATGAACGCGCCTCCAGACATGGCAATTCGACAAACAGTCGCACTAACAATTAACTCGGTTAAAAAAAAATGTCAGATATTGCAGTAAGTGCACACATATGCAATAACAGTAAAAGTGTGAACATGCAAATTCTTTTGGCCCAATTCACACACCAGTGCTGAGGGGAAAAAGAACGGTTTATTTTGACGATACAACATCAGAAAAATTTATTGACTCTGATACTAATTAAAGGAATTGGTACAAATAAACAAAGGGTATTATCGGAATATCTCACAATAAAAGATGAATCGCCGATGACTTTTCTACGTTATTTCGGACTCGTCGTCGGGACTTCGATCACGTACGGAAAGCCACATGTTCCACAATTCAAGAACATCGAACACGTTGAAATCACGATAGCCTTGCGACGTAGATCATCGGAGGTCAGCACCCTCAAGAAGAAGTCTGATCTTCTCTTTATAGTGCACGTAGGAGTGCAGCTCCATAACTGCATTATTATGCAGTTTCCTATAACTGCTATACGCACGTAAACTCAATTACGGGCGTACTTCCAACATAAATTTCTTAAGACATGTTTTTGCTGCATCGCGGGGAGTATACTAGTGATAGAGAATGTGGACTATTCGGAGTAAGCATAAAATGTACAAGCATAAGATTTATTTTTCTGTTGGATTGATATGAAAGGAAAAAAGAGAGAGGAGGAGAAGAGAATTTTTTAAAGAAAATTTTAAAAGATGAGAAGGAAAACTGTTTTTTTTTCCTTCCTTTTCTCTTTCCCCTTGGTTTCTTTTGTTTTCCTTAACGATCGATACTTCATCCAAACAAGGCTTTAACACCAAAAGAATTTAAATAGTTTTCTCTCTTATATCTAGTGGGCTTGTATGATTAATCTAATCTGCACGAGAAGGATAGAGAAAGATGATGGAAAAGAAAGGAAAGATCAAGAGGTAATATATTGGACGAGAGAATGATGGACGATGAAACTATTTTCCTCTTTTTAAAATTTATGATAAATAGATTTTAGTCCATTAATAGAGAGAGAATATAGATCACATGTCAGAAAAATAAAAACATACTAACTTTTTTTATCTTCTTCTCCATTACTGCCCTTGATATAAATACACCAGAAATCGGACTTTATTTTCTGAAAATTCGAAACAACTTGCCGGCTTGTGTTATTATTTTTATACGTAAAATGGCAAAAGAGAAAAGTTGGTGGTGGAGGAAGTGATATATCATTTCCCTAGTTAATCAATATATCTTTTAAATTTTTTAGCCAAATTCGTGATGTTTGAAAAGCGGTGCTGATTGTTCAACACACACAATAATAAAGAGTGTACTACCTTATTATCGAGTCCAACTAATTTAGTTATATTGCCTCACATCACATACTGGTAGGTGGAGCTTTCAATAAAAATTTTCTACATTCACAAGAACTCGAACTGAGTTTGTTTGGATTAAGATATTTGAAAGAGTAGGATATGATATGAAGAAACAAAATTAGTTGAACCATGTTTGATTATAATTTTTTATTTAAATTAAGAGGGATGTGATGAAATAACTAAGCATTTCAAATATCATATTTTTTATTTCACTAAATTGGTGAAATGAAAAGAAATAAATAATTTTAAATCAAATTAACCCATCTTTTAGTACCAAATCAAATTATTTCTCTTATTATCAAATTAAACCATCTATCTCTCTTTTTATCTGAATTTATCTTTTTCTCTCATATGAATATATATACATATATATTATAATAAAATAGTTCAAAAAATAAATAATATAATAAAAATACAAAAAAGGCAGAAAAAATGAAAGAGATAAATTAAGTGATAAAGTAATAAATATTTATTACTCATTAGATATTATAAATAGTTTATATATAATAAAAGGTAAAAATTACTTTTTACTAAATAAAACTTTCATTCCTCGTACCATCATTCTTTACAACTTACTATCCAAACATAATTTCTAATAACACACCACACTTCACCACCCATCTCTCACTATACCACCCCATACTACCCTTCAATTAGTTAATTGTCAAATAGACCCTGAGTAAAAAGGAACTGCTTACCACAACTCTTCAGATAAATTACACGAATGGTCTGAGTCGATTTCCAACTGGTTCCCTAATTTCAATTTATAATCAGAACGTCCCTCATCTTTTATTTTCTTGCACGATTAGTCCTCTTGATCGATGATAGTGAATTTTCTGATTACCTTGCATACGTGGCAGGCACGTCATCGGTTTCTCTCTCATCTACGTCATTTAAGTCATCCACGTCATTTAACGCTCCAAACCAGATAAATTACACGGATCATCCTCCAACTTTGAATCGATTTCTAAATAGTCCTCCAACTTTGATATTATTGCACGATTCATCTACTTAACCGGTAAGAAACAATTTCTCAATTTACGAGCTGACATAGGGGGAGTGTTGGTCCCCCTCTCTAAGCTCGCCATTTGACGAGTTGGCATAGGAGGCGCCGACCCTCCTCTCCAAGCTCGTCCACTAGCGAGCTTCGCACAAAGGGTGCTAACATCCCCTCGCGAGCTTGTCGGCGACCTTAAACGACTCAAAATTGAGAGACTATAAAAAATAAAAATGATAGGAGCCTCGACGAACTCGCGAGGGGGCGTTAGCGCCTCTTGTGCGAAGCTCGCCAGTGAGCGAGCTTGGAGAGGGGGGCCGGCGCCCCCTGTGCCAACTCGCCAAAGGGCGAGCTTGGAGAGGGGGGCTGACACCCCTCCTCTGCCAGCTCGTCCGCGTCTTAAAATTTTTATAATATTATTTATTTTGTGATATCAGATAGTTAAAATTTTTTATTATATTTTATTATGTCAACGTAAGATAATCGAGAGACTGTTTCTTACCGGTCAAGTGAATGAATCGTGCAATAATATCAAAGTTGGGGGACTATTTAGCAATCGATTTAAAGTTGGGGGATGATCCGTGTAATTTACCTGATTTAGAGAGTTAAATAACGTGGATGAGAGAGAAATGGCTGACGCGTCGGCCATGTATACAAGGCAATTGGAAAATCCACTATCACCGATCAAGAGGAATAATCATGCAAGAAAATAAAAGATGAGGGACGTTCTTGTTATAAATTAAAGTTGGGAGACCAGTTAAAAATCGACTCAAAGTTGAAGGTCTATTCGTGTAATTTACCCCAACTCTCCACATTTATTGATAAAATACGACATCATAGTTCTCGACATTTATTGATAAAATATTTTGAAATTTTATTTATAAATATTTTTACCCAGTAAATATTTTTTTCCGAATGGAGTTGACTACAAGAAAATACAAGATTCACTACAAAAAAAATTCAAATTTACGACGAATTATTATATTGTATATCCCATTAAATTCGTCGATAATCATGATTTCCAATGAATTTTTGATGACTCTATACCATTCGAAAAGCGCTATATCGCAAAATAGTTTCCGTATATTAGAATAATTCCTTGGAAGTTACAAGATATAACTGTCGAAAAAGTGTCCTTAGAAAATTTCAATGGTTGGCATCTGTTAGGACTTGACGGGATGTTGTCCCTTCGAAATTTCCAACGACCCTATCCATCCTAAGTTCCAAATGTTAGAGTGCTCATCGAAAAAAAATATTTATTAAAAAAAGCATTTTTGCAAAATTTTTTTAAAAAATATTACTTGCCAAAAATAATTATGTTAAAATTATTTTAACAATTAAATAAAATTTATAAAATAAAAACTTTTGGCTTCCCTTGCCCTCCGTGAGGGCGTGCATTGCTGCCGCCCAACAAAAGGACAAATCCGTCCCATGCCGGGGCGGTTCCACCTCCACTTGGAATGGGCGGTTGTGTCAGCCCCAACAGGGGCATATTCGTCCTCCTGTTGGGTGGATCCATCCAGTCGCTGCCTTCATTGAAAAGGAAAAGGGGCAGTAGCATCGTACTTGGCCGGATCAGGCCCTGTTGGACAGATCTATTACGAAAAGATAGAACCGGAGAAGTCATAAAAACATAAGAACACACGAGACCCCCGTAAGATGGACAGCTTCGTCGTCCCCACTGTCTTAGCGCCTGACAAACATAGGAGTTCAACTATGGTTACAACTAAATTTAAATTCAAAACATTATCATCAGGATCCAGCCACTTTTGACCGGATCTTGCCACCAGCAAGGTGGATCTACACATTGCCACAACCAGGGGTGGTGGAAGAGGGGACTTGCCAAAGAAGACACGAAGCTTACCGGAGCTGATGAAGAAGCTGGAGTGTGCACATTAGAACGTTGTGCAGCCGAGCTCCTGCCAAAGAAGTTGAAACATGTCGGAAAAGGTATTTGCCGAAGTCAACGAGCAGGAGAATGTGAGTCAAGGTATATAGAGAGCGGTAGAGAGAGAAAGAGTGTACCGAAGTGGACGATGGCAAGTGAGGAGGAAGATGGGGGAGTGAAAAAGGTTGACTGAAAGTTGGTGGAGGGGCAATCATTAATAAATTCAAATCTCGACATTTTGAGTCATCAAAACTTTCGACGACTCTTGCCATAAACTCTATAATATTATAATATTAATAGAAGGACCACTATTTTATTATATAATTATATAATATATTTTATAATAAATTCAAATTTGGACTGTTGGAGTCGTAAAAAATTTTGACGGGCAGACATTCGTCCAAAGTTTTGACAAAACTTTAATATTATAATATTAATACAAGCACTGCTATTTTATTATATAATATAATATAATATATATTCAATATAAATTCTAACATCCGGAGCCGTCAGAACTTTCACCGACCATTCGTCGAAACTGCAATTGGTTTATGCATACATACACATTGAAAATATAGAAACAATTATAACTTTTTATTCATGCATGCATATACATATATACATACATATATCATCATTATAATCAAAACAAAAATCAAATCATCATAACTTTATTTTTCTCCATCGCTACTCTTGATATAAATTCACCATAAATGGGGCTTTTGCTTAAAGATAAAATGATATAAGACAATGATAAATTTCACTAAATATTCTTCAATTTTGATCAGTTCCAGTGCTACACTCTAATTTCAATAAGACTAACATTCATTTTTTAACTTATTTACGAACTACCATTTTGACACTATGAACTATCGACGTGGCATCTACACGACTTATTTCTCTCTTCTCCACGTAAATAATTGAACGATATGACATCATTAAAAAATAAAATAATATTTAAAAAAAATTTAAAAAAATAAAAAAGGGGTGCTGCCCCTTTCGGCAAGCAACTCACTGGCGCTGGCGTACGGCGAACTCACACGGGGGAGGGGGAGGGGGAGGCGACGCCCCCCTCTGCAACTTGCCGCAGGGGGCAATGCCCATGCGATAATTCTTGTAATTTACTCTTCAGTGAAATTTAGACAATAATGGAACGCATGCATGCATAGTAAGTCGATGCTATTAAAATAAATGAGGAGGCATTCATATTTTGGACCTTGCAGATTCAGGACAGCTGTTTGTGGAGCCTGTGCAAATAAATTACGATCAACTAACGAGGAGCAAGTTGAAAATCTCATTTTATTTTATTTCAAGAGCTCAGATCACTTACTCGGCAAAGTCATTCTCAAATTTATTTCTGCATAGTTTTGATAAGAATTTTTATTTGGCATGGGCCTAGTATCAAAATCTTTATATAAAAATACCATTCGGTATAAGTATAAGATTTATCTTCCCATTAATTAACCTCAAAAGAATAGGGTTCTCTCTTATATATATCTAGTAGACTTGTCTATCTTATATCTAGGGTTTCATTAATCTAATTAATCTGCACGAGAAGAATAGAGAAAGAGAATGGACGAGAAAGGAAAGCTTAAGAGATAATATATTGACGAGAGAATAATGGAAGATGAAATTACGTTTCCTCTTTTTGAATTTATCATAAACAGATTTTATTCCGCTAGAGAGAGAATATGTACAGGTCACCTATCAGAAAAAAAGGAAAACATACTATTTTGTCTATCTTCTTCTCCAGCACCCTTTATATAAATACTTGCCGGCTTGTATTATTATTTTTATACATAAAATGACAAAAGAGAAAATTTGAGTGGTGCAGGAAGTCATATATCATTTCACACGTGAACAATGTTGTTAGGATAGGATTGGATAATGATTTGAACAAGTGTTCATTTTTAATCAAATCAATTGGATCGGTCTATCGGAGTGCCTGGTAATAAAATATTATATTTAATATAATATTTTAAATCAAGTTGTCATATTTTAATTATATACTTATATGAATGATGCCAAAATTTAATTATATAAAAGAATAATAATAATCATAAACTATAAATTTATAGAATTGAATTTCAAGCTTTAATGTTAAAGTATTACACACTTGATAAGTTAAAATTTTATTATTATACATAAATTTTCTACTCATTAATTTTACTTCAATTTTTAATGTTAGAAGTAACAAATAAATGAAATTTTCAAAACATTATAACAAGATTATATATTCTATAAACAAATATATATATTATAATTAGTGGCTAACTATTTAGTCTGAACTTACTACATACTAAATTAAAGAAAGTTTATTTTGCAATTATTATCATTATTATATAATACTATACTATATTATACTAACTATTTTATAGTATTATTGTATATTAATAGCTACGACAAAAAAGTTTGTACCATCCATTCATAACTAAATTATCTAATATGGTAATATTAGATATAATATAGTAAATATACAATTAATTTATATTATAATATACATTTATGATATAAAATTTGAATAAAATTATAATTACTAGGTTGGAAGTTTAACGAATTGAAAAAATAAGTGTACAAATATACTTCCACATTGATAATATCATAATAATAACAAAACGAAAGTAAATGGATAAGTAGATTATTTATTGAGATGGTCCATTTTTTTTCAGATTTAATAAAATAATAAATTTTATTGAATCATCTTTCAATATCGGTTAAAAAATCTGATTTTTCTCAATTTTGATCGATTTCACTAGTTTTTTTTACTAGTCTTGACCGTCCAATTCGGTCTGACTGATGGCCCAATTTTTGAGCATGGACATACTGCCTTTAGTAAAGAGATAAGGTAAACTAATTACAAACTTGTCATTCATCCTTAGAATTATATATATAGATTAATGAGATAGTGGAGTGAATTAATTAATTATTATATATAATTATTTGATTTTTTAAAGGATGAATTAAATAATAAAATTCTAAAAAATCTAGAAAAAAGATAAATAAGAATTATGAGTAAGAGATAAGGTAAACTAATTACAACCCTGCCATTGATCTCCTATGCTTAAAATTGTCAATCCTATAATATACTTTCAATTATACATTACTTTCGTATTCTCGTTCCCTCAACATTTCTAGCAAATCAGACAAATCACAAGCTTGCCTAATAATTCATGTAAACAATTATTTAAAAGATGGTTAATAATGAAATGGAACCCATTTCACTTTTTCAAGGTTCCTCCCATGAAAGCTACACAGAAATGGCAGGAACACTTGCCCGATCAACCCTATATATGCTTGAAAAGGATCTTACATATGCACTACAAGAAAAAATCACTAAAAAAGTTGAGCTATTGAGACGAAAATCTCTCACAAAAGAGTGAAAATTTATCGTTGATAATGATATGTGACAATTTTGTAATAAAATCGATTGATCACAATTAATTAAGTCACCAAAAAAATTTGTGATAAAAAATCAGATATTTTGTGATCATATTTTCATCATAAAATTGATATTAACATTCAAAAAAAAAAATAACAAAAGATTGATTGCTCGCAATTCTAAGACTATTTTATCATGTTTTGTGATAAATTTTTTTGTCACAATTTTTCATTACTTAAATCATATTTTTTTATGGTGAATAACGAATTTATTTTTGGATGATAAAAAATTCTTCGTAATTTTGATAACTTTTACTATATTATTAAAATATATATATGAGGATGCTTTCATTCATGTATGGTAAGACATGCTATTAAAACATTCGAGGTTGCATTCATGTTTGGATCTTGCGTATTCAGGACAGCTGTGTTTTGGAGCATGTGCAAATAATTTAGGATCAACAATCTAATTTGCACGAGTAGAACTTCTTTTGTGTCAAAATTCCAAATTCCTTCAATCAAACATCCTATGTGACTTGATCACGTGACCAACCTAAAGTTATTGTTGGAAGCAACAACTTCTTTTTTTACGTTTTACTTCTTCCTCTTTTTTTTTTTACTTTTTAATTTTCTTCTTTTTTACTTTTCTTTATTTTTAATGTACATATTATTTGTTTATTAATAAATTATTATTAAACTTATAAATTAAATTATTCAATTAAATCAAATTAATGTAAAATCTTATTTATAATATTATATTTAATATAATAATATTTTATTAATTAAAATTTTAATTTATTTTTAGAAAAAAATTATATTGTATTTGGATCTTAATATTTATGTAAATTACAATATTAATAACCTATAAAAAATTTAATAAAAAGTAATATTAATATATTTCGACAGAACATTATTTTTAATATAAATTTAAATAAATAATATTTATATAATATTTTTATGTGCTAATAATAATAATTTTAAATAAATAAATAAATATGTATAATATTTTTATTAGTATAATATACCTTATAAATTAATAAATTATATTTTTAGTTCTTACTTTTTATCCAAATACTCACTAAAACTTATCTATCAAATCAACTTTTTAAATTCCCATCATTATATTTTTCATCCAAACACCAACTTAAAATTTTCTATCAAATCGATTAGTTCTCGAGAACTAATGGGAACTCAACATTCTCGTGCCAAGCACAGCTTAGTGGCTGTTTGGCAATTAGAACCGGGTGGAACCAAGCTTCTATTTTGTTTTTTTCAAACTTTTTCCTTTATCATTTTCTTTTATAACTTTTCTTATATAAGTTAATTTATTTATTATATATAAAATATAAATAATAAAAGATGAACATAATATTATTTGTTGTTTCATTATAAATTTTAAATATTTCCTTAAATATAAATGATTAAAAATTGATTTTTATATTTAAATAATATATTTTTGACAAAATTGTTGACATATTTTTTAAAATTTAAATTATGTATTTCAATTTATTAACAATTTTATAATCTATATTTATAATACATATTTTTATTTTAATCTCTCACTAAAATGAACCCATCACATCTACTTTTTTCTATGACATCAACTACTTTATCTTTCATCATTAAATTTCACTCCATCCAAACATAATCCGAACTAATCTATTATTTTAACTATTCACGAGAACTTGATGAAACTCTAGCTCTTATTATCAAACGGCCCCATAGGAGTTGGAAGACAAGGAAACCACTGCAGTAAGGCATATTTTGTGTCATTCCAAAAATATTTAATGGGGCAGAATTTACTTTTTTAACTGTAAAATATTTAATTTAATACATATAATTACTTAAAGTTTAAAATTTTGGGTGACAGGCTCCCTTAGCTTATATGTGGTCCGCTCCTTAGTAGGACAAAGCAAGAGAATTGACGGGAAAAAAAAGATAAAGTTACTTTCCCTCTTTCTAGTAGTGGTAAAAGTGGTTTGAATGAGGGCGGTCGACCGATTCAGTGGATCGATCGACTGATCTATAGTATACTACCATGTTCATTCGACCAAGTTATGGCACATGCATGCTAGAAGGGTGGCACGGACGTGCCCGTAAAGTGGTACGGTTGTGAGGACGGTTGACCGATTCAATGGGTCAGTCGACCGATCCATGATTACCACCAAAAATTCGGTCAAGTCATGGCATGGATGTGTCATTGTAATAATACAGGCGTACCGGCAAGCAACGCGAGCGTGCCGATAGGTGCACGGGTGTGAAGGAGGTTTCATGGCCATGACGACAAGGGTTCCTCAGCCGATTTCAGTATGAAAAATTATGCTGAAATCATAAAGCATTATCATAGATTAATTACTACATCTCAACAATCATCAAAGAAAAACAATGGCAATAATAAACAAATTTTACAAGCAATCAACCATACAATTGCACAGTCAGAAAAGAAACAGATCGGTCCATAACTTTCGTTCGTCTTATCTTCATAATATTCATTCGTTAACATGATCAATCATAGAAGTTTCGATCAAATCTATCTATGATTATGCAAGATGATTTCAATTCACCCACCTGATTTCATGGTTGTTGTTGCCGGATCGCTTGGATTAATGTCGATGCATCCCTCTTCCTCCTAACGCCCGTCTCCTTTGCAGGCTACCCTCCTCCTGCAGGACAAATCAGATTGCCCGGTGTGTGAGGAGATGTCGTAAAGAAGATGTCGTAGAGAAGGAGTAAGGGAATACAAAGAGATGGGCATTCGATCGCCCCTTACTCGATCAAGATGAATATTGTCTTCCTTTCTGATGGTGCGCACGAGATGAAGACGTTTTTTTCCAACCAGTGGGAGAAGAGTTTTGATGATTTTAATCTTTTTCTAATAGCACATCAGATCTGATCTTTTTCTCCCCTTAATGCCATGATTCCCTATTTATTTGCCAAGTTATTATCCCACAATAATAGGGATTTGCACTTATTTTCTAGCTGGCTGTTTCATCTTAAACTAATTCAAATGTTTCTTTTTTTGTTGTTGTTACATTATAATCTCTTTAAAAAAATCATTCTCGAATTTTGTATGAGGTAGATGACTTGCCGAAAAGGTGCGGGGACTCTTATCCTCTTTTTTTTATAGGGAGAAAATAACCCCACAATTAAAAGACCGTTTCAGAAGTCAAAACGGGCGATCATTTCAGAAGTGACAACACAATTCTTTTAAAAAGTATAGGGAGAAATCAAAACGGGCGACCGTTTCAGAAGTGACAACGCAATTCTTTTAAAAAGTAGAGGGCTTGCCGAAATTGGTTGTTACACTACACTGCTTTTTTCTTTACTCAAGAGATAAAACACACATCTTATAAGGAGCCCTTAACTTCATTAATTTGAACATAAGAATTTCCTCAAATTTTCTCCTCTTACAACAAATGCTCTAACTTAAAAATTAGAAGAGGGAAGGGATGATTTGCAAAATTGAGCTCTCGAAGATGCTTTAAACTTGAAAGATTCTATAGAGTAATTTTTCTTGCTTGAATATGATTTCTTCAGTATTTTGAATATTTTTTATAGGCTTCTCTTGAAAATATGACCGTTGATAAACTTTTTAAAAGAATTGTGTTGTCACTTTTGAAACGGTCACTCGTTTTGATTTCAGGCATCCTGTTTTGTGAACAAAAATAGCCATTCCCATTTGTCTTTTCTATGCAGTAGGCCGTATAGAAAGTAGCCATTGTCATTTGTCTTTGCTGTCTAGATCGGTCCTTCGAAAATATTTCGATCGTCCATTTTAAAAATGTCAATTTCTCGAATATTAGCGGTCGTTGTAGAAGCTTTTCGGTCGTCCGTACAATATGTTATTTTTTGAACTTGACATCTAGAACGGTCGATCAAAACTATTTCGATCGTCCAATTTAAAAATACTGATTTCTCAAACATTAGCAATTGTTGTAGGGGTTTTTCGGTCGTCCGTCCATCCGTCTGATACATTATTTTTGAACTCGACATTTAGAACAGTCGACCGAAACTATTTCGGTCGTCCGATTTAAAAATATTGATTTTTCGGACATTAGTGGTCGTTGTAGAATCTTTTCTGTCATCATAAGTTGCCTTTTCAACTCGACATCCGTAACGACTCTTTCGATCGTCCGATTTGAAAATGCTTATTTCTCGGATTAGTGATCATTTGACATCAATTTTCGGCCATTATATCTCTAGCGGATGATTGAAAAAATTTTGGTCGTCCATTTTAACTGTACAAATCATATTTTCATTTGAAAAATATTTAACCTATTCAAACTAATACCATGTTCCTTATTTATTATCATCAAAATACTTAAAAAATGGTCTTCGGACCAACATCACCTTACATTGAATTTTTCATGCTGGCTGGCTAAGATGGATATCTCTAGTTCATTATGATATGATGTAACACTCAGTAAATATAAAAATAAATAAATAAACCAGTAAGTAAATAAGTGGATAAGACCAAAGGAGAGCAAAGCTTATGAATGGCTAAGATCAAGAGTGGATAACTATGTAGGGATAAGGTTATGGATAAGATAAAAAATGGCAACTTGGACATTTCCTCCTATCCAAACCCCTATATAAAGAGAGCCTCTCTTGGATAACCCATTTTCATCTCCCTCACTTCTCTCTCTTCCTCCCTAAGGCAATTCATCCAGCAAGAGAAGAAGGGTTCCAACAAGGTCTTCATAAAGGTTTATCTTCATTTCTGCGTCCTTTAATCTCTAGGTCCATTACTCACTTCCTCTTCCCCATTGGAATGCTTCCTAGGTGGAGAATAATAAGGAGAAGTGATTATCGGTGATCGGAAAGGTTCAAACTAGGATCAATCACGAAATAAGGTGGGTAATACTGAAATTCCCCTGCATAA
This sequence comes from Pontederia crassipes, assembly GCA_030549335.1. NCBI lineage: Eukaryota > Viridiplantae > Streptophyta > Magnoliopsida > Commelinales > Pontederiaceae > Pontederia > Pontederia crassipes. The sequence continues at coordinate 3,563,877 of CM060184.1, forward strand.
CTTGATTAGCAATTGATTAGAATTAGGGTTCCTATTATGGATTGTGTTCTTGATTGATGAGAAGGAATGAAAATGGAATGATTGATTATGTGTCTTGTGTTTGATGCATGTTTTGTGATTCTTATTACTATAGATGTGTTCTGTATTAATCCTCCATGCTTAGATGATTGATTGTATGCATTGATTGCATTTCTGAATTGAAAATCGTTGTTTATATGATTCTGCCCGATTTTGTTTTCATTAGGACCGGTCGACCGATGATGTGTAAATTGGTCGATCGATCGATAGAGACCGGTCGACCGATCATTCTTTCCGAGCCTCGTAACGATCGGCCGATCGAAGCTCCATTCCAGACTGTGTTATCGGTCGACCGATCCAGAGGTATCGATCGATCGGTGTTTAGTACTTGTCCACTGTATTGCATTAAGATCAATCGGTCGACCGATCCAATGATATCGATCGACCGGTGCCTGAAAATCGGTCGATCGACTAGTAAAGACCGGTAGACCGATCCCTGACCAGATTGCATATTGATTGCTGATTGATTGCCGATTTGATTAATATTCTTTCTATGAGTGTGATGTGCTACTCCTCACTGATTGAAATGTTATGTGATTGAATCCTTGATCTTATTTTGATCTGTCCTATGATCCAATCCTATCATGATATGTGAGTATGGCAAAGTGATAAAGTGATTAAGTATGAAAGATGAAAATGTATATGAGAGTGGTGGTCAGAACTTAAACTGAGTGCTTATCGTTTGGGTCGCTCCCTTAGCCATGACTTGATCCCCATTGGCTGCACGAAGTTGTATTGGTCGCTCTGGCGTAAATTTCTCAAGTTAAAGACACCCAAAGACACCTAATGCTAAGTGAAAGTAAGAGCACAAAGAATATAGATAAGTGACATGAACATGATAAATAAAATATGATTATTGATTTAGCATGATCTCTGAAATTCTTTATGATTATAAGATTGGCTTATGATCTCTATCTCTTTTATCCATCGATGTCTCAATCAAATGATCTTATGCTCTTAAATCTGATCTTGTTACAAGTGATTACTAATTCTATTTATTGCTATTTGCTGTTATGCATTGAGTATATTATGGATCCCCACTAGGCTGTATAGCTTACGGGAGGATCTCCTCCCCTGTGTTGATTTCCACAGGGTCAGGTCAGTGATGGTGTCGAGATCGTGTGCCGCGACTAGCGATACTAAAGCACATGAACCAACATAGGGCTTAGTTATTCTTATATTTAGTTTCCGCATTATGAGCTTGATGTAATTCAGATATTATGACTATCATGGACTTTGTAATATTTTGAGACTTCCGCTTTTATGATATTTCTATCTTTTCTTCTTTATTTCTACTATTGTCATGTTATCACTTTTATTTAGTTTTGGTCAATTTTAGTCAATATTGTTTTCATAGCGCCTTCGAATAAATCCTCGCCACATGACGTTGATCAATTTGGGGGCGTTACATTTGATCTATTCAAGATCTAGTTAAGTTCATGTTAAACAAATTAAAAATGTCACATGGGATAGATGTTGTTCTTCTCTGCCTTCTGCCCATATTTCCTCCAGCGATATCCATCATATTCAAGGATGTCACCGACTCACCGGTGTTCCTGGTATCGAAGGCAAACCTTGGCCTGCTGACCTTCTTCTTTCCTGAACTCTTTCCGTCTCCAGTACCACTACTTGAGCCAATGTGGCCTTCGCTAACGGCTCCCATGGCGTCCGGCATTTCCAGTGCAGGCATTGCCTTATGCTGCAAGATCGCCTCGTACGGCACAAACAGTGAAGCCAAGTCGCCGGCTGATTGCCCTAAGCTACTCTTAGGGAGTTCTAGCTGCAGAAGCAGTTGACTGGAGATATGAGTGGAAGAATCATATTGAGGTGAGCTCGGTGGTAGTGCAATTTGAGGCAAAAGATCACAGGGAAACTGCACTGTTTCTTCCATTATCGATTCAGTTCTTCTAAATATCAGCTGAATGCATAAGCTGTGATTCTGTGCATGCATGAGATTTATAGCCAGCAAGAAGTTCTCAACTGAAGGGTCATATATAAATATGTAGGTTTCGTTATTGGGCGTGGCTGCCTGTCTAGAGAGGAGAGAGAAGGTAGGAAGGTAGGCAGGAACCAGGAAGGGTAAAACACAGGCGAAATCTTCCCGATAACAGAGTGCGTTGTGCATGGCTGCATGCATATATATGATGTAAGACCAACAACATCGAACTACCTCAGTAGTTTCAGTTCAACAGCCCTGCCTGCTCCACCAGCTGTCTTCTTAAACTACGAAACAACTGATGGAGTAGTGTCGTCACTAACTGGTCGAGCAATGTAGCCATCTATTGGTTGAGCAAGAAAAAAAGCTAATTATGACCTAAAAAATCAATCGGGTCCGATATAAAATCTTGGCCTTTTTTCTTGGTACAAGAAATATTTAAACGAACTTTTCTTTGGACTAAGAATTTAGCACCTTATTTAATCTTGGACTAAGAAATATTTAATCTTGGCCTTTTTATAAACACTCCCGTACTCAACCTCATCAAACCTTATTTCAACACCTTAACTTATCCCTCCAGCATTAAAAGATCAAACAAAATTTGAAATTTCAATATTTGAAGTGAAGTGACAAGCAAGTGCTAAACATAAATTGCCACCAACTTTTTATTTTATATGCTGCAACAACAAGCATATACATATAATATCAGGACATCACATTAGAATACCACGTCGACTTAGAATCGATTCGATGGCCGTCATTGGATGATTAACGATCGACTAGTTCGGACAAACATTAAGAAATTAAACACACAACCACATCATCAGGAAACTCCCACTCCCACACTTGGGTTCTTCTAAAGCGAGGCGGTGTTTTCTGATTGCTGCTTTTGGCTCCAAATGATGGTGTCTTGAGAAGCAAAGTGACATACGGGCACAGTTCCAGGCTTCACCTTCAGGACCTTGAAAGCCAAGTGGGTTGGATCCCACCCCTTGGTGTCGGTGTGGCACACCGCCACGGCCTCCGCCTTCGTTCCATCCTCGCCCACCAAGTCCACGACATACCCTCTGCTCCGCGCCGCATGGCAAAAGAAGGTCGCATATGGGTAGGGCAACTCATGGCACACCACGAGCTTGTCCCCGGGCAGCTTGCGGATCCCGTTGGGTGCATTTTTAATAGTGTACAATTGCGAGTTGTTCTTATCCTTAGTGATGACAGTTGAGATGGCCTGGACTTGGTTCGTGCCAAGGCTGCTAATGCTGAAGTCTACCATGGCCTCGAGGGAGGTGGAGCAGTGCTTCCTCTCGCCAGCTGCGGTTGGCATCTCACACATCTCTAGCGAATCTTTCATGTGCATGGCCATTGTGGACTTGGGGTCTACGGAGAGCACACTACAAGAAAAACGCGGATACCGACGGTCCGAGTCGTCGGTAATCCGTCCGAAAACCGTCGGTAACGCAATTATCGAGGTTTTTCAGTCGGAATCGATCCGTCCGAAAAATGCTCGTCGCAAACGGATTTGCGACGGTTGAAAAAAATTCGTCGAAAATATCGACGGTTCTGGCCGTCGGAACAGTCCCCGACGATTCGACCCGTCGAAATTTTTCGACGATTGCAACTGCCGGAAAAGTCCCCGGCGGTTCGAACCGTCGATATTTTTGACGGTCGCAACCGCCAGAAAAGGCCGGCGGTTCGAGCCGTCGATATTTCCGACGGTCGCAACCGCCGAAAAAGGTCGGCGGTCCGAGCCGTTGAAATTTCCGACGGTTACAACCGCCGGAAAAGGCCGGCGGTCCGAGCCATCGCAACTTTTCGTCGGTCCCAACTGTCGAAAATTTAGACGGTTGTCGCAACCGTCGATCTTTTGACGGTCGCAACCTTCGTAAATAATTTTTTAAATATAAAAAAAATTAGCGGCCGTAACCGGCCGCCTGGCGATCGGATCCGGCGCCAGGCGGCCGGATCCGGCCCGCCTGGCGATCGGATCCGGCCACTGGAGGCCGGATCCGGCGCCAGGCGGCCGGATCCGGCTCGCCTGCTGGCGTCGGATCGGCCGCCTCCGGCCGCTGGAGGTCGGATCCGGCCGCTGGAGGCCGGATCCGGCCGCTGGAGGCCGGATCCGGCCGCCTGGCGGCCGGATCCGAACAGTCACGGCCGGATCCGGCCGACGGCAGAGAGAGAGAGATGCCGGCGCCGGATCCGGCCGACAGCAGTGCGAGAGCGAGAGAGATACGCCCCAACGCCCGACCTCCGACGCCCGTCACCCCACGCCCGTCACCCGACGCCCGACCTCCAACGCCCGACCTCCGACGCACTCCACTACCGCCTTCGCCCTTCGCCCGACGTACGACGCCCGACGACCGCCCTCCCCGACGACCGCCCTCCACCGCGGTTCACCTCAGCCGCCGCGTCGTCCGCCTCCACCGCCACCCTTCGCTTCCACCGCCGCCTCGTCCGCCCTCCGCCGCGTCCTCCCTCCACCGCCACCTCCGTCCGCATTCGCCGCCACTGCCCTCCGCCTCCACAGCCGCCCTTCGCGTCCACCGCCGCCTTGTCCGCCCTCCGCCGCGTCCTCCCTCCCCGACGACCGCCCGACGACCGCCCTCCCCGACGCCAGCCCTCCACCGTGGGTCGCCTCCAACGCCACGTTGTCCGCCTCCACTGCCGTCCTTCGCGTCCACCGCCGCCTCGTTCGCCCTCCGCCACGTCCTCCCTCCACCGCCGCCGACGTCTGCCTCCGCCGCCACTGCCCACCGCCTCCACGGCCGTCTCGGCCGCCCTCCGCCCTTCGCTGTCTTCCGATTAAGAAGGTACTAGCCCGCCACCATGTAAATTAAGTTAATTATTAATGCAGTTAAATTAAGTTAATTATTCATGTTAAGTTAAGTATTACTTATTCATGTTATTATCATGTTAAATCATGTTAAATTAAGTAAAGTGAATGAGATGATTGATGTGGCCGATGGAGTTGAGAATTTTCAATTGGTCGATGACGTTGAGCCAATGGAAGAGTTCAATTCAAATGACCTTTTGGATGTGAACTTCGATAATTTCATTGATGATGACTCGAACCAAGATTATAGACACGATGATGAAGATGATGAAAATGAATCAGAATACGAAACAAGCGAATGAATCCCATAGTTATTCTAATGACATAAGTTTTTTACTTTTTTTTAAAGTTATATATGGTTACCGATAATAAGAGAAGTTTCTTTATTTTCTTTCAGTCATGGTTACTAAGGGTCGAGCATCTGGGTCATCTCGCTCTTCCAGGTGTTCACTCCAGATGAGTCAGCCATCACAACCACCAAGTAATATATTTATTGTGAGCTGCTTATTTATAGTTGATTATAATAGTTAAATTCTGTTTTTAATAATATCAATTCCTTCGCCGCCGACGGGGCACATAGCCGGATCGTCACATAGTAGGTGATCCATTGGTGGATTTGCTACTGTCACAAAAGCAACTATCACAAAAGCAAAATATTTAAAAAACTCTATCTCCTACTGTCTATTGCCTACAATGTGTCACGTACCTGGAGTGATACGCTGAGCAGATCGCACGACCACAACGTCATGTCACACCAGGTTATTTTTTGTATATTACTTAATTTTATGTAGGAGCCAAATTTTATGTATTTTCTTGTGATGGCAGTTGCTACCCCACTGCCACCGCCGAGAATACCATACTCTTCACCACATTCTAGTGTTGGCGAGCGACATCTTATGCCAGGTGATATATTTATTGTTATTGGCATTTCACAATTAATTATATTAATTATTTTTTAATAATGTCAGTTGCTACGCCGCCGATAGCACAAGCACCTGACTCAATTCATTCATACGAGCGGACTGCTACTGATCATGCGGTACACATCAATCGAGGTGAGAACATTATTGTACATCTATCAATTATCACAATTTTAATTTGGTATGACACAAATGATTTATCACTACTAGAAAAACGCTGATTACCGACGGTCCGGACCGTCGGTAATCAGCCCGAAAACCGTCGATAACGTAATTACCGATGATTTTTTAGTCGGAATCGATCCGTCGGAAAAACGCTCGTCGCAAACCGATTTGCGACGGTTGAAAAAAATTCGTAAAAAATATTGACTGTCAGAACTGCCGGAAAAGTCCCCGGCGGTTCGAACCGTCGAAATTTTTCGACGGTTGCAACCGCCGGAAAAGTCCCCGGCGGTTCGAACCGTCAAAATTTCCGACGGTTGCAACCGCCGAAAAAGGCCGGCGGTCCGAACCGTCGATATTTCCAACGGTTGCAACTGCCAGAAAAGGCCGGCGGTTCGAACCGTTGTAACTTTTCGACGGTCTGTCGAAACTTTGACGGGTCGCAAATAATTTTTTAAATATAAAAAAGATTAGCGGCCGGATCGGGCCGCGGCCGGATCCGCCGCCAGGTGGCCGGATCCGAACGCCCGACGGCCGATCCGGCCGCTGGGGGCCGGATCTGCCGCCAGACGGCCAGATCCGAATGCCTGGCGGCCGAACTGACCGCTGGAGATCGATCCGGCCGCCTGGTGGCTGATCCGGCCGCCCGCGATCGATCTGAACGCTCGGCGGCCGATCCGGCCGCTGGGGGCCGGATCCGCTTCCAGGCGGCCGATCCGGCCGCTGGGGCCGGATCCGCTGCCAGGCGGCCAGATCCGAACGCCTGGCGATCAATCCGGCCGCTGGAGGCCCGATCCGGCCACTGGAGGCCGGATCCGGTCGCTGGCGGCGAGATTCGGCCGACAGCGGCCTCTGGCCAGAGAGAGAGAGGGTCGCCGGTGCGGGAGAGGGTCGCCGGTGCGGGAGGGTCGCCGGCGTCCGGCGCGGGAGAGGGTGCTCGCGGCTGGGAAAAGAGAGGAGAGGAGGGAGAGAGGAGTGGAGGGAGGAGGGAGAGAGAGAAGAGGGAGGAGGAATATAAAGGGATAACGAAAGCGGGAAAAGGGAAAAAAGAAGCGGGATAACGAAATTTTAATTACCGACGGTTTCGGCCGTTGAAAATATAAATATTAACTATTTTTATAATTACCGACGATTGTGACCGTCGAAAATATATTTAGTTATATATAATGTTTATTTTTATTTTACCGACGGTTTGAACCGTCGGTAATCGTTACCGATGGTCAAAATTGTCGATAATTACAACGGTTTGGGCCGTCGCTAGTTATATTAATAAAATATTCTTCATATGATATTATTATACATTTATCGACGGTTACGATCTTCGAAAATTGTGCCAGATTTTGCGACGGATGGATATCCATCGAAAATTCGACGTTCCTAGTCGTCGAAAAATTAAATAATAATATAAAAAAATATATAATTTAATTTTTCATTTTCGACGGTCGTAACCGTCGGAAAATCCGTCAGAAAAATTAAATAATAATATAATAAATTACATAATTTATTTTTTATTTCTGACGGTCGTGACCGTCGGAAAATCCGTCGGAAAATTAAATAATAATATAAAAAATACATAATTTATTTTTTTCATTTTTGACGGTCGTAACCGTCGGAAAAGTCTTCAGAAATTGCGACGGATGGATATCCGTCAGAAATATTGACGTTCCTAATCGTCAAAAAATTAAATAATAATATAAATGATTTTTGACGATCATAACCGTCGAAAAATCCGTCGGAAACCAAACCGTCGAAAAATCCGTCTCAAATTGCGACGGATTTAGAACCGTCGGAAATTATCCGTCGAAAAATCGTGATTTTCTTGTAGTGTATTATGTATTAGGGCCCGTAGCTGATGTCGGACCTTCACAGCCTACCCCAGCTGTACCGGATGATGATTCCTCTTCGAGTGATGAAGAGGAGTTACACGATAATGGGGTGGTCACTGTGAATAATATTACTCAACCGTAAGTTAAATAAGTTGTACAAATTTTGTTATAGTTTTGGTTATCATTGAAAATTAATTTTTCTTTGTAATTGGCAGAACCACTTTCATACCCGCTAGTACCGTGCGGGATGTCAGTACTCTCATTCTTTTCTACTTGTCGGAAGGGGCAGGATCCTGGAAAGATGTCCCAATTCAAGTGCGAGATGACATGTTTCGAGCCTTTACAGTACGATCTTCAATTTAGGTTACATAATTCGATTTATATTTATTTTAAAATTACTAAGTTTTAACGTTCTACTTGTAGGAGGCAAATCAGTTTCATCCGGATCTTAGTTTAGGGACGATCCGGAGAGCTTTTGAGGAGGTCGTTGCGAAACGCCTCCGAAATTGATTATACAAGTTTCGCAAGGTCGTCACGTCCGCCGACCTCACTTTGGAGCAGGGCATACAAAGATGCCCAAGACATATTAGGCGCTCGGTTTGGGAGTCCCTCTGTAGGAAGTGGTAAGTATGTATACTTTTACATTATTTTTATGAAAATTATAGTTTTTTGAAAGTGTAAGTATTTGATGTTCACAAAAGGATGCATAAACGATGGCAAAGGAAGTCGGAAAAGGAAAGAGTTAACCGTCTTTCGAAGTCCAAGGCCCACATCCACACAGGAGGATCAATGCGATTTGACGAGCATCGACGGCGCATGGTAATTTACATATAAATTCAATTTATCAAACTTTTGACTTATACTTATGTTATCAAATTTGAAACTTTATTGTAGGAGGAGAAAGAAGGCGATCCCGTAGACTTTCGTGTAGTCTATGAGGCCACGCATAAGAGCCGGAAGACGAACGACTTAGTCATGTCCACTGCTCGTAGGCTTCTAGTAAGTCTCATGATATGGTCATTTGGTTGTTGCAATATTTTTTAAATACATAATGTTTAAATTTTATAGGATGAGTATAATGTGAAAATAACTGAAAAGTATGGAGATGTTCCGAGTACTCAGCCACCAGGTAATATTTTTTCGTTGGGTTAGTCATGTTTTTAATTTATGTGTTTCTTGATATATAATTTATATATTATATGATTGTATAATTTTTCTATTTCGTAGATGATCCAGCTGTTTGGGAAGAGGTGGCCGGCACGACATGAGGAGGATACTTTCTTGGCCTCGGCACAGCCGCTCAGATACTTAGGAGGATCGGAGGATATGCAGGAGATGCATCTGCTCCGAGCTCATCCGCTGCACCTGAAATGACGCAGCTATCACAGCAGTTATCAGTGCAAATATCGCAGCAGGTGTCGCAGCAGTTGTCGCAGCAGTTATCCAATGAAGTTAAGGAAAAACAATCAAGTCATAAGAAGAAGACTTGTTTGTTCTAAATAGGGTTAAAAGAATCTTAATGGCAAACGAACCATGAGAGAAAACTGAAGCGAAGAAGTGATGTTAGAGACGATTGTAAAGCACAATTGATAATTGGTTTAAATAATGATGCTAAGTGGGAGGTAAAATCATTTGTTGAAGAGTGCACACATTCTTTAACTACTCCATCAAAAGTCTGCATGTTGCGTTCTCATCAATCATTGTCTTCGTCTTCTAAAGTAGATATGGAAAGATTACATCAATGTGGATTTGGTCCATCTGCAATTGTAAAAGTTCTCAATTTTTGTGGTGATTCATTTGTTACTACGCAGAATTACAATGATCATTTGAAAGCAATAAGACAAAATAATATGGATACAGGACGCATGAATATAATTTCATATTTTCATAAGAAGTATGAATAAGAAATTTGTTCTTTTCTAGTTGGGAATTGGATGGGACTTACACTAAAAGAAGCTTCTTTTGGGCTGATAGTAGAGCAAGAGATTCTTATATGACCTTTGGCGATGTTGTCCTTTATTATTTGGATATGCATTATTAGATGATGAAACATTTATTTGGCTATTTGAAACATTTATTAGGTGTATGAGTGTGAAGCATCCCATGGCCATTATCACAGATCAAGATGTGGCAATGGTAATGCTATTCGCAAAGTATTTTCTAATACACGATATAGATTTTATATTTGGCATATTCGAAAGAATGCCATGTCTCATCTTCAAGATTTATATTCACAAGACAATGTCAAAACGGAATTTGACTAGTGAATATATGATTCAGTAGATGTCAAAGATTTTGATTGATGATTTTTTTTGTAGGAATGAGAACCACACAAAGACCAGAAAGTATAAATGTGTTCTTTGATGGTTTTGCAAATTTGAATACTTCATTGACTGAGTTTGTTCTCCAATATGACCAAGCACTTGCATGTCGTCGTGAGGCTGAGGAACGAGAAGATTTTAGAAATTTTAACTTAAAAAATATTACAATTACAACCTGCCTTTCAGAAAGCATGCAACGGAAATTACACTAAAAAGTTGTTCCTATTAATACAAAATGAATTCAAGGAGTTTTTAAAATTTTGGTCAAGGAAAACATCAAAACACAAAGGAAAAGAAGTGTACTCCCTATATGAAGCTGGCTCATAAGACAATGAAAGATAAATGTACAATACACTGATGTTCCAAGTATTTGTGTAAGTTGTTCGTGTAGAAAATTTGAACAAGATGACATATTTTGTGATCATATTATGCTAATTCTTAATGAAAAAAGAATGATCAAATTACTGGATAAGTATATCCTTCATCACTGGACAAAAAGTGATCATTATTCAAATGCACGTGTATTTCATGATATTAACTCAACAAGTGAAGATTGTGTTACTCCTTTAGATGTGTGGACTTGACGGGCCAATATATGGAGGGCATTAGAGATGGGTGAATCGCATAAAATATGTAAAGAGAATATCGCACGAAATGAGAGGCAAAAGTCTTTAACGAATGAAGTTTTAAAATTTATAATCTCTCTATACTATCGAAATGTGATCCGTAAGCGTACAATGCATCATTGCAGTGCTTGTGTTTGCGAAATCTTTGAAAAGAAATCCTTTGGTGCAAACTCGGGGGGAAAAATGAATGTCAAAAACAAATAAAAAGAGATAGCGATGTGACATAAAAAGAAATTAAATATTTTTATGGTTTTTGAAATGTAAAAGAAGAAGTACAGCAAGAGCGATGATTAATATTAAGAAAAAATTCAAAGTTCTTTAGTTTGTGATCGAGTCCTCCTTTCACGCATGCGTTAAATTGGTTTCAATAATAAAGACACTCAACTCTGCACCCATGCATTCGTGTTGGTAGAAGTCCTGTGTCTACGTGCATGAAGGGAGTTCGTAAAAGGAGTCCATGTTATCGTCAAAGTACGAATTGTGCTTTCCTTTAGGATTTGAATTTAGTATCGTGTCCATTGAGTATCAGGCATTCAAAAGTACATCTAAGGCAAGGAGGCTGCAGTCGGCTCACGCCTGCCTTAGTAGAATGACCCTCTCGGGCACAATGCAAGATATCAGTATCTCCATGACGGCTTAGACATTTTCGAAGGAAAAGACGAGTTCGATTTAGAGAATACGATTTAGGATTTACTAGAAGTTCTTAGAAATCAGTCATCTCCTGCCTACCCAATTCAGGTCATAGGCTTGAGTGAGAATTTGAAGAGCACCCCGCCTTGGGTCGAACTTCCAGTAATCTTGAAAAAGATCAAATGCGGCAATGGTAAAAAAGGTATATACGAACATCCTTTAAAATCATTCAAAATGATCCCAAATCTCTGACTCAATTCGGTCATTTATTGCCAGAAATTCATAGTGCGCCCAACCTTCTCAAGTCGTGGATCAAAGGGTGAATGATGTCTAAACCATACTACGAAAAGCTACATTGCTGACTCTATAAAAATTAACACCGTGAATCGTTGCTTGCCTTGGGCTAAATTTGTCCACGTTCGATCACAATGGAGCATATAACATCCCTATGGTCAGGGGTGCAAGGCAGCAAGTGATTCAGAAAACTTCTCATATGCTTACAACTATGCGGAAAATGCAAGAATCACACATGGAACTGTCTTCGTCTAGACTAGATTTCTCCATGTTCAGTCGCGATGGAGCCTAATATGTCCCTATGGTCGGTGGTGCAGAATGAAGGTAGTTCATAAATTCAAATCCATACGTGGGTTCAAACGACAGAGAAGCAAACAATAAAAAAGGAACCACATTGATATCGTAAAAAACATAGGAAAGTTCAATACTCGGTCATTGATCATGAAGAACATTAGACTAAAATACAGCTAAAGAACATGAATTTAAGTCGCATAAGCACCTCCCGACCTCAGCAGGGCTGGTTAATTACAAGTCATGTGGAGAACACAAAGTTCTCTACCAATGGCTAGAGACATTGTTTTTCCACTCTCCTTTCCCTTCTCTTCCCATTTGTAATCCTCCTCCTTGCAAAAATAGCTCTCCTCTTTTTCTTACAGTTTTTTCTCCTTTTATATCTGCCTCCTTTTTCCCTCCTACTGTCGATTCTCTTCTCTTTTTCTTTGCCTGTCCCCCTGCGGCTTGACAGCTTTTCTGTGGTCCCTCCTCTTACTAGACTATTGGTCCTTTGGACTTTGTGGATTAAAAATGGACTTATATGCATATTATTTGTGTATGTTTTAGATGTAATCTCAAAGTTATCATTGGAGAGAGACGGCATGCAGTCGAAGATGTCGCGGAAACAACCAACCGCCTGGAGAGAGAATGTTAGGGTTCAAAGTTTATTGACTGCTTCATTGGTTTTATTCTCATCGAGTTTGATCATGATCGTCAAAAGATATATACGGCTGAGATGAATCCATTGAAGTTTTCAAAAGAGAGAGAAAAAATAAAATGTGCATGCCATTAGATCATATCTAACGGTTGCTATGGGCACTAGGCTGCCCCTTAGCAGAAGTGCTAAAGACTGCTAAGGAGGGGCTCTTTACCCATTTGGAAAAGCATGGAGTGAATGAAAGGAAAAAAATGTTAATTTGAAATAACTCCAATTGTTACAAGAGATAATGAGTAGGAAAGGAAATAAATAAAAATAAAAATGGATGATGCTAATGTAGCTAATAAAAGAGAGGGCAGAAAAGAAAATAATTAAAATAAAAAAGGGAAAATTAATGAGGAAATAAAAATAATATATGACTTTTGAAATTCAAAAATAATTATTACTTGTCATAATTAGCTAAAAGTAATAATATACTTAATTATAATATCTTTTATTAAATAAATTTATGCATGAAGCCAAAGAGAAATAATTTAAAAATAGGATAAAAAAGGAAATAAGAATAGATGAATGATAAAGTTGTTTGATGTCTAAAATTATATCGTTATGATTAAAAAAATTAATAGATGAAACTTAAGATACTATTTTTTATGGTTAAAAAATATATAGAATATAAAAACTCAACATACATTTTATGAAAAAATTAATCATGATGTTAAATTAAAAATGTATTTATATATCATTATTTATTATTATAAATATAAATGATCAATATAATGAAATATAAACAGTTAATATTTAATATGTGAACATTTCATCATGATATCAAATTTAATACATAAATTATTAACATAAATCAAAGGTCATATCATTAATCTACGTGATATTTCAAATTAAAAATAATTATAACACTTCATCTTAATAAAAAATAATTAATGAATTTAAATAGATATAAAATATATGAATTTTTAAATTCAGAAATAATTAGTAGACTTAAGTTATTATAATTAATAGATCTAAATTACCATAATGCATGAAGTTAAATAGAAATATTAAAATAATTCAAAATAAAGAAAAAAAAAGATAATAAAGACTAAAGGAAGGATAAAGGTTCTTGGTGCATGGATTTATATAAATATAAAAGGATTTAATGGGGGTCATATGCCATCTAAGGCGTATGACCCCCATACGCATGCTTGCCGATCGGACGGTGTGCACGATCGCTGGAGCGGGCGCGATCTCTGGAGCGAGAGAGATGGTGCGATCGTCGGCGCAGTAGTGATCGTCAGAGGGGGAGCGATCCGTCGGAGCGGGTGCGATCGTAGGAGGGGGAGCGATCATCGGAGCGGGTGCGATCGTAGGAGGGGATCGATCGTCGGAGGGGGGGGGGGGAGCGACGATGATTACGGTCGGCGGCGGGGGAGGAGAAGAGATTCGTTGTCGTCTCGTTGGCTCACCGTCAATCAAAGAGAAAGGGGGAGAGAAGATCGCGTCTCTCGCCTCGTAGGATCCGGCCGATCGGCCACCTCGCCTCGCCGGCGAACGGAGAGAAGAGAGAGCAGAGGGGGGAGAGAGAAGAGAGAGGGGTAGAGAAGAGGAGAGAGAGGCTGCGCACGAATGCCATCCGTCCGATCTAATTGGACGGAAAAAAGTGTGCATATGTTTATTATACATATGTTAAACATTAAATTCAATATAAAATGGTTGATGTAAGTTAGGTAACCTATTAATATTTAATTAATTTGATATTGAGACAAAAAAAACGAAAGATATTACTTTAATTAAGATAATGACTAATTACTTCATAAATGGAGCTCGGACTGATTAACACATTTCTACTCTTTTCTTCCTGTGATGTAATTCCACTACCAACCAGGTTAATCATGGTTGACTAAATTCAGAATCTGTGGAATTCTCTAATGCCTATCTTTATACTATAAAAATAATTATGTACGTCTATATATAAAAGATGCTGCCTACACGTACGTGTATTATTTCAATTTTTACTTTGACTATAACAATAATATTTAGAAAAAACGACTACATTGTTGTCCATGGATAAAACTACAATAAATTTAAATTGTGGCCACATTTGATTTCTAGGTACAAGTTCAAATATCTTGGTTTGTTATCTTTAACCACAACTACTTTTATGGCAATCATGGCGGTGCAACTATTAATAGTCACAAAACATATTATCGCGGCAACAATATGCATTGATAGTTACAAACTCCTCGTGAGTATTAATAGTCATGAAAAAAGTTGGATCACTGATACTAATATGATGATGATGGATTTTTTAAAAAGAATGAAGCCTTAAAAAAATAACTAGAAATAATAAGGAATACATTATTCTTCATATCTTATATTACTTTGGATCACGTTATTTGTTTGTGTGACTTCATCAACTTCTATGACAAACACTCTTGTCAGAGTTCTTGGGGTTTGCAATCATTTTTCCTTTATCACAAATTTCTTTACGCTTTTTTAGATAATTTCTTATGAAATGACTCACCTTTCGACATTGTAAGCATCTACTGACCTTCATGCGACATTCACCGAGGTGATACTTTTCATAATGGTGGCATTGACCTCTTCCTCGCTTTTCCTTCTTTGGACAATGATATAGTTCTTTCCTTGGGCTCTTCCCTTGACCTTTCTCTTCGTGCTTCTTAATTGTTTGCCCTTAGCACTTATCCTTTCATCGTATTTACTTTCATGCTCGGAAACAAGTCCCCTGCATCCTTCAAGGTGGTGCAACAACCACTTATGACCCAAGACTGTAGAATGGGATGCAAGTCATGAATGAACCTCTTAGTCCTCCTAAGTTCATTCTCATTGAGTTCACCATATTTTTAGTCCACCGTCATGTTGTCCTGAGTGAGATTGAGGAATTCGTCCCTCTTCTTTTTCTTAACATAATCCGAGTAGAAGCGAGCTTCAAACACTTATATAAAGCTCCCAAGCAACCTCTTCCTCATTCTAAAAGATGGTCTTCAAGAGAGATTTACACCCTCCTTTAGCTTGGCTGCAAAGGCGATTCTCGAGGCATTCCATAACTTTTAGGATATCCCCTATCTCTTTAATCCATTATTCGATCAAGTTCTATTTTCCTTCCCCATCAAACTTTGTTTTGGAGCAAAGTTTTAATGCCTTATAAAACTATATTTTAATGATACAAATCTCGTAACACTATAGTTATATGAAAAAGATTAAATAGAAATGAATAATTTTATGAACTAAACAATGATTGAAATAATAAAGGCTGGTCGAGACACCGATCGACCGATCAGACATATTGGTCGACCGGTCAATGCAAATATTGCTCAGTCCAATGTCGAGACTACACCGATGGATAGTCCGATCGATCAATCAGTTGCGATCACTGAGAAAATCGTGCAACGGTCATATAGACCGATCGATCGGTCCATTAGTGCGGTCGATGAATCTCCGGCTGAGATGAACAGTAACGACTATTTTTCAAGAAGAAAAATGTGAAAAAAATTTTGGACGAAATTTTCACATATTGAAACTTATAAAAGGAGTGCCAAAGCCTGAAGGGAAGGCATCCATCCAAACATTCAAGAAAAACTTCAAGTTATAAAAAGAATATCATTCTGTTGAAGTTATTGTTCTAATTTCTATTTTTTTCTCTTCTTTTATTGTGAGCATGATATTGTAAAGAAAAAAACACTTGTTTAGAAAATTGGGTGATCTCATGTGTAAGAGAGATTACCTCTTGAACTAAAGAAAAGATAACCTTCCTAGGAGGAGAAGTGTGTCTTACCATTCGAAGCGGAGAAAATGTGGTTTGATGTAAAAGGTTCTTCCTTGACCCATTTGGAACTAAGGAAGAGTTTAATGAAATCTCCGACAATCTCGAGGTTGAGAAGTCGAAGTGGGGACACCATCGTGTTCTTTGGTATCAGAGCGATGTTACTTTTATTTTTAAGATTTATTCATCTTTAGAGCTCTGTCATCAAATGTATGTAGTTTTTCCGAAGGACGATCAATTAGTGGTCATCCTCTTTTTAATGCTTCAAATTTTACATATTGAAAAATTAGATTCAAGCATACATATGTCCATTGATTTTGACATGTGGGATATTGTTCAACAAAGTTATTATTTACATAAAAAATTATCTTTAGAATACATCGAAAGAGAATTTTTTTGCAAAACTTGATTGGAAAGTAAAAAATATTTTTTATTGGGCTTTGGATTCAATGGAGTTTAATCGAATTTTTAGTTGTGAGAGTGCAAATGAGATTTGGAAGAAACTAATTACTACTTATGAAGGAACGAATAAAGTTAAAAAATCTAGATTAAATCTTTTAAATCACCAATATGATTCTTTCAAGATGTATGAAAATGAATTCATTAATGATATAGTTGTACGGTAAATGATATTGTGAATGGCTTAGTCTCATCGGACGAGCTAGGAACTAATCCTAAAAAAGTAAACAAATTCCTCAGGTCTCTCTCCTCCAAATGGAATATAAAGAGGATTGTGATTGAAAAAAAATGTGAATAAGCTAGATTTTGATAATCTTAGTGGTTCACTTTTAACTTATGAGATCGAAATCCAAAAAGATAAAAAGAAAATGCTCCCAAGAAGAAAATCTTGGCATTGAAAGCAAAATAAAAGGAAGAAGACTCAAGTGAAGAAGAAGTGGACGAAAAGAAACTCGCACGCTACTCAAGAAAATTAGTGAAAAAGAAAGAGAAGAATGAGAAACCAACAAGAAGATTATATAAACATCACCAAGAAAGACATTCAAGTTTCACGAAGAATAACTAAAAAAGAAACTTCTCAAAACGGGAAGAAGAAAAGAAATGAAAAATCAAGTGAAGCAAATAACTTATCAAGCTTTTATGCATATTTATGCTTAATAGTATACAACAATGAGGTAATTTTTAATCCTTCAAATTCAAATAATGACTCATCAAGGTCTTCCGAAGAAGATATTTCTTTTGATGTGCATAAAGAATTATCCTCCTTATAAAAAAAGTATCTTGCACTTAAACAGGAAAATGAGAAATTACTACATGAGTTCGAGAAATTAAAAGAAGAAAATTATACATATTTTGTGGAAAATGAAAACTTGAAAAATGAAATTGATTCTTTGGAAATTACACATGCATGTGAAATTATAAAACTAGCATGTTTTTTAGAAAAAGTAAAGAAGAAAAATACTTTCTTGAAAAATATACAAAATAATGATAAAGTCAGTTCTTATGCAAAGAAAAATAATTTTAAGAAATACTTTGGACATACTTATTGAAAATCTAAATATTCTTGTAATAAATCCTTAAAAATTCACATATTACTTGTTTTGCATGTGGATTTCATGGTCATTATGCTTATCAATGCAAAGTAGGAAAATCATGTCAAAATGGAATGATATGAATTCCAAAAGGAACCTTAACTAATAAAATTGGACCCAAAGAAGTTTGAATAACAAAAGTCAAATTATTATTTTTTAGGTGTGCCTCACATGTAAGACAAATGACAAGCTTGAAGGTACAAAACTCCTGTTAAAAGTATCATTTACTTAAAAATTATGAGCATTGGTTATACTCTTATATTTTTTTAAAATTTATTTTACTATCATGATTCTTAAGTGTTAAGCCTACTTTTTTATTTCTCACTCAAAATTTCAAATTTATTATTTCTTTGAAAGAAAAGAGGGACATATAAAATAGAAAAAGAAAATTGGTCATAATGATAAGAAGAGCATATTAAAATTTTTTATGTCTTAAATATGATCTAGTAATCTTTATTGTTAAAATCTTGACTATTTGATATAATCCAACTTAATTTTGACATATCATTGATATCATTATTGTCTCAAAGTTTTATGCAATGTCTTAATCCTTTATCATATGAAACATGTTATATATCTGATTTCATTTTCCCATTACAAAATAACCATAAATTCAGGAGTTATTTTTGTCTATAGCATATTTTACAACTCTTTATGATGTATACTTTACATGTTTCTTATATAAGGGGAGAATAAATTTTTCAAATATGACATGATTAAGGGGAAGTTACATATTATTTCTTATGTGTTTCATATGCAGATTACTTTTTTATGAAATAAAAGGAGGAGAAATGTAGGAGAAATATGATATTAATATAAATGAAGTTATATAAGAGACGTATATATATATATATATATATATATATATATATATGAATGTAATATTATATGAATAGTGCCTTAGAAATAGTACTCATATCTATTATTGTAAAGAAAGTTTAAGGGGAATAAAATTGATTTTTTAATTTTTTTCGCAACTTATATATTTTTTTATATTTCTTAGTTTGTCTTCATAAAAAGGAGAAGATTGTTGGAGCAAAATTTTAGTATCCTATAAAATTATATTTTGATGATATAAACATAAAAAAACTATAGTTATATGAAAAAGATTAAATAGAAATGAACAACTTTATGAACTAAACTTTAACTGAATGATTGACTATAATCTTAATAGATTTTGGATGAATGATGAACAATAAAATTGTAGAGAATTCGGTTAGCTATTCATAGAATTCAATATTATTTAATTTGGATAACCATGCAAAATGTTATACTTAAAATAGTGCAGAGCGATCAACCTACTAGTTGAAGTAATAAAGGTCGGTCGAGGCACCAGTCGGCCGATCAGACATACCAGTCGATCGGTCAATGTAAAGATTGCTTAGTCCAACGTCGAGACTACACCGGTCGACAGTCTAATCGTTGCACCATTTGACTGAATTAGTTCAACGGCCAAAATCCAAAATGACGAAACTACACCGGTCGACACATTGGTCGAAAGTCCAATCAACCGATCAGTTGTGATCAGCAAGAAAATTGTGCAATGGTCATATAGACCAGTCGATTGGTCCATTAGTGCGATCGATCGGTCCCCGGTTGAGATGAACAGTAATGGTTATTTTTTGAGAAGAAAAATGTGAAATTTTTTCTAGACGAAATTTTCACATATTGAAGCTCATAAAAAGAGTGCCAAAGGCTGAAGGAAAAGCATCCATCCAATCATTCAAGGAAAACTTCAAGTTATAAAAAGAATATCATTTTCTTGAAGTTATTGTTCTAGTTTCTTTCCTTTCTCTCTTCTTTTATTGTGAGCATGATATTGTAAAAAAGAGAAACATTTGTTTAAAAAATTAAGTGAGCTTATGTGTAAAAGAGGTTTCATATCTTACCTCTTGAGTTAGAGAAAAGATAAACTTCATAAAAGGAGATGTATGCCTTATCTCTCAAAGCAGAATAAAGATGGTTTGATGTAAAGTGTTCTTCCTTGCCCCATTTGAAACTAAGGAAGAGTTTAGTGGAATCTTCGACGGTCTGGAGGTTGAAAAGTCGGAGCGGGGACGTAGGCCAAGTTGTGACCGAACCTCGTCAACAACCACCGTGTTCTTTGTGTTTGATTTCTCTTTCCCTCTCCTTCTCATATTATTATGCATGTGATATGATTAATTTTGTGTTGCTTTGAACATTCCCAATCGATTTTAAGATTTTGTGATGCATTTTGGGATATCAATATTTTCAATTTTTTAAACAACAATTCACCCCTCATCCCTCCTCTCTTGGTGTTTTGGGATCCTACACTTTGGAGGTTGAAGTTTTAGGAACCTCTCAATGGAGTAATTCGGGCCATTATTACTTTGGGCATTTTGTGCCACTCGGATCAATCCATTTAGAAAGACATTCCTTTCATTATCCTCATTGACGATTGCACATTTTGGTGGCATCTACATTCATATTTAAATAATATAAAAATATTATTAGCATAAGCTAATCGTAAAATAATATGTACCTTTAGGCTCAGTGACACCTCATGACGATTTCACATGAACTTAACACTTAGATATTTTACATAGACATTTTAGTTAACCTATGACTTATACATCTTAAGACTAATACATAAGAGCCAAAATTACAGCTCTAATACCAACTGTAACGTTCGAACCCTAAGCAGCGTTACTGTCATAACATAATTACATAAATATTGCAACAGAAAATATAATAATAATAAAGTCCAATAACATAAAAACACAAGGAGAATTTCATAAGGTAATAAAATCCCAAGATAACATATCTATCACATGGACTACATAGGCACTAACGTAAGATCTAATATAGGGTTCATCATACATAAATGAGGCCAAATAAAAGTAAATAACTCCAAGGAACATAGGCTATACATACTTGGCTCACTAAGAGTCCACCATCATAATATAAAAGACGATAAGATAACTTGAGCCGTAGCCCGACCATCATATGTGCAATGTCTCCGTCATGAGGTCTCCACCATCGTACCTAAGTCTCGTCCATTTCTGCACGAATCCACGGGGTGCAAGAGATTTTCTCCCGTTAAAGTATGTTGAGACCCATGCATGCTATGATTTTTTAATATGATCTCTACATGTCATGACATGCATTGCATCATAATGGAAATATAGGACATATACATGCTATATGCTACATATGCATTCTACATGGCATGTGAACAATCATTAAGGTAAGATAAGATAAATATATAACATCATAAACATTATGCTAAGGCATATCATAACTTATCATTAAGCTAAAGCATATTATCATTTATCTTATTTTACTTTAAAATCTTCATTCATAACATCAACAAGAGAACATACATTAGCATTCTTTAAGATACTTTCATTATCATAATTTTCGTATTTATATTCCAAGTCATTCATCTTAATTACTTTAAGTGACTTCATGTTTAACATCATATGACTAAGGAACATCATTTTAAGTGTATACTTAATCATCACTTTTATCTTTATGTCCCAAGTCCCTCATCTTAGTCACTATAAGTAACTTTCATTTTTTCATCTTCTATCTTTATTTAAATAGTTTCTTATCTTGGTGATGGGAAGACATTGATTCACGGGACTTGGCTAGCTAGGTCGGGATCCTCATAGGTCCATTGAAAGCACAAACCACGACGGGCCAACATTACTTTCACCAGGAACACATCACTTAAACTAGCTAATGAAGACTTTGTTCCCCTACACGATTACAACAAAACACTTTCATACCAATCTATCTCTTAATTACATTCATCAATACACAAAATTATTCAATACATGTTACATGTTTTAATCCCATTTAAGATCATATATATTTCAAACCATGCTAAGTGTCGACAATTCAAACACATGCATGGGTCCTGGACTGGTCAAAAGTGGCACGGCCGTGCTTCGGCATAGTCTAACACTTAAATGTTTTCTAACGATAGTATATGGTCACGGTTGTGCTCCCGAACGTCACGGTCGTGTCCGGGTCATATTCATTCACAGGTTGGCAATTTTGTCGGCACGGGTTAAATGCCTATGTCCGTAACTACACGCCCGTGATAAAAGGGTCATTTTTTGCCTGTCCTCGAAAATTTTCTAAGGCAAGATTCTTCTGGGGTGTCACGACCATGTGACCCCATGGTCACGGCCATGATAGAATGCTCGTTTTCATCCTTTGGGTGTTCTAATGCTAAGGCAGAGATTTCCTGAGGCGTCATAGTCGTGCCTCAATATGTCACGGCCGTGCCAGATTTCTAAACGGCATATTCCTTATTTTTCTTCATTTTTTCTTCATTTACACATATGTATAAGCACCTTTGAGATGCACATTCGATCAAACATGAATAATATGAACTCTACACATCTCATCTAAGATTAACAATTTATCAAACTAATTTAGGATACATAAAACAATGAATTTGAATAAAAGTTTTGCATAAAACTAATTTAGGCTGCCCGATGTCATTGGAAGAAAAAAAGAAAAATTAATCTCCGCCGTTGATCAAAGATCGGACGGCCGAAATGGATCGACAGATGTAGATCGTGGATGAAGGATTGGACGACCCAGATTATGGTAGCACCACGTTGATAACATGGGAATTAAATCCTTTCATCATATCTAAAATATAAATCAAAGTGAAACATCATGATTCTAAACATGATTAGTAGTGTAACGATAATTTTAACTAAATAATAAAATAATGCAAGACAATCAAACACATTCTCTAACTTTCATTCTAAGAATAATTGATTTGTTCTTCATACTCTAATCCACACGTTCATAATTATTAAGAAGAAGGTTAAGAAGATATGGATCTTCTCAAACATATTAAGATAGGACTTTGAACAAAACCCTCAACTTTTACTTCCTTCCCCTCTTCTCTTTCCTTCCGCTCTGAATCGTTCCAGCTCCTCCCTTCTCCTTGGTGTTGCTGCTGCTGCCGCTGCCGAGACCAGCTGCTGCTGTGCGTGAGAGAGAGTGGCCAGCTACTGTTGCTGAGCGGTGAGAGCCTGAGAGGTGAGTGCGTGCGGGAGCTGTTGCTGGGGAATAAGTGCGTGGGGGAGCTGTTGCTGGGAAATGAGTGATGGGGTTACTGTTGCTGCCGACGTGGGTTGGTGGGATTTTTACTTTTAGGATGTTTAGCTTTTAGGTGATAGCATTTGTTGCTGGGCTTCATCGGTTACCGGCGGTAGTGAGCCGGGCAACAGTTTGTTGCTTTTTTTTTTTTGAATTCTTCGGATGTTACAGCCGATGTGTGTCAGCTACTGTGCGATGTTGGTTCTCACTTTTGCAGTCTAAATGGATTGTTCTGTAGCCACCGAGCCAGTTCTTCAAGTTGTCGCTGTTCAACTTCTTTCCAGAGACAACTTGAAGGGGAATGTTGGAACTCATGTCGTCGTGGATGAGGTCGTTTCTGGATACGGAGTCTGCAGGTTCATTGCAGCTGCGGAGCGAGCGATGACATCAGTAGTGTTACATTACTGTCATAGCAGTGTAATTATCATTGTAATGCCCGTTTAGCCTTTGTATCAATTTAGCCATTACTATAAAAAGTAGTTCGAGTCTATTGTAATTTTTCTCTACGTATTCTTCCTCTTTGTGCGTTCCTCTTGTAACATCTGCAGATCTTATAAAAGGAAACAAATTCAAAAAAGAGATTGAAAATCAATGCAATTAATGAAATAATTTGAATCGAAATCGGATTAAAAAAAATAAGAAATGGCCGACCAGGGGAGGAAATCCCTCCCCTGATTGCGTTCCATAATCGGCCGAGGCCGGCCGATTATATAAAAAGGGACGTGAGGGCAACCCTCGCGCCCCTTGGAAGCTTGCTGTCGGCCGCCACCTCCGTCTCCCTTTCTGCGACGAGCGACGCACGGCGGAACGGAACAGGGGCAATGCACATGAGCCAATCGGCGACCCTCCGACGCACGGCCGATTACCCTCAACATCTGCAAGGATCGGGCGCACATCCTCATCGGCCAGGAATGACCGGTGACCGGACAAGCGACGTGAGAAGCGCCGGCGGATTCAAATCGATCGGAAAAGGTACCTTAGAGCAATCCCCTAGACGAATAAATAATGATTTATTGATGCGTAGGAATAGTCCATTATGATCTTGTGATGCGTAGATTCATTTTTCGTATTTGGATCGTCATATTTTTATGGCCGGAATTGAAGAAGATGATCGACGGCCCTATTTTATTGAAAGAATCGGTTGACTGGTTCGTGTTTATTGAAAGAATCGGTCGACCGGTTCGTAGAACGGTCGACTGATCCGGCGTGCAAGTCGCGATGCCGGGTCTCAGACCGGTCGATCGGTCGTATAGGAACGGTCGACCAATCCAGTTATCACTCTGACACGCCCGATCTCTCGGTCGATCGACCGATCTGTCGGACGGTCGACCGATCTGTCGGACGGTCGACCGATCCAGCGCGCGGCGCGCGACATCGTGATATTATGATCGGTCGATCGATCATCCAGAATGGTCGACCGAACAATAGATGCATAGAATAATCGGTCCGACAGACCTCCGACAAAGAAGAAAGTCGACCGATCCAAGAGAACCGGTCAATCGGTACTGTAGAACGATTGACCGGTCCATAAGGAACGATCGATCAGTTCAAGTCAATCGGTTCAGCTCGACCGAACCGAGAGGAACGATCGATCGGTTCAATTAGTTAACCGATTCAGACAGTCCGGTTCAGTCCAAATCACCTGTTCGAGCTAACCAGTTCAATCCAACTCAAATCCATAGAGAGATATTGAATCATTTCTGAAGCATGAGTACTGATATGATCCGAGTCGGACTCTGACCCGATTTGAGTCAGACTCTTGAACCCCAACAGAAGACTCGAACTAGTTTACTTATAACTGGTCGAGTTCTATTGTAAAGACATTAATGCCTATTTGAGTTCTGATTCATAGACATCATGATAAGCAAAGATAAGTAAAGTAAAAATAATGTCACGGGATTGCTATGTGTCGCTCCATTGTATAGAACAAAGATAACAGTATGGCATAGAGAGAGGCAGGTAGTTAGCTGAGGAGACAGCAAATCTACTGGTCTTCGATGACCACTGTTCCTGAGATCACAGGTCCTCTCCTACATGTATCTCGAAGAAGGGTAATGCGTTGTCACACTCCTTCTCCAAAGAACATTGTATTGAGTCAGAGGGACAAGTACCTAACTGAGGAGACAGTGAACCTACAGGTTCTTAAATGACCACTATTCCTGGGGTGCAGGTCCTCTCCCACCATCATTCCGAAATGTGTGATGCATTATCACACCCCCATTCCCTTTATGGGCTTACTGGTTTTACAGATTCAGAGAGGGACCTCTGACATCCCAATCTAATAAAGTTGAGCTCGCATAGGATAATTAACTTTAAGGACTTTATAGTAATGTAAAAGACGTAGTGCAACATACAGTAAAGCAATGCAAAATAAAGTATTGTAGAGTAAATCATAAAACATGGTATAACAAAGCATGGAACATGGCATGAGAAAAATAACACAGTTCTGTAAAGACAAGGTATAATCATAGTAAAGAATAGAGTAGAGACATTGATATAGTTGAAGCATGATATATGGCACATTGTAGTCAATGTATAGAAACCAAAGGATATTATTGTTCACAGCTGATATATTTGTTATATGATTATCATTGATCCTTATTTCATCGTCTATGTTTTTATTATATTGGGCATCTTTACTTACGGATATTCGATTCTCCTGCATTGAGATTTTGCAGGTGAAAATTTCACTTGATGAGGTGTGAGAGTGCACAGAGCTTGGAGGATACTGCACATGACTAACTTATATTATCAGTGTCTTCCAATTGCTTTTAGATTATCTATTAATCTTGTTCGAAAGATATAATGTTATTCCGCCTGTTGAACTTCCTCTTGAATATTGAGCGTGTTAAAAATTATGATCTTTTCTTATCCTAATATAGACTGAATTAATATCTATGTCCTTTATTCCAATGTTAAAACTTACGCATTAAAGTCTTTGATTATATTCTCTTATAATATTAATGTCACGTATACATTTTGTTAAATAATTATAATCAATAGTATAGTAGGCATTGTAGCGCTCCCGGAGTTAACCTGACGGCCTACGTGACAGGAGGGACGATTTTAGGGGCGTTACACCGCTTTCCTCTTTCTTTCTCTCCTCCCCCATTTTCGTCTCATCTTTCTTTCTCTCTTGCTCCATTTTCGTCTCCATCGCCGAGCAGCTCATCAGAGCTCATGTTTTCTAACAGCATGCATCAAGCTTAAATTGACAAAAAAAATGCTATATATAAATTGCCGCCAGCTTTTATTATTTGCATATAAACTACAACAAGCATACATATAATATCAAGCTTAAGATTCCGCACCAGAATACAATATAGATTTGGGATCGACAATGACGAATGATCGACTAGTTCGAACCAAATACTAGGAAATTAAACAAGCACGTACTGGCGGCCTGCACAAGCTCGATCATATCAGGAACTCCCACACTTTGGGTTCTTCTAAAGAGAGGCAGTGCTTTGTGATTGCTGCTTTTGGCTCCAAACGAGGGAGTCTTGTGAAGCAAAGTGACATACAGGCGTTCCAGGCTTCGCCTTCAGGAGCTTAAACGCGATATGGTCCGGTCTCCACCCCTTCGTGTCCGTGTGGCATACTGCCACAGCCTCCACGTTGGTTCCATCCTCGCCCACCAAGTCCACAACATACCCTCTGCTCTGCGTTGCATGGCACAAGAACGCCGCATATGGGTAGGCCAACTCATGGCATGCCACAAGCTTGTCTCCGGCCAACTTGCGGATCCCATTGGGTGCAACAGTGTACAATTGCAAGTTATTCTCATCCTTAGTGATGACCGTTGAGATGACCTTCACTTGGTTCGTACCAAGGCTATTAATGGTGAAGTCTATCATGTTCTCGAGGGAGGTGGCACAGAGCTTCCTCTCGCCAACTGCAGCTGGGATCTCACACATCTCTAGTGCATTTTTCATCTGCATGGCCATTGTGGATTTAGGGTTTATGGAGAACTTGCTAAGAATCCATGGGAGCATGGAGGAGGTGAAAGGGATGGATTCTGCATCACGACGGGAGAGGAAGGCAGCATCTTTGCAGCTGCCTCTTGTGAAGGCCAACTTCATCTTGAGACCAGGCTTGAGATCCTCCTCATGGAAGACGGCGGGGATGTTTGTGTCATAACTACTTGTAACACCACCTAAATCGCTCGTATACATTGTAGTTAATTTAATTTAGCCCCAGAGATATATAGAAGAATAGTGAAAATTATTTCATCTTTCAGCTTACCTTTTAAGATTTTCTCCACAAATACTGGTTCTTTCTTTGAGTCTATTAGAAAATTTAAAAAGAAAAGAATAAGCAATTAAGTTAATTTAAGATGATGAACAATGACGAATTATTTTTAATTTCTCCTTACCTTTGGCATAAATGTAAAAAGGAAAATTTTTGGAGAATTTGCCTGTGCCTGTTGGATTTTCCTTTGGACCTGTTGATGAGAATTCAAAAGAAGAGAATAAAATAATTAAATTACTTTAGCTCTAGAGAAAGAAAAATGATAACAAATATTTTATTTTTCAGCTTAACTTTCAAGATTTTATTCGTTATAGCTACATTTTTATTCTATTAACGAGAAATTAATAAGCAATTAAGTTAATTTAGCACTAGAAGATAGATGAACAATGCAAGTCATTTTTCTTTTCCCCTTATCTTTATCATAAATGAAAAAAGGAAAATTTTTAAAGAATTTCTACGTGCCTATTGGATTTTTGTTTGGACCTATTGATGAGAACTTAAAAGAAAGATATTAAATAATTAACTCTAGAGAAGGAGAACATGGAAAGTACTTTATACCTTCCAAGATTTTCCTCGCAATTGCTGGATTTTTCTTTGGGTCTATTGACGACAAAAGAGGAGATCATAAGAAATTTAGTTATTTAGCTCCACAATTTGATGAACAGTGACAAATTATTATTTTTTCTTTTCTCCTTACCTTTTCCATAAATGTAAAAAGGAACATTTTTCCAGGATTTCTCTATGCTTGTTGGATTTTCCTTTGTGCCTGTTGATGAGAATTTAAAATAAAAAAGAACAAAACAGTTAAATTAATTTAGCTTTTGACAAAGAAGAACCACAAATAATACTTTATTCTTCATCTTATGTTCTAAGATTTTTTAAAAAAAATACTTAATTTTTGGGGGTCGATTAACGAGGAATTAAAAAAGGAGAATAAATGAACAACACACATTATTTTTCTTTTTTCCTTACCTTTACCATAAATGTAAAATGGTAAATTTTCCAAGGGTTTCTCTGATGGATTTTCCTTTGGACCTATTGATGATAATTTAAAAGTAAGATAATAAAATAATTACATTAATTTAGCTCTTGAGAAAGAATAATAACGAAAATTATTTTATTATTCATCAAAGATTTCAATATTTTTTTCACAATTACTAAATTTTTCCTTGAATCTATTACAAGAAATTAAAAAAAAAAGAAGAATACATGGACAATGACAAATTATTTTTCTTTTCCCTTACCTTTACCATAAATGTAAAAAGGAAAATTTTTCGAAGATTTCTCATATGAATTTTCCTTTGGGCCTATTGATATTAATTTAAAAGGAAGTGAATAAAATGATTAAATCAATTTGGCTCTAATGAAAAGTAACAATCAAAATTACTTTATTCTTCAGCTTATCTTTCAAGATTTTTCTGCATTTACTAGATTTTCCTTTGGGCCTATTAACGAGAAATTAAAAGAGGAGAATAAATAAACAATGACAAATTATTTATTCTTTTCTCCTAATCTTTGTCATACATGTAAAAAGGAAAATTTGCCAAGTATTTCTCTGTGCCTGATGGATTTTCCTTTGGACCTATTGATGTTAATTTAAAAGGAAAGTGAATAAACAATTAAATGAATTTGGCTCTAGTGAAAAATAACAATGAAAATTACTTTATTTTTCAGCTTATCTTTCAAGATTTTTTTGCATTTACAAGATTTTCCTTTAGATCTATTAACGAGAAATTAAAAAGAAGAGAATAAATGAACAATGACAAATTATTTATACTTTTCTCCTTACCTCTTCCATACATATAAAAAAGAAAATTTTCCAAGTATTCCTTTGTACTTGATGGATTTTCCTTTGGACAAATTGATGAGAATTTAAACGGAAGAGAATAAAAGAATTTAATTAATTTGGCTTTTGAGAAAGAATAACAATGAAAATTGCTTTATTCCTTAGCCACCTTGCAAGGATTTTTTTTGCAATTGCTGATTTTTTTTGTGATTTGAGAAATTTAAAACATAAATATAAATAAATAATGACAAATTATTTTTCCTTTCCCTCTATCTTTACCATAAAGGTAAAAAGAAAGATTTTCCAAGATTTCTCTGTTGATGAGAATTTAAAAATAAGAGAATAAATAATTAAATCAATTTAGCTCTTGAAAAAGAAGAAGAAATCTTCAGCTTAACTTCCAAGATATTTTTCGCAATTGTTGAAGTATTTATTTGAATAAATTTACAAGATATTAAAAAAGGAGAATAAATTTACAATGTCAAATTATTATTATTTTCTCGATATCTGTACCATAAATGTAAAAGGGAAAATTTTCCAGATTTCCTGATAGATTTTCATAATTTAAAAAGGATGAAAATAAAAAAATTAATTAATTTAGCTCTATGGAATGAAGAACAATGAAGATTACTTTATTATATTAATGAGAAATTATATTATTTTACTTTCAAAATATCAATAATGACAAATTAATTTTATTTTCCCCTTACCTTCGCCATAAATGTAGAAAGGAAAATTTTCCAAGGGTTTCTCCGTGCCTATTGGATTTTCTTTTGAATCTGTAGATGAGAATTTAAAAGGATGAAAATAAAAAAATCAATTAGTTAGCTCTACAAAATGAAGAAGAATGAAAATTATTTTATTCTATTAAGAAATTAAACATAAGAATAAGAAATTATGTTAATACCTCTAGAAGATTATGAACAATGACAAATTATTATTCTTTTCCCTTACCTTTACCATAAATGTAAAATGGAAAATTTTCCAAGGAGTTCTTTGTACTTGATGGATTTTCCTTAGGATCTGTTGATGAGAATTTAAAAGTAAGAGAATAAAATAATTAAATTAATTTAGATCTTGAGAAAGAAGAATAATGAAAATTATTTTATTCTTCAACTTAACTTCAAAGTCTTTTTTTTTGCAATTGCCAAAATTTTTTAGATTTATTAACAATAAATTAAAAATAGAAGAACAAATGAACAATAAAAAATTAATTTTCTCTTATTTTTTCCTTACCTTTACCATAAATGTAAAAAGGTAAATTTTCCAATGCTTTCTCAGTGCTTGATGGATTTACCTTTGGATCTGTCAGAATTTAAATGCAATAGAATAAAATAGTTAAATTAATTTATCTCTTGAGAAAGAAGAATAATGAAAATAACTTTACTTCAACTAATCTTCCAAGATTTGTTTTGCAATTGCTGAATTTTTTTGAATCTATTAACAAGAAATTAAAAATAGAATAATAAACGAACAATGACAAATTACTTTTCTTTTATTTTCCCCTTACCTTTACCATATATGTAAAAAGGAAAATTTTCCAAGGAGTTCTTTGTACTTGATGGATTTTCCTTAGGATCTGTTGATGAGAATTTAAAAGTAAGAGAATAAAATAATTAAATTAATTTAGATCTTGAGAAAGAAGAATAATGAAAATTATTTTATTCTTCAACTTAACTTCAAAGTCTTTTTTTTTGCAATTGCCAAAATTTTTTAGATTTATTAACAATAAATTAAAAATAGAAGAACAAATGAACAATAAAAAATTAATTTTCTCTTATTTTTTCCTTACCTTTACCATAAATGTAAAAAGGTAAATTTTCCAATGCTTTCTCAGTGCTTGATGGATTTACCTTTGGATCTGTCAGAATTTAAATGCAATAGAATAAAATAGTTAAATTAATTTATCTCTTGAGAAAGAAGAATAATGAAAATAACTTTACTTCAACTAATCTTCCAAGATTTGTTTTGCAATTGCTGAATTTTTTTGAATCTATTAACAAGAAATTAAAAATAGAATAATAAACGAACAATGACAAATTAATTTTCTTTTATTTTCCCCTTACCTTTACCATATATGTAAAAAGGAAAATTTTCCAAGGTTTTCTCTATGCTTGATGGATTTTCCTTAGGATCTGTTAATAAAATTTTAAAAGCATGAGAATAAAATAATTAAATTAATTTAGCTCTTGAGAATGAAAAATAATGAAAATTACTTTATTCTTCAACTTAGCTTCCAAGAATTTTATGCAATTGCTAAATTTTTTTGGATC
Source organism: Pontederia crassipes (assembly GCA_030549335.1). NCBI lineage: Eukaryota > Viridiplantae > Streptophyta > Magnoliopsida > Commelinales > Pontederiaceae > Pontederia > Pontederia crassipes. Next base: position 3,595,157 of record CM060184.1, read on the forward strand.
TATAAACAAATAATTTAAAATAGAAGAATAAATGAACAATGACATATTATTTTTCTTTTTTCCCCTCACCGTTATCATACACGTAAAAAGGAAAATTTTCCAATGGTTTCTCTATGCTCCATGGATTTTCTTAGGATCTCTTGATGGGATTTTAAAAGCATGAGAATAAAATAATTAAATTAATTTATGCTTTGAGAAAGAAGAATAATGAAACTTACTTTATTCTTCAACTTAGTTTCCAATATTTTTTTGCAATTGCTGAATTTTAATTGATCTATTAACAAGAAATTAAAAATAGAAGAATAAATGAACGATGACAAATTAATTTTCTTTTATTTCTACCTTACCTTTACCATAAATGTAAAAAGAAAATTTTTCCGAGGGTTTCTTTGTGCTTGATGGATTTTCCTTAGGATTTGTTGATGAGATTTTAAAAGCAAGAGAATAAAATAATTAAATTAATTTAGCTCTTGAAAAAGAATAATAATAAAAATTACTTTATTCTTCAACTTGGCTTTCATAATTTTTATGCAATCGCTGATTTTTTTGGATATATTAACAAGAAATTAAAAATAGAAGAATAAATGAACAATGACAAATTATTTTTCTTTTTTTTTCCCTTAGCTTTACCATAAATGTAAAAAGGAAAATTTTTCAATGGTTTCTCAGTGTGCCTTTGGATCTGTTGATCAGAATTTAAAAGCACTAGAATAAAATAGTTAAATTAATTTATCTCTTGAGAAAGAAGAATAAACTTTACTTCAACTAAGCTTCCAAGATTTGTTTTGCAATTGCTGAATTTTTTTTTTGGATCTATTAACAAGAAATTAAAAATAGAATAATAAATGAACAATGACAAATTACTTTTCTTTTATTTTCCCCTTACTTTACCATAAATGTAAAAAGGAAAATTTTCCAAGAGTTTTTCTATGCTTGATGGATTTTCCTTAGGATCTGTTGATGAGATTTTAAAAGCATGAGAATAAAATAATTAAATTAATTTATGCTCTTGATAAAGAAAAATAATGTAAATTACTTTATTCTTCAACTTAGCTTTCAAGAAGTTTTTTGCAATTGCTGAAGTTTTTTGGATCTATTAACAAGAAATTAAAAATAGAAGAATAAATGAACAATGATATTTTTTTTCTTTTTTTTCTTTACCTTTACCATAAATGTAAAAAGAAAAATTTTCCAATGATTTCTCTGTGCTTGATGGATTTGCCTTTGGATCTGTTGATAAGAATTTAAAAGCAAGAGAATAAAGTAATTAAATTAATTTATCTCTTGAGAAAGAAGAATATTGAAAATTACTTTATTCTTCAACTTATCTTCCAAGATTTCTTTTGCAATTGCTGAATTTTTTTTGTATCTATTAACAAGAAATTAAAAATAGAAGAATAAATGAACAATGACAAATTATTTTTCTTTTATTTTTTCCTTACCTTTACCATAAATGTAAAAAGGAAAATTTTCCAAGCCTTTCTTTGTGCTTGATGGATTCTCCTTAGGATCTGTTCATGAGATTTTAAAAGCAAGAGAATTAAATAATTAAATTAATTGAACTCTTGAGAAATAAGAATAATGAAAATTACTTTATTCTTCAACTTAGCTTCCATGATTTTTTTTTGCAATTGCTGAATTTTTTTGGGATCTATTAACATGAAATTAAAGGTAGAAGAATAAATGAACAATGACAAATAATTTTTCTTTGCTTGTCCCCTTACCTTTACCATAAATGTAAAAAGGGAAATTTTTCGAGAGTTTCTCTGTGCTTGATGGATTTGCCTTTGGATCTGTTGATGAGAATTTAAAAGCAAGTGAATAAAATAATTAAATTAATTTATCTCTTGAGAAAGAAAAATAATTAAAATTACTTTATTCTTCAACTTAGCTTCCAAGGTTTTTTTTGCAATGGCAGATTTTTTTTGTATCTATTAACAAGAAATTAAAAATACAAGAATAAATGAACAATGACAACTTTTTTCTTTTCTTTTTTCCTTACCTTTACCATAAATATAAAAAGGAAAATTTTCCAAGGGTTTCTCTGTGCTCGATGGATTTTTCTTTGGACCTGTTGATGAGGATTTAAAAGGAAGAGAATAAAATAATTAAGTTAAATTAATTCTCGAGAAAGAAGAATAATGGAATTTATTTTATTCTTCATCTTATTATTTTAAGTTAAATTGCTGAATTTTTGTTTGGATCTATTAACAATAAATTTAAAAAGGGGAATAAATGAACAATGACAAATTAGTTTTCTTTTCTCCTTATCTTTACCATAAATGTAAAAAGGAAAATTTTCCAAGGAGGTGCCTGATGGATTTTCCTTTGGACCTGAGAATTTGAAAGGAAGAGTAAAATAACTAAATTAATTTATCTGTTGAGATAGAAGAAAATTGAAAAATACTTTATTCTTCAGCCTAGCTTCCATTTTTTTGCAACTGCTGATTTTTCTGGATGTATTACCAAAATTTTAAAAGAATGAGAATAATTAAACAATGACAAACTATTTTTCTTTTACTCTTACCTTTACCATAAATGTAGAAGGGAATGTTTTCCATGGATTTCTTTGTGTCTGTCGGATTTTCCTTTGGACCTGTTGATGAGAAATTAAAAGTTAGAGAATAAAACAATTAAGTTACTTTAGGTCTAGATGAGGATGATTAATAATGATTTTTTTTCATTTTACCTTCATCGTCATATATATAAAAGAGCATTGATGACCTTACTCTCTTATGAAGATTTTCTCGGTCACTGTTTCATTTTTCTTTGAGTATATTAATGAGAAATTAAATGGTGGAGGATAATAATTAAGTTTATTTGGAGCCCTTAGAGGACGATGAACACCTCTCATCAATTAAGATATTATTCGTTTTGAACTTTTGGTTCGTACGAATTTAAAACTTATTTTAAAAAATAAAAAGATAATTATATATAAGTCCATCACCAACTCCGTGTTTTACTCATATGAGACTATTCAATCATGTTAGCTTGTCCGTTACGAGGAAAATCATTTTATTGTTATAAAAGCGATTCGATGACCCTAGTCCTTCCAAGGTCTTCTCCATCATCTAATTATTATTTTGATTAGATCTTCAATTTTATTCAATTATCTGTCATATAAGGACTTAAGAAGTGTACATAATATAGGTGCATAAGAAGTTTGCTTGCAGATATGCAAATATATAAGGAGATGTATTAGAATTAAGCTGCATATATACCCTTATTATCTAAAATCTCCATAATGAGATTTGGCATGGGGGTGCTTGGAAGTGCCGACTGCCAGTACTCCTGTGGACTCAATACTGCATGGCTCTCTGCCACGAGCTGAGAAGGTAGATATGAAAGAAAAGGAACAAATTAAAAGCTCAATATAATATATAGCTATGCGTGCATGTTTGACGAAGGAAGAGTTTCTTAGAGCGTAGCCAGTATATGTTATATATTCTTACTAGGAGAAAGAGCAAGAAGGAGAAGAACCAAGTGTCGAGCTGCGAGCGTGCCATGGAACTACAGACGAGTATATTGCGCCGTGGAATGCAAATGCATGAGGTGCGCGATATTTATAGCAAGACGAATAGGGAGGATGCATTCATGTTTTGGATCTTGCAGAACCAGGACAGTTGTTTCTGGAGCATGTACAAATAATTGCGATCAACCTTATCGAAATATAATAATAATAATAATAATAATAATAATAATAATAATAATAATAATAATAATAATAATAATAATAATAATAATAATAATAATAATAATAATAATAATAATAATAATAATAATAATAATAATAATAATAATAATTGCGATCAACCAACGAGAGAGAGAGAGAGACGCGTGGATCACATCCTCGGCAAGTCATTCATCTACGCAGTTTTGAAGGGATATTTAATTTGGCATGTGCCTAGCAAGCTGAAATCAGAAAGAACTTATATTTGTTAAAAAAAAAAACTCAACAATCAATGCACAAAATTTACTGGTAAAAATCTGTGTGCATTATTTGGTAAAGTATAAGATTTATCTTCCCATTGGCCTCAAAAGAATTCAAAGGGTTTTATACTACTCATCTTTTATTCTTTCAATGTGCAATACATTTATATGTGCTTCTCTTTATTTTATTTTTATTTACTATTAGACGTTTCCAACTATATTATATAGTCTATCAGAAGCCCACTAATATTTTAGTGCTTAATTGTAGTCAATTGCATCCGAAAAATATATTTATTGAATAAAAGTAATGACGAAGACAATTGTTCAAAATATTTTAGCAATAACTGTCCAGAGCTATCGTGTCGTATTTTGAGGTTTAGACGCCCGAGAATGAGAATCAAAATTTGAGATATCTTGATTCACTAGTGAGATGGTATATCACTTACTGCACCACCATCTTTTCTCAGTATATCTTTTTATCTATAAAAAAAGCACAAACCGGTAAGGTATATATTTCGAATATTCAGCAAATAAAGTCCTATTTATGGTGTATTTATATCAAGGGCAGGTATGGAGAAGAAGATATAAAAAATGTAGTATGTTTTCCTTTTTCTGATAGTTGATCTATATTCTCTCTCTCACGGACTAGAATATATAATTATCATAAATTAAAAGTTAGAGGAAAAATAATTTCATCAGCATTATTCTCTCATCCATTATATTATCTCTTTCTCACTTCCATTCTCCTGCTGTATCCTTCCCGTGCAGACTAGATGAGTAGTATAAAACCCTTTAAATTCTTTTGAGGCCAATGGGAAGATAGATCTTATACTTTACCAAATAATGCACACAGATTTTTACCCGTAAATTTTGTGCATTGATTGTTGAGTTTTTTTTTTAAACAAATATAAGTTCTTTCTGATTTCAGCTTGCTAGGCACATGCCAAATTAAATATCCCTTCAAAACAGCGTAGATGAATGACTTGCCGAGGATGTGATCCACGCGTCTCTCTCTTTCTCTCTCTCTCGTTGGTTGATCGCAATTATTATTATTATTTCTATAAGGTTGATCGCAATTATTTATAGATGCTCCAGAAACAACTGTCTGACCGTTGTCTTATGTCTTACGTACCATTTCATTTGTGATGCCACTCCTACATATGAGTATAATCTTTTAATTTTTAGAATAAGAGGCAACTAGTACATTATCTTTACTGCAACCTCATTTTTTGTAGTTGATTTATATCGTTTAGCCCTACAAAATTTGCATTCTATCAAATTTATGCCATCAACAATAGCTATGCATACATCCATTTCGGTAACAATCTATTTTGATGGAACCAATATCAAGTTTTGAAATTAGTCTTTTAGTCCTATAATAATTCTCAGAAATTCGAATTCCGAATGGTGTGACCTCTTTTAATATCTCCATAAATGCATCGAAGCAAGTATGTGAAATATTATGATCGATTTTTAAATTTAAAATTCTAACGGCTAGTAATAATTCTGAATGATTTTTGCAATCGGGCCAAAAGATTTTCTGGAGACATTTAGTTAGTTAAAAAATTCAGCAACTTCAAAATGTGGTGACTCCTCAAGGCGTTCTTGTTCAAATATGATATCGCCATATTCAATTGTAGCAGCATCGTAGATCAAAATTTGATATTTAGAAATAAAATCATCCTCACAATTGGTAGGATGAAATTCCACAGGATCTAGGTTCAATGGCGATTCTTCCTCTCCAAGATCACTCCAATATCAATAATTGAGTTTAAAACATTTTCTATATAAATGAACTTTGATTGTCTTCAAAGTTTGCAATTTTGTGCTTTGACATTTTAAACAAGGACACATAATAGTTCCTTCCCATTGAAATTGCATTGAATGACAAATATTGAACTCCATCTATGAATTTTTGTGTCAATCTTATACAGGATTAGTTCTATTATACATCCACCGACGATGATCCAGCGGAAACATAATTTCCTCCTATGTTACTATGTAACTAGTAATAATTCTGAATGATTTTCGCAATCAGGCCAAAAGGTTTCGTGGAGACATTTAGTTAGTTAAAAAATTCAGCAACTTCAAAATGTGGTGACTCCTCAAGGCGCTCTTGTTGAAATATGATATCACCATATTCAATTGTAGCAGCATCGTAGATCAAAATTTGATATTTAAAAATAACATCATCCTCGCAATTGGTAGGATGAAATTCCACAGGATCTGGGTTCAATGACGATTCTTCCTCTCCAAGATCACTCCAATATCAATAATTGAGTTTAAAACCTTTTCTATATAAATGAACTTTGATTGTCTTCAAAGTTTGCAATTTTGTCTTTGACATTTTAAACAAGGACACATAATAGTTCCATCCCATTGAAATTGCATTGACTGACAAATATTGAACTCCATCTATGAATTCTTGTGTCAATCCTATACAGGATTAGTTCTATTGTACATCCACCGACGATGGTCTGACGAAAACATAATTTCCTCCTATGTTACTATGTAACTAGTAATAATTCTGAATGATTTTCGCAATCGGGCCAAAAGGTTTCCTGGAGACGTTTAGTTAGTTAAAAAATTCAGCAACTTCAAAATGTGATGACTCCTCAAGGCGCTCTTGTTCAAATATGACATCGCCATATTCAATTGTAGCGGCATCGTAGATAAAAATTTGATATTTAAAAATAAAATCATCCTCATGATTGGTAGGATGAAATTCCACAGGATCTGGTTTCAATGACGATTCTTCCTCTCCAAGATCGCTCCAATATCAATAATTGAATTTAAAACCTTTTCTATATAAATGAACTTTGATTGTCTTCAAAGTTTGCAATTTTGTGCTTTGACATTTTAAACAAGGACACATAATAGTTTCTTCCCATTGAAATTGCATTGAATGACAAATATTGAACTCCATCTATGAATTTTTGTGTCAATCCTATACAGGATTAGTTCTATTATACATCCACCGACGATGATCCAGCGGAAACATAATTTCCTCCTATGTAACTATGTAACTAGTAATAATTCTGAATGATTTTCGCAATCGGGCCAAAAGGTTTCGTGGAGACATTTAGTTAGTTAAAAAATTCAGCAACTTCAAAATGTGGTGACTCCTCAAGGCGCTCTTGTTGAAATATGATATCACCATATTCAATTGTAGCAGCATCGTAGATCAAAATTTGATATTTAAAAATAACATCATCCTCGCAATTGGTAGGATGAAATTCCACAGGATCTGGATTCAATGACGATTCTTCCTCTCCAAGATCGCTCCAATATCAATAATTGAGTTTAAAACATTTTCTATATAAATGAACTTTAATTGCCTCCAAGTGCTTTGACATTTTAAACAAGGACACATAATAGTTCCATCCCATTGAAATTGCATTGACTGACAAATATTGAACTCCATCTATAAATTCTTATGTCAATCCTATACATGATTAGTTCTATTGTACATCCACCAACGATGATTCGGCGGAAACATAATTTCCTCCTATGCTACTATGTAAAATAAAAAAGGTAATCATATTAACGCATGTCCATAACAATCACATTACTTAAATTACTAAAGTAATCCAACAAGTAAAACAAGTGAAAAGTTAATTTAAATTACTAAAGTAAGTACTACCAACATATAATAATAACAAGCACATAACAAATAATAACAATTTGAAATTATTAACGTAGTAAGATACAAATTACAACTATTATTAAGAATAATCATGACTGACGGCCGAATCTGGCCGTGACAGTCGAATCGGACTGTTCATGGCCATGATGATCGTGAACGGCCGGATATGGTGGAGACGGCGCTCTTATCCTCTATTCTCGGACGCTGCCACGGAATGGCGCTAGTGGCCCGATACTTCCATGCACCAGCAAGCGGCGGTCGCGAAATGCTGGATCGGACGACCAATGGCGAGGGGTGGCCGGAGGAACACCATTCGATGTGACGGCAATAGCAAGCCCAACCGGGTTGGCAGCGAAAGGTGGAGGCCGCAACAAGCCCGACCAAGCTCGCGGTGGCAGATGACAATCGCAAGAAGCCCGATCGAACTTCCTGCATCGGCAACAGCCGGAACAAGCCGGATGCGGCTTGCAGCACCGACTCCGGCCAGATCCTGCTGGAGTTGAGAGGGGGAAATCACAAGAGGGGACCGAGGTGTGCGTGCCATGCTGCCAAGGGGGATCACTGGAGCGGGAGAAGGGTCATCGGAGGCGTGCGCATGTCCTTTGAAGGGGGATCGCTGGAGCAGGAGTAGAGTCGCCGGAGGCATGCATGCGTCCTTCCAAGGGGGATCGCCGAAGTGGGAGTAGGAATCGCCGGAGCGTGAGTGTCGGCGGAGCGCCGGAATCCACAGGGGTTTGTGCAGGGAGAAATGAACGGGAGAAGAGGGGGCTGGGTTAATTATTGGAATAGCTAGCGATGAACTTACCGATGGCTGGCCCCGTCAATTATTATAATATAAAATCATTTATTTACTTATGTTACTATATTATAATATAAAATAATATTTTTGAATTCTCACTACTACAGTCGTGGATCTTCTCACGGCTGTAGTCGGAAAGCTCTATACGTTAACATAAAATATTATTTTTAAATTTTCATGGCTGCAACCGTCGGAAAGCTCTTACAATCTTTTATATCATAATATGCATTATAATATAAAATATTATTTTTGAATTCTCACGATTGCAGTCGTGGGAGCTTCCGATGAACCTCTTCCCATCAGGAATTTCCATGTCTACAACCGCCGAAAAGCCCTCGTAATATAAGAACCATTAACCTTACATCCTTTTATATCATAATATACGTTATAATATGAAATAATATTTTTGACTTCCAAGCTACAGTCGTGTGAACTTCGGACAGTCCTCCTCCCGTCGGAAATTCCCAAGGTTGTAAAAAGCCCTAGTAACATAACATAAAATATTATACTTAGGCCTATATACTCTAAAATATTTTTCTCTATTTTTCGCGCCTTGAGTCATGAGAACTTCTGACGGCTTTACAACCGTTGATGTTCCAATGATCGCGGCTACCGAAACTTGTGACGATTAGTTCGCCATTGGAAGTTGTGACAGTTAAAGTCCTGGGAAATTTTACATCTCTATTTTCGAAGGATAGTGTAACCTTCTCTATTTCGGTAATTTTTGTCGAAAATGATGATTTTTTCTTGTAATGAACCTAGATGATCTCAGTTATTCATATTACAAAAATATTTCAAAATAATATTTTCTAAAAAATATAAACATTAAATATAGCATACTAGATGTTTAAAAAATAAAATTTAAATCTAAATTCATCTTTTTATGTAAAAAAATCTGAATTAAAATATTATTATATTGTAATTCAAAATATTCTAGTCAATTTTATACAAAATTTATCTAATAAATTGATAATATTCAAGTTTAACTACATTTGACTAATCTAATAAATATGGACAAAAATGTAAAACTATGAACTATTATTACAAAATTAAATAATATTTTTTAAAACTATGACTGATTTTGACATAACAAAAATATTATTTTTCCGATGCAAGAAAGGGATGAAAAAAATACTTCCAGAGTCAGAGATTTCCCTAGGAAAATACCCGATCAAGATCTCATTGATAATGATTTTTGTTAGGTGAGATCAAGGATGAAAGTGATACCAATATATATCCTAGTCAGTCATCTCATGATATTTTAATTACTAAAAGTCATATAAAATTGTTTTGATTTTTATAATAGTTTAATATTTAGTTTTTCAAAAATATAATAGTACATATGATTATTAATGTTGTATAATGAAGTATTGTGTTGCATTATATTTAAATATTTGTTATTTTATTAATTATTTTTAAAAAAACATAATAAAAATTCGAGACTTTGGTGACAGATGCAATGGAAAGTACAATATCTTAAAACAATTTTCTCAGTGAGAATTCAACTTACATCTTTATTCATTGAGTTATTACTTTTCCCCCAACGGATGTGGGTGCTAGTTAATGTAAACGCATCTCAGATGATGCTCGCTAATGATGACGTGCATTATTCACAAACTAAATGTCAATCTATCATTAACTTCAATTAATTCAATAACGTTACAGTGTCTAGTAATCCAAGACTTGCAACAATAATTTTTGCACGGAAAAGAACGATATTTTATTAAATAATATTACATATGTACCATACACGTGGGGCGATATTTATTGCAGACGATATGGCGAAGATTTCAGAAGCCAATGGCGTGTGACGCGTGTCATCTGATACGGTCCCAAAATAATAATGAGGATTTATTGTGGATCTATGCATGCAGATCGATAGAGCTACGTGATCCACGAGGTCACGCAGATACTCCGCGTCCGCGTGGCCCACGCTCTCCAGTAGTTAATTAACAATTAGTTGGCCAAGATCTAATCATCACCCCGCTTTGGCAACCAAAGTTGACGACTTGCCTCCATGGATCTCGGCTGCCTAAGTAACACACAGAAATAAAAAATAAAAAAATATATAATACAGATCAAGTTGAAACGGTCCACTAAGGAAGAGAGAGAATGCCACCACAAACCGAATTTTATGAGATCCAAAACAAACCATTAACGGAGGGAATAAAAATATCATTATGAGGGAATAAAAATCAAATATTAGGGTAATTAATGACCTGACATTTCCTCAGATCTATCTCCATTAACAAAAGAAAAGAAAAAACCTTTTCTCAATCTAATCTTCACCTCAGGTATATGAGAACATTAGAAGGGATTCTATGTGCTGTCCTTTGTCCCGGTAACGATGGTTCACGACCTCCCTCTTTATCATACACATCGTCGTTCCGATTTCACCTCCGCACAATTTTTCGCATCTTCGATCAATTTACAGGTGGTGACCGTCTAGAGGAGGAGGGGGCGCAAAGATGACGAGGAGGACGTGGGCATTAGTGATCCAAGCGAATCAAGGCAGGAGAACGATAAAAAATCAGGTCGGTGAATTAAAATCACCTTGCATAACTATAGATAGCCCTCTCTCAATATTTTATCATGATCTAATTATAGACATCGTATGAAAGATTAAGAAGAAGAAGGCATGAAGAAGAATGATTCTTCTATTTTGTTGTTTGTATTAGGATTATTTGTATATAGGAATCTGATGTTCGATTTGAATGATTTGTTGTGGTGATTGTTCTATGTACATTATCTGTACTACTATGCTATGCTATGATTTCATTGTGCCTGATGGAAAATGTTAGATTCGTTTCACACTCGGAAACCTCGACATCCTGTTCAATACTGAATCCAACTCGGATTCCTAAGAATTCGGCTGGGTTTCATGTTGAAATCGACGGTGGAACATTGTCGTCACGATTGTGAAATCTTCTTCATGCTCGTGCACCTACCAGCATGCCCGTGCCACCTTGCTGACACGCTCGTGCTATCCCTTTCAGCATGCCTGTGCCACCCTGTTGTCATGCCCGTACCCATTACTCGGTCGTATGAACTCGCAGGACGCCATAGGCCGATCGACTGATCAACCATCTCAAGTTACAGACCGGTTTACCGCTCAACGGAACTAATCAACCGATCCAAAGCCGACCAAAGTACTACTTAACCCGACCGGTCGACCGTTCATTAGAGCGGCTCCAATACCCGACCCGGATATTACTCAACCCGGACTAGGTTTATCCTATTGAACCCTATCTGTTCGAGCCACGCTATGAATCCAACCCAGGTCACCCTGTAACTAGCCCGGATTATAACAGTCCAAGATTATAAATTAAGTTTTCTATTGATCTTTGATTTTAATCTAAATGCTACATGTCTTTTGCTCTAAGTTATCACGATTCCGACTGGATTAATGACATATGATTTATTCCTTATGATTCGCTCTACCATTGATTCGATTGTTCTCACATTATAAAGATGAAAAATGGGGGGTTGCCAGCCTATGCCAAGTGCCTCAATATAAGGGTCGCTCCCTTTATCATAATTTGATCACTTATTGATTCACACGAGGTTGTATCATTTCGCTCGGCTTACCCCAAGGATCTAAAGGCACCTAAAGTCACTTGATTTGCAAGTAAACTTTAAGGTTAAGAAGTATGGATAAGTTAAGTAAGCATTAATACCAAGTCAACTTATGTTTATCATTTATGTCATGATTATAAAATCTGTCCTGAATTCTAAGCATATCATTTATCATGTGCTCTTACTAATTTCGCTATCTATTGATTCTCCTTATTCATGATTATGATGATTTCATGCTCTATTTACAAACTAAGATAAGATACTATCATCATTACTAATTTATGCTATTTAAAATTATGCATTATATATCTTAATTGGTTATCCACTAGACTGTAAAGCTTACAGGAGGACATCTGTATTTGATTTTTACAGGACCAAATCAGTGAGGGTGTTGAGTAGGTGTGCTGCGACGAAGCTCTATCAACTAGAAAGCACGGGGCCTATTTAATTTTTTACTTCCTTCTGCATTTATGAACCCATGATGTAGACCTTATGTATTCATTTAGTGATGATGTAACCATTTTGAACTTCCTCAATTTATGTTATTCTTCTTTATTTTATTCTTTCTTTTGTTGACATGTCTTGATTCTTGATCGAGACTTGGTCAATATAATAGTCAATGTCATAACGTTTGTAGCATTCTCAGGTTAGTTTTTGTCCTGTGACGTTGGTCGATTTGAGGTTGTTATAGTCACCCTCGGACTTGTTTGGTTGGAGTGAAAGGATGATAAAAAAAAAAGGAGAAAGGGAGAGAAGGTGAATGTATTCTTTTTATTTATTTGAGTTTAAGTTTGAGGAAAAAGAAGAAAAAAGGAAGAGACTTTCTTCTCTCTTTTTTTTTTTCTTTCGTTATGCCATTTTTCTTTTCTTTTCAAAATAGCAATATTATCAAAACTGGACTAGACCGACCGATTCCATTGTGAACTAGCTAGAAATTCAGTGCGGTTTGATATTAAAATCGGTTTTGGCATTGAACCAGGCCAGTTAAATCGGTTCAACCTAGTTCAATGCTAATTTAAAAAATAAAATTAAAAAAATGATAAAAATAAGAAAATTAAAAAAGGAAATAGTAAAGAAATATAAGAAAGGTAAAAATAGAGGGAATATGACATGTATAAAATTAAATAGGAATTGAAATAAAAAAATAAGTATTTAAAATTGAATAGCATTAAAATAGAAAATGATCAAAGGGCATAAATAAAGGAAATAAAAAGGAAAGTGTTAAAAAATAATAATTTAAGATAAATTTATTAATTAGCATTTATCATTGGTAAATAATAGATATTAAATTAATAATAATCTATATATATTTATATATTAATCATTGTTAAAAAATTTAACAAATAAAAAATGTTATATTAATTTTAATATTATTAATAGGTTATTAGTACAATATTCATATACTATATCATACATAAATAATATTATGTTAATAAAATTTGGTTCAATCTGATCGAATTCAATTGAACCAATCCAACTGCGACCCGATAAGGAGTCTGGTCCGATCGTCAATTCGATTATGAAAACATTACAACATAGGGTGACACTACAAGAAAAGTGACTTTTAGAGACCATAATTAACGAAGAGATTCAAATATGGTCGTTAAACATCACTTTTAACGACTAGAAAAAATTTTGGTCGTTAACAATAAGGACCATAAAAATTATTTTCCTTAATATTCTTATGAATGGCCGTTAAAAGTCAACAATAAGGACCAAAAAAAATCTGGTCCTTAATATTCAAATTAACAACCATCATCTTGTCGTTAAAATTATGAAAGAAGAAAAGAACAAGTAGGTATAGAAACATAGTCTCACATTCATTATAGTAGTATGATGAGAGCAAAGAGACAAATATTAATAGAGGAGGAGACTAATGGGCTAATGTAGAGTTTTATGGAGAAAATCCATCTTTGGATCTTTTCTAAATTTAAAATAATATTTTTTATTAGATTATTTGTTCACAAAAAAATTTTTAAAAAATTGGTCGGTTCATCCAAAATGTGCTTCAATCCGGTGATGTCTTTAGCGACTAGGTGAGTGGCCCTTATAAGTTATATAGGGGACCAATATACTAGTCACTATTGAATTTTTAGGAAAGAGAATTATAGTGGTCCTTAAAAGAATCAACGACTAGTTATTTACACTGGACGCTAAAACCTTTTAACGGCGGGACCTATAGCGAAGAGTCACGACCAATTTTTTTTTTATCGTTGATGAGTATTAACGGCAAGATGACAAGTTTTAACGACTACATATCTTTTCGCTAATGACCTAATTTCTTGTAGTGTGAAAATGAGGGGAAAGAACTAATAATCATATACTTTCTATTATGACCATACATAATTTAAATATAATTACATATATGAATGACATAATTGTTTATAAAAAAATATTACTAAACATTTATTCTCTTTCCTTCCGTTTAGTTGCTCCATTCAAACAAAGTAAATATTTCACTCTTATTCTCTTTCCTTTCCTTTCCTAATTTCTCTTTCCATCTATTCTCTTCTCTTTTCCTTAATGAAATTTGAACTAAACAAACCCTAAGATAAATAATCAAACAAGAAAAAAAAGAAGACAAATAATCGAGCTTTTCCTTTTTTATTTATGTATTATATTGTATTAATTTGTACCTAAAATTTACTTATCAGCGTATGTAACTAAATTTCAAATGACTCACTAGACTAGCCTACGGCTATACTAAAGTAGAATATATGTTCATCTACATATTACATTTAAGGAAAAAGCCTGACTTAATTTGTAATCATATATTAATATATAATGTATAACACTCCAATATTTTAACAGGAGCAATAAAGTAATTTGTTAAGTGAATTAGAAATATGAATGGGTTAAAAGATATTAAAAAGAATTTGAGAAGGAATATAAATATAATTAGAAAAGGAATATGAGTAGAAAGAAATATTAATCCTACTTGAAAAAGAAATTAAAATTTAAGTAGGATTAAAAGTATGGTTAGAAAAAAAAGAAAAAAAATAAATTTTATTGAGAGTAGGAATTACGATCAGATGAAATTTATGAATTTCAATTTGATTTCAGATCCAAAAGAATGTTTAATGAATATAGAACTCCTAATTAAAAAAATGATTGGAATTTTGTGGCTTAAAAATATTTCAGCCATCAAAATAATATTTATTATTATTTTAATTTAAAAACTAGATGATATTATCATATTAAACAATTCCAAAAGATAAATAAAAAAAGAAATAAAAGGTTAAAATAAAAGTAGAGTTCTAGAGTGGAGTCGGATCTCACTATCTTTGTAGTTAATCTGATTTTGCTCTTATAGTCTTATCATGTCGTTCTCGGATGGGCTGATGCCCTCTGCCTGACGAAGAGGGAAAGTGGCCTAGTCTCTTTTTTTTTCATTTCTTACTAATTATTATTTTAGTAATATTTTTATATTTATTATATTAGAATGTAAGAAATAAAATGTCTTATCACGTAGATTGGGTTATCATTAGTAAAATAAGTTAAAATTAGAGGATGGTATAAATGTAAAAATAAAGTTGACTGGCAGAGTTAAAACAAGTGTGAAATTAGAAAACATTTACTAAAATTTACTCGAAGGAAAGATGAAGAGATAATATTATGGATAAGAGAATAATGGCAAATAAAAGTTACTTTTTCTCTGCCTTTTTTTATTTATGAGAACTAGATTTTAGTTCGTCAACTATCATAAAAAGGAAAACTGCACTAATTTTATTTGATCCTCCATAAATTCCATTACTATTTGTATAAATACAACCGGAAATGGGACTTTCGCTGAAAATTTGATAATTTTGATAATTTTCATTTCTTACTAATTGCTATTAGCATTAATTTCTATAGATAATTTTGATTCTCATTTTCTTGGGTGTCTAACATAAAAAATACGATGATTTAACAGTCATTGATAAAATAGTTTGAACAATTTTATTTGTCAATACTTTTATTCACCAATAATTCAATCATAGTTTCAAAACCTATAGCTAGAGTAAATAATCTAAAGAAAAATAAATAAGCTCTTTGGATGGAATTAATAACATTAATCAGACTACAATTAAGGGTAAAAATATTGATGGGCATCTAAAGACTAATATAATCGGAAACGTCTGGTTCTAAATAAAATTACAAACAAGAACATATATAAAGTATACTGCAAATTGAAAAGATAAAAGATTCTTTGAAATGATTATGTATATACATGTATATAACAATAATTGGAACGACAGAGACATTGCCGGGAACAAAGAGGATAAGGCACATTAGTAGTACAATTAAACATTGCAAGATGGCGGCACCATCGTCGCATTAACTTTTTGCTTATTCGGATGCCCACACATGTCACATTTTGGTAGGTGTGTTCAATTTTCGTTAAGCATTAATAATGCGATACAACTCTTTTTTTTATTTTTTAAATACCGTTTCTACCTAATTAATTTGGAGTTGGTATGAAAAAAGTAGAACAATTATTTTTCTGGTCACTTCAACAATCAATATCGAGGTATTAATTATGTTTCTGTTTGGATTGAGGGATATAAACTACTAATGTGGTAAATGAAAAAATGAAATTAGTTACACATATTTTGTTATATTTTTTATTTAAATTAGGAGGAATTGGTAGAATAATTAAGTTCTTCAAATATCATATTTTTTATTTCACTAAGAGAATAAATATATTAATTTAGACCAAATTAATTTCTTTATTTTTTTATTATCAAATAAAATTATTTCTCTTCTTATCAAATTAAACTCTCTCTCTCTTCTTTCTCTTTCATTGATAATTTTCTAATATGAATACATATTTATCTATCATTTTTTATTTTAAAGGGTAAAAATATTTTTTTAGTAAATAAAACTTTTCATTTCTCATACCATTACTTTTCACATCTTATTATTCAAACATAGACTTTCTAATGACACACCACACTCTATCATCTCATCTCTCGATACGTCTATTTGTTGAACCCTTTTACATCACAATGCTTCAAAAATTAAACATTTATCACTAGTCCCAATACTTTAAAAATTCAAAAAAATTAGAAAAGTAATTTACAAAATTATATTCATAGGTCATACTCTCGTACTTAATCTAAATACTACAAAAAATGACTATTTTTTACGGCCTGAACCGTAAAAAATTATTAAAAATCTATCACAAATGTGAGTTTGCGACGGCTTTTCCGATGGAAGAGAACAAGGGAAAAATTGCTCATCGTAAATATTTTTCGAAAGTTTCCACGGCATGAGCCGTGGAAAATGTTTTCCACGGCTCAGGCCATGGGAAGTTCCCATAGTTCGGGCCTGGGAAACATTTCCCATGGCTTGGGCCGTGGGAAACAGTTCCCACGGCTCAGCACGTGAGAACTTCCCACGGATTGAATCGCAGCAAAAGTTTCTGACGAGCGAAGTTGTTGAAACTTTCGATGGATATATAATTTTTCAACGACGGCGAGACAATCGGAAAGGTTCTTTCGAATATTAAAAAAATGCTCATCACCCAGATAGGCCTCTACAGACAGCCGATCGGCCGTGGACAGTTGATTCGGCCGCCAGGCGGCCGTTCAAGGCCATGCGTGGCCGTAGCCGGATCAAGCCACCGGCCGGCCAATCTACCGTGAGACGGCCTGATTCGGATGCCAGGATCCAGCCACGAATGAGAGAGGGGGTCGCCGGGCGTGTCGCATGCGAGAGAGTGGGAAGGAGGGAGGTGCGCCGGTCGCCTAGAAGGAGAAAGATAGCTGCCTCGCGGGAGAGAGAGGAGAGAGGAAAGAGGGAATGAAGGAGAGAGGGAGAAGGTGTACAAAAACTTAAAAAGAGAGGGAGAAGCGAGAAAAGAAAATAATAGGCGTGTAAGTTTGACGAGATTTTTAATTTTTCGATGATTTAGATTGTGAGAAATATTTTCACGGCTTGGGCTGTGGGAACTTTCCATGGCCCGAACTGCGGAAAAGCGAGTCCCCACGGCTCCAACCGTGGGAAACATTTTCCATGGCTCCAACCGTGGAAAATATTTCCCATGATTTGAGTCGTCAAAAATTCTGGCGGAAGGTAATCCATCGTAAAAATCGTCACAAATTGTTAAGAATTTTCGTCCATTAGAAATATTTCCTCGGAAAAATGTTATTTTCTTGTAATGAAACAAATTGGGCTTTAAATTTCGGATGTGTAAAATAAATTCGTTATTATGTTCAGTAATCATTCAAACAATATAATAAAAAAGTTAAACTATGAAACCTACAAAAATATAATTAATTATTTAATACCATAAGTTAATAAAATGTAAAATAAATTTCCGATGTTTTAACTGATGCACACCCACAAATTTCAACTTTTTTTGTTATTGCTTCTAGCAAGAGACTTAAACCTACATTTTAAAAAAAAAGTAATATTAATTATTGACTAATTAATTATAAAAAATATAAAATAAAATAATAAATATTTTTTAATAACATATTATATTCCAATTAATCTTGTAATAAAAATTGTTAACATATCACCATAATTTCTTTTCTAAATAATTAATTTGTTACAAAAATATAATAATAGCTTTATTGTAAGTGTAAATAATTCTACTCACATTTTGCTTATTTATTCACCTTTTATTATATTATATCATAACTTTAATAATATAATTCATTTTAACCCAATGCGATATTATGATTAATATATTATAGTAATTGTAATGAAACTTTGGTATATTATAGTAACTTTATATCATAACCTTTATTTTTTTTGTTAATCAAATGATTTTTGTGGAATTATGTTAAATATTTTATTTTCATTTTATATTTTTACCTGATTAAAATAATATGCTTATTTTCATTTTTTTCATTTTTTTATTTTCATTATTTCATATTCATGATTAAAATAATAAAATAATAAACTTTTTTATTTTTTGAATAAAAAATATTTTACACAGCAAAATAGGCTTGAATAAGGTTGAATGGAAAAGTTATTTTTTTCAAAATAATAAACATGCAGAATATACTGAAGAAAATGGGAAAAAAATAAAGAAAGTTTATTTAGTAAAGAAGGTGGGAGTATATGAAGGAGGGTAAAATACGAAATAAATTATATTTTATTGGATTAATTAAATTAATATAACTAATAAGAGGGAAAGTAATTTAAATTAAATTTGGGGAAAAATAAAGAAAAGTAAAAAGTATTGACAAAATTCATAATGAAAATGATGATAAAATTAAAACTATAAAAGTAGATTGTTAAAAGTATAAAAAATATTTTATTAATATTAATTATTTTAAAATGAAAAATAGTATGCTTTCATTTTATTATCGTCTATCTTTTGTACTTTGTTTAGAAGCAATAATGCTTTTAACAAAAATTGATCAAACCAATAATGAAATGGACTAAACATTGATTTTAAGCAACCACTTGGGCTAAACATTGATGTTCGACTAAACGTTAATGAATGTTCTTCCGAATATGAGCTGTGGCACTACGTTTGATTCAATTTTCGATCTCGACGAGTAGACACGCATTCCGATACGCTCGTGTGACATTCGAACAATCTTAAGATGATCATAGAAATAAAAGTGTGTTATGGCCACGTTGATCATATATATATATATATATATATATATATTATATATATATATATATATATATACACTTAAAACTTAATGGAAAAAATAGTTAACGTGTGTTCCACACCCCTAGGTTATACCTACCTCTCGACTGTATAAGCCAGCCTGGAGGTGAAGGTTAGTTTTACAAGTTTTAGAAAGCATAAAGCTTGGGCTCAAGCTGATTGCTAATGGTATTAGCACAAATGTTTATACTGATTCATGAATTTTTAATATACCTTTATGCTTTCTATTATGTTAACATGGATAATATTTACATGTCTTTGAATATTGCTGATCTTATTGTAAATGCTAATTGGTAGAGTGATAAGTTATCTTTATTATTTCTCACCATTATGATGACTAATGGATCAGGGATCCTGATCCTTAGGAATTCCCAAGGCTGTCATTTATAATTTCATTAGTATGCCCTCGTCGACAACTCACTGATTGATCTGGTTAGAAAAAAATATGACTCATAAAAAATGATGCCCACTTTAGTTCCGGTCAGGCAACTGCAGCTGTAGTTTGGAAAAGGATTATGGCTAATTATCATGAAATACGCATACCACTATCCTAAAGGGACTTCTCCATCGATCTAGAACGTATGTCGATGGGATCCTCCATGCGACCCCTGGTACAAATTGAATACTGATGGTTCATTTGTCCACATGGTTAGTTTGGGAGGTGCAGGTCTGCTAATGCCACTTTCATTTTTGCAAGGTCAACTTCGAGATGTTTTTGATCCGCCTTGGAGGTTGAAGCTTTTGCAATGCTCGAAGGTCTTCGTAGATGTGTGTCCATCAGAGTTAGAAACATTCATGTTGAATCTGACTCTAGTGAGCTAGTCTCCTTCATCTCCCAGCATCGTAGCGCATCTTGGCGTATTAGAGCTATTGTAGAGGATATTAAAAGCATTGTTCATGAGTTTGATAACTTTAGATGTTTACATGTCAACAAAAATGCTAATTCGGCGGCGAATTTTTTGGCTAGCTTTGAAAAACTGATCGATCGCTCATGTATAGAAATAGATTGTTTATTTTTTTTTACCTAATTGATAACATAGTTGATATCGGAATGCATGCTAAGTCGTAAATAGAAATTGGTTAATGTATTGATTGATTGAATGAACCCGTCGAAGGAATTACCAGAAGAGTCTATCATATTGAGAGGTAGATGCCTCAACATTAATTGATTAGCCATTGGATGGGCACTTATTGATGGGAACGAACAACTTCCCATGGCCTAGCTAGCTACTATTGAGACTAAGGCAAGATTCAGTCCTCCGACTCATTAATAAAGGCTCACATATTGATTGATAAATGATTGACTAAAAATTTGAGTTGTCTCTTGATGAGAAATAAGAGTGGTTATATGAGGATCGAATTGTGGAAGTCTTGATGTAAACTTCCACTCATCAAGTGATAATAATCTTAATAAGATAATAATATTAATTGATTTAAGATTATTATCTTATTTGTTATACTATATATGGGATTGGATAATAATCTTAATTGATTATGATTATTAAGCATGGACACTATTGGATCTTGGATCATATTAGGCACGATGATGCCATATTGATTGCTTTGTTCATGCTTAATATTGGTGAGTCTAAAGATTAAATTATTGAAAATGAATCTAGATTAAGCAAATGCCTAGATATGGGATTGGATTGTATTGTTATTGAACCATAGTTATTGCTATCCATTTTATTACATTATGTCATACTATGCAAATTTCTCATATTATGGCTTGGGCTTTACATACTCTAATGGAATGTATTTTTCCTGCGCCGAATCCTACAAGAAATCAATTGTTGCTCATGACAAAGAAGGTTGCACATGGTATGGCATATTTAGGTTTTTGTCTATTTTATTCATGGCCAATTAGTAGGTCTTATGCATTTGTTTAGAACTATGTTTAAAATGTTGTATTATGCTGCCCATGTTGGATTTGTAATTTTTATGTGACTTATGAATGTAATTTGAATATTAAAGTTTCATTATGATGCTGGCCATGTACAAGTATGAGTTTTATTGATATTATGGTTATCAATTGGTGGTTGTTTGTCCATCATATTATTATGGTCATTACATTTCCGCTGTGCTCATATTGTTCATTTTACGAATTGAGAGTGCATATGGCGCCGCCGGGCTAACCTCGCCAATGGCGTCAGAGGTGCTGTCCAAAGGAGTTACAACTTAGGTGTAAGCAGTCGTATGGCGACTACTTTTGAAAAGATTGTCCTGATCTCCCTCAGGACTTCTTCATATTTTATATTTAGACTCTAATCAGATCAATATAAAATATTTTTTGTCAAAAAAAAAGATTGTTTGATTATTAACTGTATTACTTAAAAGGTGGAAGGAGAGTAGAATCAGCAAGGGAAGTGCATGCTTCAAAGGGAAGCATTAAAAAAAGAAGAAAGTTGTGGGTCCATTGCCCACACCCAAAGACTCATGCAATGAGTTCAGATTGAAGTTAAACCCACTAGAAGCCACACCCACTGTCCTCTAGACCACGTAGCAATAAAACCCACCCCACGGTAAATATCTTTTCCCCTTGCGTTTTGTCTATCCTTATCATCATTTTTTCATACAAAATAGTGCCTTTTTTGTTAATTCGATTTTCTAGAAATAATATGGTGAAGTTTACTGTGTAGTTTCTATAAATCTTTATTTTCAAAGGGGTGCATTTTGATTCACATTTTTTAACTGATAATTAAAACGCGTTTTATCAAATGAAATTTGTTTATGATCTATTTTTAAATCTTGTAAAATTTGAGTTTAAGCTGAATGAAAATATTATTAACATTTAACTAATTCAAACGTGATCAAAAATTTCAATGTCTCAAATATTATTAGCACTTAACCAATTCAAACGTGATCAAGCTGAATGCTACTAGCCAGTAAATTATATATATACGCCTAGCACACACAAGGTAACAAGCCGTTTGTACGTAGTGAGGCATGGATAAATGTCCAACTTTTTTTTTTTTTTGATATATCTCCTACTAGTTGCACCTCCTAATTTTATCAAAATAAGATTGGATTGACCGATTCAATTACTTTAACTATGAATCGGTCATTAATTTGATTTGGTTTGATGACAAAATTTTTTTGACATTGAATAAAAAAACTAGTTGAACCAGCTAATTGAATCGGAACGGTTCAGTTCAACTCAATTCCATTCAAATTTTAAAAAATAAAATTTAAAAATAATAAAAATATGAAAGAAAAATATAAAAGAATATAAGAAAGATAAAAAAGGAGAAAATATGATATGTACAAAATAAAATAGGAATTAATATAAAAATAAGTATTTAATATTGAATAACATTAAAATTGAAAGTTATATGAAGGCATAAATAAAGAAAATATTAAAGAAAAAAGGAATAAGAATAATTTAAAATAAAATTTATTAATATAACATCTACCGTTATAAATAATAAATATTAAATTAATAATAATCTATTCACCAATCCGATTCTGAAAATATTGGCAGCTCCAGACAACCTGATCTTGTGGAATTGGCAAATGGGCACCGTTCCAGTCTTCACATGCAGGGCCATGAAATAGTAGTATATAATTTACATATTATTCTTTTTGCACAAAGATAAATGAATAATCACCAGTGTGTATAACATCTCTAATTGTTTTTGGCATCCAGGCGTCCAGAAGAACCGAGTGCCAATACTCCTCCAGAGGACTCGTTGCTGCCGCCTGGCTCAAATGTGAGACCGTCACGTCGTTCTAACCATATAAAATTCACTTCATGGAGAGAGACTGAGATGGATGTATCGTAACTACATAAGCATGAGATAATCTCAGATGGTGCTACTTACAAGGAGGAGGAAGTAGGAGAGGGACGCATGCAAGCGTGCCATGGAGGTCCGTTGAGAGAGGTAAAGAGAGAAGGTGGTACGGTGAATCCAAGGAAGGAGGACACGAGTGACAGTAGAAGCACGAGACGGAATAGTGTATTTAATTACAGGCGATAAGGAAGTGAGGTGTCCATGTTCGTGTCGATCGATCCCTTCGGCGACGAGAACAAGAAGGATATAAAAGTTGTTGCACATCAAAATATCATGGAGGCCGCCGCCGCGGGAACCAATCACCTCTTGAGTGAATTAGTGCCTTCATTAGACCAATTTTTCCCTGGTATATTATAGAAATATTTTAGTATTATTTATAGAAATGTTCGTGCCTTCATTATACATGTCTTATTATTATTTTGGTATATTATAGAATTTTTTTTTTCTTCCTACCATAATCCATATTGGTCTCTTGTATTAATTATATTTTGTCGATTGCATATTAATCCATTTTATTATATTTGTAGTTGAGTTTATATTATCGATGGATTCAAATGTTATTGATAGGTAGAAAATTTTGATTTAGACATAAATACGCTGACTCGTCTCATAAGTTTAATGAAATGCGGCAGGCACACTTTAATATAGAAATGATAAAATTTGTAGATTTCAAATTTTAAATGAATTATGTATTCATATTTAAAGGAGTGCTTGACGAAAGAGTGCATTGTTTGAATGAAATAATACATATTTGAATAAAAAAATTAAAAATTGTAAATGTGCATTTTTGAATGAAATATTGAATACTAGTCCCCTCTAGATATTCACTTCTTCACTTGCTTTGCAAATTTTTTTAGTAAGAGATTGTGAGTTCTTCAATATTGTTAGTCGTCGGACTTAAATGCTTCATTGTATCCTGGGAGTGTTATTACTATAACCCGATAGCAAACTTTGTGTGAGGACAAATAACTATCTAAATATAATGATTCATCGTGCATTAAAGTCTGATTTTATTTCATCTTCCCCACTTATTTTCAATAATTTTAGAGAGTTGCTGCGAAGATGGCGACGGAGGCCAATGCTGCATTCAAAGTGAATCAAGAGTTCATGAAATTAAATCATTTCGATGACATCGATTTCAATTGTTGGAAGGATAAAATGATGTTTCTACTTACGGTGCTCAATGTCGCATACATCTTAAATTCAAAAATGAAACCAATAGAAGAACATGATGCAAACAAAGAACAACGAGCAAAAGTTACGGAGCAAAAGAAAAGAGAAGATGATAAGTTTGCGTGTAGACACATCCTAAACACATTGTCCGATCGCCTTTATGATGTTTACATGCCAATCAAGTCTCCTCTTGAAATCTGAAAAGTATTGGAGGACAAGTACGACATCGAGCGACAAGGTACTGATAAATACCTTATGATGAAGTATTTCAAATTTAAAATGACTGATAACATTCTCATCTTAGATCAAGTCTATGAATTACAAGTTCTATTAAGCAGGCTTCGTGACCTGAAAATTGTGATTCTCGAGTGAGAGCAATAATTTCAAAATTGCTCACAACTTGAAATGATTTTAGAAAGAAACTCTTGCTTATGGCAGATGATTTCAAAGTAGAAAAGATATTACTTACATAAAGATATAATATAAGTAATATTATATATGCATACTTTTTTTAGTAAGCTACTAATAAAATATTAATATAAAGATATTATTTATCATATGTTAAAACATTAATATAATAAGAAATGAATTTCAACTTGTTATTCTTATTTTGCTTAAGGTTTTTAATGTACAAAGTAGATTATTAATAAAATATGTTAATGTATATATGATGCCATCAAAATGATAGCAAACATTAGCAAATGCACTAGTAAAGATATCGTACCGACGATGATGGTTAATATAACTTAGATACTATTTTTTCTCGTTAATTGAGAGATTAAGAAAAGTTGTTTTCAAATGCGAATAAAAAAGATAATAATAAAGAAAATAATCACCTGATTTGATGATTAAGACACCTAATTATTATCACTAGAATGCAACAATTTTTTTTAATTCATAATTAATTGAATCAATAACAAATTTCAATTTTAAAAATTAGTTAACTAATATTTTATACTTTAACTACTATTCTAAGAATAATTAAAATAAATTAATCCTTTTTATTTTTATTTTATGTAATTAATCAAAAGAGCATTTAAAATTAAGAGCTTTCTCAAATCACCTTAATGATTTCTTAAATTATGTCTATTTCGATTTTTCTAATTGTGACATACAATAAATATATTCAATCTTAGAAACTTATTATGAAAGTAACAACTTCTTTTTATATAGCAATCAAATAATAAATCATAGAATCAAAAGAAAGCATTAAATACAAAATTGCAATGCTATTAAAGATTCAAATTAAACTAATATTAGGAAATATTTCAAAACACATAGAGTGCAACTAAGATGTCCCTAATAAAAGAATAAATCTAATACAAATAATATCAAATGTAATGTAAAAGTTTAGAAAAATAAAACGAAGAACTCCTGCAACTGTTGCGTACGTTCTCTCTTGAGTTTTTGGCAAAGTTTTGCTATTGTTTTTACATTTCCCTTTTTTCTAGCATTCAAACCTATGCTCCATGATGATCCTCAGGGTTTTGGCCTCTTCCTTTTATAGAATTTTCGTTCCCTAGGAGAAGAAATTTCATTTTTTATTCGAAAAGGGGATAAAATCTATTGCGAAATCACCTAATTTCCTGCCATCATGATCGTGACAGACCGAGTCACGACCGTGACAAAGACCAATTTAGCTTCAACAAGCGCTCATGGTTGTGACCTTGATGTAATGGGCGTTCCCGATTTTGGCTTAGGGCACAACCGTGACATTATGAGACACAACCATGACAGTGCGCATGCAGGGGTATGTCATACAGAGGCATGACCAACATTATGAAGCGATTGTGACGGAAGCTATTTGTTGTAGTTATAATTTATTTTCGATCATTTTCTTGTCATTTTACTTTCTTGCCGTAAAATTATTTTAATTAGAAATCAAATTTAAAAGAAATTTTATAAAAATAATTTAATTCACTCTTTTGTTAAACACAAAATCCTATTTTACAAAATTATCTTTTGTTGTTGTTGTTGTTTTGTTAAACACAAAAGTTTCCTAAAATAAAATGTAGTTCTATTTTATCGTTGATTTAATTGAAATATTTTTTCAATTGTAAGAGTTGAGTTTTAGGTCATGCAACTCGTTATTCGATATGAAATCAACTAGGATTCTCTAGGTTTTTGGAGCCAAGTATGGTTGGAATGAGCCAAATCCACTGAATTGATGGATGGGTAAAATTAATTTGTGTTCTCCAGAGTTAAGAGTCAAAATCAGATGGAACACATCAACACTCATAATTTGTTTTCCTTTTTTTTATTTTTATTTTGTAGCATTTTTAATATATAATATATAAATTTTATTGCAAGAAATGCTATAATTGTGACATTTTAATGTCAAATTAATATATTACAAAATTATTAGATATTCATATAAATTTATTATCTATTAAATTAAAGCATATTAATTTTGAAATTTTAATTTATAATGTCATTTTATATGATTATAGAAAATTTGTGATTTGATATAACAATTTGTGACTAGACGATTGAATTCAAGCGAAGATAATTAATCGAATGCATGTAATCAAAGGAGAAAATAAATGCATGCAGTTAAATATAGTAAAAAAAATGCAATTAACGGAAAGGAGATTATCCATGGCCTTTTATAAAGTAGGGATGTGTGGCTCTTTTTTCAATTTATTGAATTAAAAATTTATGAATAAAATAGGGATATGTGGCTCTTTTTTAAAAAAGAAGTTTGGAAAAAAAACACGGAGCGAAGTAAAGGAAAAAATGTTAATTCGAAATAACTCTAATTGTTACAAGAGAATAATAAATAGGAAAGGAAATCGATAAAAATAAAAGTGGGCGATGCTAATGTAGCTATAAAAGAGAGGGCAGAAAATAAAATAATTAAAAATAAAAAAAGAGAAATTGTGGAAATAAAAAAAACAACAGGAAAGAGTGCTGAGGCATGGAGGGAAATTAAATTAAATTAAAGTAAAGAAAAGTTAAAGCTTATTTTACATACCAGTACTCTAAAAATACAAACAACATTTTATCAACAATATTTAATAATTTAGCATTCTTTTTTTATTTTCTAATAGAATATTCCTAATCAATACTTCAATACAATATTAGGTTCAAATATAAACTTATTTTTTTATTATTATTGAGCCCAACTAATACGATAATTTCCCATGCATGAATATGACGATGAGCGCTCAAGATACACTTTTGCAAATCAAGATATCAATGCATCAAGCAAGTCTCACTGCCTAGTGCACACGTCATGTTATCCTACTCTTAATTAATACCTCGTGCGGCATTCAACCATGCATTATACTCAAATTTTGTATAATTTATGACATCTTTGATTTAGCACGCCCATGGCATGTGGTCTTAGATCTCCATGAAGATCCCACTGTGAACTCTGAGTCATTCCGTAGTATCTCTATATAATGAATCTAGAAATATTTGAAAGAGCCGGATAAGTATATTATATATATATATGCTTAACTGCGCAATTAAAAGCATAATATTTTATTATTATTGAAACGCCATTTGATACGAGTATCAATTTAGTGGCAGACATAATCTGGACTTAGGCCTACACGCAACCCTTTTCGGGAGGATATACCAGGGACTAAGGTTGACACAAGCATGCAAATGGACTTAGGTCTACTTGCTGCGGCTCCAGACAACATGGTCTTGTGGCAGAAAGTGGCAAATGGGCACCGTTCCAGGCTTCACGTGCAGGGCCATGAACGACTCGTGGTTTGGGTTCCACATCTCGGTGTTAGTGTGACACGCCGCCACCGCCACCGCCACCGCCTTCGTGCCATCTTCGCCCACCAACTGCACCGCGTACCCTCGGGCAGTCGCCACATGGCAGTAGAACACGGCGTACCGATAGCCCTCGGCGTGGCACACCACGAGCTCCTCTCTTGCCAACCTGCGGATCCCGTTGGGGGCAATCGCGAAGACGTGCGATTTGTCCTCTTCGTTGCTGAGGACGGTGGAGACCGCCTCGACATGGTCCGTCCCCAAGCTGCTCACGCTGAAGTCCACCATGGATTCGAGGGAGGTGGCGCAGATCCTCTCCCCGACCCCGGCCGGCACCTCGCAGTCCGCCAGCGTCCTCCTCATGGCCAAGGCCATTGCGGACTTGGGGTGGATAGAGAAGTGATTCAGGATCTCCGGCAGCTTTGAGGTTAAGAAGGGGATGGAGTCGGCGTCTCGGCGGGCGAGGAAGGTGGTTCTGTACCTGCTTCTGGTGAATTGCAACTTCATCTTGGTACCGGCCTTGAGGTCCCTCTCCCGGAAGAAAACTGTGACGCTTGGGTCACGATCGTAGCTTTTATCATCCTTGCCATCGATCGTCGTTTCCATATGAAGGTTTTAATATACAAAACCAACCTTTTACAGCCGAATAAATAAAAAAATTCTTTTACGTTGTTCGTCGGATCGAGACTACAATCACTAACTCGGAAAATCGTCACTCACCACAATCCAAAGTACCTACAGAATTACAGCACAAAACTAGACAAAATAAGGAGAAATCCTGGAAGGCTTTCATTGCAGCAATGAACTGTATTTATAGAGTTTGCATGGCTCATTGGTTAACTGCACGTGCATGAAGTTTCCACAACTGCAATGGCTGCAGTTTGGACAATAAGCACACATGTGCGTATATGTCCAATAATCTCTCACTCACACATAATGAGTTATTTGTCACATTTGCAAATTTCTGTATATAATAAATGAATCGTGCGACCTACGAGTACATTCACAACATAATACGGAAGAACTGCGACCTGTTAGAAATACACAATCACTCAATCACTTGAGAACATATATCATGACCTGTTAGGGATACATAGTATTCAATCAACTCGAGAGCCAGGACTATAAAAGTTGCTCAATCAATATGCAAGTTAGAACTATATTCTCATATAGTCGCTCAAGCAATCATTTTACTCGCTTTACCTTAGAGACACCTTGCTTGCATAGCTTAGACGACTCACGTCTAACTCCGCGGTTACTCAATTATATATATACATTTTATACTTGGCCAACAACATATAAAATTTATACAGCACCAGTGAATCTTTCTCTCATTCTCATATTTCTTAATTCTAAGTCAGCTGCTTTCTTAGACGTTGCTCGACGGGCCGCATACAATTTTAGCCTTTGAGTACCTCGCTAAAGTAGCAACATTAACATATCATTTTGAAATATAGTCAAGAGTCAAAAGGCAATCTCCGGACTTGTTCAGTCCTTAAAGACTCACACATGCGACGAAGACTCGACTATTCGTCACGTCTTAGGATCGACTTAGTATACTTGGTAATACACTCAAGTATTATGGTGGAGACTCCCACTTAAGGAGCGTATGTCATTGCTTAATAACACCACACAGACTTAAGTCCAGTCGCCAATTTATGGCACCTGACCTGAGTCCTCCCACTAGTCGCCCAAAATTTCGGCGCCTTAAATGAGGTCTCATATCTGGCTCCCCTTGTCAGGTCACACGGATTGAAGTAAACTCGTGTTCAAATCCACCTGAACAAATCAATGCGGTTTTAGATAATATTATTATTCTAAATCATTTCTTCTCCACTCGCTATACTCTAAGCGTCGGAGGCGATTATCTGTGTGATTTGATAATCTCGTGCCTGACTGACATACTCTACTTGTGTATAACAACTCATAATAACTTAAACAAAGGAAATGAATACTTTCATTAAAAAAAAATATGTAAGTACAATTAGGAATATTTCTAAAGTCAGCTCGAATTTTGGTCAACTCTTGGGCCTGTCGAAGTTGCTCTTCTTGAATAGCGTGCAACTCTCTTGCTTGACGAAGTTGCTCTTCTTGAAAAGCGTGGAACTCTCCTGCCTGACGAAGTTGCTCATCGTACATTGATTCCCATAAGTTTTGCATGAAAGCATAGTCAGGTTGAGGTGGCGGAGGCGGATAGTAAGTTTGCTCTGGGCTGAAGTGAAAGTAGGCTCTGGTGCTATATAGTAATTCCGTACAGGTTCCTGTAAATGGGCAGATACTTCCATCGGATCGCGTTCCTCATAAGGAGTGACCGGTATGAACGAAAAATCTGAAGAGCTCTCTTGTGCTGGAGATGGAATCGGAGAAGGCACTGGCATATAAGGTGAAAGGGCAGATGCCTCATGTCGAAAAGCTGTCGGTGATACAGTCTAGAAGACTTGTGGCTGCTGAGAGTACTGTTGAGCTGCCGCATAATCAGTAGAATCAAACTAGAAGAAGGCTTCATCCTGGTTTGGTGGTCCGACAAGGGTAGATGGTGTGGGATTACTGGAGCTATGTCCTGCCTAAAAAGTAATCAATTATCAGGATTAATTGGCGTAAAAGCATCTCGATCTGAGCAAGGCACCTTTTGATTGTGTCCTTTAAAAATAAAAACTTTGATCCCTGAGTTGTTGGTCTTCACGAGACCCATAGCATGAATGGTCCTACGAGTGAGGTGGGTGTTTCCTGGCACAACTTCGAGATCATCGAAGTCAAGTTGTAAGTGCTGAGCAATAGGTGTGAGAAGGGCGCCCATATTAGTGCTACCGCCACGACGAGTAGTGCGGCACTGAAATCGACGAATGATGAAGGCACCCATATTAACAGGAGTTCTGTGGAGCATGCCGTGGATGAGGTATAACTCTCTCTCCGAGATGACACCATTATTATCACTACGTCCACTTAAGGTGTTGCTTTGTATGCGATGGATGTAGCGCAAAATAGGATTCTGAATTGAGCTATCTTTAGTTGTGTTCCAAACCAATCGATCTTCTTCTGTTATCTGTTTCCAAAACACATGGTTGGGAAATCCATAAATATTATTAATCTCTACTATAGTCAAAGTAAAGGGTCGCCCATAAAGTTGAAATGAAATGCGGGGCTGATCATAATTCTTGCCATCTAAATTAAAGACCTCCAATGATGAGAGAAATTTCATAATTAATACTTCATAAATTGGTCATCAGGAATGCACAAAGTCAGAGAGTCCAATTTAAGAACATAATAGATGAATATCTGCAAGTAAATTATACTCCCTAAGCAATTCGGTATCTGAAAATCTGGTGACATGAATTCGAATCTCAGACATTCGTTCATATCGAGCTTGATACTTCGGCCTAGTCCAATAGTAATCTCCAGGATCGGAGATTAGTTATGAGGGTTGTGGTACTGGTTGAGCATTTGGATGTCATCGTTCGCGGCATCCTCTCCAAATATTAGCAAATCACCTCATTTTAATTCGGACAGAAGTTAACAAAGAAAGGTGTCGGCTCGGTGGGCTTGGCGGCTGAGGTTTCGGTCGTAGTATTCGATGAAGAGCTCAAAGTTGGAGGTGAGTCGGCCGTAAGGCAGAGAGGATCTTGGCCATAAGGAAGAAGTTGATGAAGAATCTCGGCCGTAAGGAAGAAGTTGATGAACCTCGGCCGATCTATGACGGTGGAATATTGGCTTGAGTCGATGATCGTGGAGTTTGCAAAGGTAAGGAACAGGGTGGCGGTGCGGAGAGGGCGTAACGAAGTTACTGGTAATGAAGACTGGCAGTGAGACGTCGGCTCTCGTCCGGGCGTACGAGGTCGGCTCCGGTGGAGGCTCGGTCGTAAGGAACAGTGGGGCGTGGCGCTTTTGGCCGAAAGGGAGTGGCGGTATCTTGGTGCGGGGTGTGGAGGCTCGACTGTAATGCACAGGTGGCATAATGGTGAGAGAGGGCGTAAAGGGTCGGCTCCGGACTGGCATAAGAGACGGCGATGCTTCGATCTGCAAATCACGAGAAGGGTAAGAATTTATGGACGAAAGATGGGCGTAAACTTACCTGTTTCTGACGTAATGGCATGCAGTGATGAGTCATGTCGTAAGAGCTTGGCCGATTTTCAAGGCGATTCGTCTGTTTCACCTTGTCATGTCCGGACTCTGGCATGGAGTTTGGCGCCTTCTCACGTCTGTGGTCAGCTGGGGTGGTGTGGCAGCTCGGCCATAAGGAGAACATGGCATAATAGTGTGGCAGTAACGAGGTCGTCTCGCCTTGTCATGTCATGTCGAGTTTGGCGCCCAACAGTGAAAGTAGTAAACTTTTATCGCCCAAGCGAGTGTCGGATTTTACACCCTTGCATGTCGTGTTGTCGTATGTCGTAATGTGTTCTGAATGACAGTTATCCAAAGTTCTCTCCTTACACAAAATAAAATATTAATTAGGTGACTCCATAAAAAGAATAAAATAAATAAATAAAAATAAAAATCTCCCAAACTAATTTCATGTAACTAAGATATTAATTAATAACTAATTAAAGAATATTCTAAAGAGAGAAAAAAATAGTTATGAATTATAGTTGTCAGCTTGACTTAGTCCTGATGAAGATCAAGGCCTATTTTGCTCTTCTCTGTTGAATGCTATGTTTTGATGATAACAAATTAAATGGACCTAAAAGTTACTAATCTACTCTCAAGTGATGATAATACAGGTGTAGAATTGATATGAGCAAATTCGCAGAAGAATTCGGCAAATTAAAAGTTGAAAGAAAAAGTTTCAGACACGACCGGTCGACTGACCATGAGCACCGGTCGAATGATATTTGGTGGAAGGAAAGATGACAAGATGTCGGTTGACATCGAGAATATACCGGTCGATAGATCGATCGACAACAATTTAGACCGGTCGACGTCGAGACATTACCGGTCGATGTATCGGTCGAAGGACCGATCGACCGAACAGCGTCAAATCGCAGAAATGAGACAATGGTCATATAGACCGGTCAACCGGCCTATCCCAGCGGTCGACCGACCCATCAGTCAAATGAATAGTAACGGCTAGAATTTTGAGGAGAAATTTGGGGGAGACTTTTTGAACGAAATCTCACCCCTAGGAGCCTATAAAAGGAGTGTCAAAGCCTAAAGAAAATTCATCTAAGTAAGAGAGAACATCCTAGAGCTCCTCTCAAATTTTTTAGCATAGAGTTGCAAATTTCTTCCCTTTTCTTTTCTTAGTCTTGAGTGTGAAAAAAATTTTTGTAAAAGAAAAAGAGTTAGATGGAACATTTCCTTTCTGAATTTAGTGAGATTGAGAGTTCCTTATATAGAGGTGTGTCTAGCCTCTTGAGCAGAGAAGAAGGCGTGATTGTTTAAAGAGAGTTATTTTCTCCCTACAAGAAAAGAGAAAGATAGTGAATCTCCGACGGTCTCGAGGTCGAGAAGTCGGAGCGGAGACGTAGGCCAAAGTATTTGGACCGAACCTCATCAACATATCGTGGCTTTTTGTGTTTGTTCTTTATTCTTCTTCTACGCATTATCCTTATTTGATTGTGATCACTTTTATCGGTTTTCTCTGAAGGTGAATTTTTAAAAAATTTAATTTCACCAATTCACCCCCTCCCCTCTTGGTGCTTTCAATCCTACAATTGGTATCAGAGCCAAGTTGCTCTAGCTTTAAGATTTAAAAATATCTTTAGAGCTATGACATCAAATGGTTCCGATTTTTCCGAAGATCAATCTATTAATCGTTCTCCATTATTTAATGCATCGAATTTTGCATATTGAAAAATTAGGATGTAAGCATATGTTTATTCTATTGATATTGATATGTGGGACATTATTCAAAATGGTTTTGATTTAAGTAAGAAAAAACTTTTTGAATATACCGAAGGAGAAAGACTTTCAGTAAAATTAGATTGAAAAGCTAAAAATATTTTTTATTATGCTTTGGATCCAACGGAGTTTAATCGAGTTTCTAATTGTGAAAGTGCTAATGATATTTGGAAAAAACTCATTATTACTCATGAAGGAACA
The DNA here is from genome assembly GCA_030549335.1 of Pontederia crassipes. Taxonomy (NCBI): domain Eukaryota; kingdom Viridiplantae; phylum Streptophyta; class Magnoliopsida; order Commelinales; family Pontederiaceae; genus Pontederia; species Pontederia crassipes. Next base: position 3,629,455 of record CM060184.1, read on the forward strand.
GATAAAGTTAAGGAGTCTAGATTAAATATTTTAAATCATCAATATGATTATTTTAAAATGCTTGAAAATGAATCTATTAATGAGATGGTTGTTCGCTTCAATGATATTATAAATGGCTTATCATCTTTAGGCGAGCCAAGGACTAATTCTCAAAAAGTAAAAAAGTTTCTCAGGTCTCTTTCCTCCAAATGACATACAAAGAGGACGATGATTAAAGAAAATGACTTAAACAAATTGGATTTTAATGATCTTATAGATTCACTCTTGACCTATGAGATCGGGATCAAGGAGGATGAAGAAGCAAATACTCCAAAAAAACACTTGTATTTAAAGCAAACAAATATGAGGAAGATACAAATGAAGAAGATGATGATCTTAACGAAAAGAAGCTTTCTCTATATGCAAAGAAGTTTGACAAATATCTCAGGTTCCCTAAAAAGAAGAAAGGCTATTTCAAGAGAAGATCATTAAGCAAAAATCAAATAACTTGCTTTGAATGCAAAAAGATTGGACACTACAAAAATAAATGTCCAAATTTGATCAAAAAAGAGAAAGATGGAGAAAGTTCAAGAAGAAAAAGGCTCTCCAAATCACTTGGGATGAAAGTGAAGATGAAGAGAATGACTCCAAGACCTCTTTCAGTGATGACGAGGAAGCCTACATATGTTTAATGACTAATAGTCATGAAGTATCATCTAACTCCTTTAACTATAGTAATAGTGAATCTTTCAATGTGCATTAGGAGTTTAGATGTCTAATTAATAAATATGGATGCTTAACAAAGAAATACAATGAGATAAAAATAGAGTTTGAAAATTTGCAAAAGAAAAATAAGAATGTTAAAGCATGTGAAAAATGTGATATATTGAATAAAGAAAACTCTAACTTAGAACTCGCAATTGAAGAATTGAAAACGAAAAATAGTGCACTAAAATCAATGTAAAAAACAAATTGTAGAATGTGCATGTTTGAACAAAGAAATTAATCAATTGAAATTTGAACTTGAAAAATTCTTAAATTGAAGTAAAATGTTAGATGTCATGCTTAATGGATTTAGAATATCTTCAAACAAAAAGGGACTTGGTTTCACCTCTTTTGAATAGAAGAATGATAAAAAAATTTTATTTGTTAAAGCATCGCATGATTACACAAGATCGCAAATTGTTTATTTTCATTGTGGATATGAAGGACATTATTCTTATGATTACAGAATTAGAAAAGGAATAAGTAAATGAATGAAGAAAATTTGGGTCTCTAAAAAGATCATGACTAACCAAGATGGACCCAATCAAGTTTGGGTACCAAAAACATGAAACACCTAACTTCTTTCTTGTAGGAAGCTTGCATGTACAATGAAGGTAAATGGTATTTGGATAGTGGATGCTCAAGACATATGACCGATGATGCCTCAAATTTCATCAATTTGGAAAAGAAAAATGGAGGTAAAGTCACTTTTGAAGATAATAGCAAAGGAAGAGTAATTAGTATAGGTAATATTGGTAAGAATGACAAAGTATATTTAGAAAATGTTTGGCTTATTGAAAATTTAAAACATAATCTAATTAGCATAAGTCAATTTTATGATAAAAATTATTTAGTTAAATTTGAAAAGGACAAATGTTTGATACTAGATGAAAATAACAAAGTTTTACACGTGAGATTTAGGTACAATAATGTATACAAAATTGATTTTGATAACTTGAAAAATGAAAAAAGTCTTAGTGTCATGCATGATGACATAAACTTGTGGCATAGAAGATTAGTACATACAAATTATAAATTGCTAAATAAACTCTCAAATTATGAATTGGTTAGAGGCTTACCTAAGATAAAATTTGAGAAAAACAATATTTGTGATTCATGTTTAAAAGGTAAACAAATCAAAAGTTTTTTTAAATTAAAAGGAGTTATTAGTACGCATAGGGCTTTGGAACTTTTACATCTTGATTTGTTTGGGCCTATTGATGTGACTAGTTTAGGAGGAAAAAAGATATGTATTTATAATTGTTGATGATTTCTCTCGTTTCACTTGTACAATTTTTCTCGCTAATAAAGATGAGACGCTAAACATGTTTTTCAAATTTGCAAAAAGAGTTCAAAATGAATTTGAACAAAAGATTTCAAAAATTAGAAGTGATGATGGAGGAAAATTTGAAAATCATAAATTTGAATTATTTTGCGAAGAAAATGGAATTACTCAAAATTTTTTCACTCCTAGAACACCTCAATAAAATGGAGTAGTAGAAAGAAAAAATAGAACTATACAAGAAATGACTAGAACAATCTTAAATGAAAGCAAATTACCAAAATATTTTTGGACGGAAGCCGTAAACACGTCTTGCTATGTTCTCAATAGAATTCTACTTAGACCTCTTGAAAAGAAAACATATTTTGAAATGATATTTGGTAAGAAACCTAACATCACCTATTTTAAAGTTTTTAGATGTAAATGTTATATATTGAACATTAAAGATAAATTAGGGAAATTTGACGATAAATGTGATGATGGTATTTTTCTTGGTTATTCTAATACAAGTAAAGCCTATAGAGTATACAACAAAAGAACATTAGTTGTTGAAGAGTCTATTAATGTTAAATTCAATGAAACTAATGATTTTTTGAGCAAACAAGCATATGATAATGAAGAAATAGTTGAAGTACAAAGAAAACTTGAAGTTGTGGACATAGAGAAAGCAAAAGCTTACACCCCAAAGGTGGAAGAAATGGAAGTACTTCAAATAGAAGAGAATCAAATCATCCCAAGAAATTGGAGACATGTTTCATCACACCCACTAGATCAAGTTATAGCTAATTTAAATGAAGGCGTAAAAATTATAAATTCTTTAAAAAGTCTATGTGCTTTTTCGGCTTTCCTTGCAAATTATGAGCCCAACAATATAGATGAAGCACTTGAAGATCCAAATTGGATAAATGCAATGCATGAGGAATTAAACAACTTTGAAAGAAATCAAGTGTGGAAATTTGTAGAAAGACCCAACGACCATTTTATCGTTGGAACCAAATGAGTCTTTCGAAACAAATTAGATGAAAATGGTGTCATTGTGAGGAACAAGACTAGATTAGTGTCCAAGGGTTACTCACAAATTGAAGGGATTGATTTTGATGAAACTTTTGCTCATGTTGCTAGACTTGAGGCAATTAAGATGTCTTTTGCATGTTATAAAGGTTTTAAACTTTTTTAAATGGATGTTAAATCGACTTTCTTGAATGATTTTATAAATGATGAAGTTTATGTCGAACAACCTCAAAGTTTTGAAAATCCAGATTTTTCCATCATGTTTTCAAACTCTCAAAAGCTCTTTATGGATTGAAACAAGTCCCTCGAGCTTGGTATAAAAAATTGAGTTCATTTTTAATTGAAAATAATTTTCAAAAAGGGAAAGTTAACACCACATTATTTTTAAAACATTTAAAAATGATATTTTAATAGTTCACATTTATGTTGATGATATTGTTTATGGTGCTACTAATGAATGCCTATGCAAAAAGTTTGAAACTCTTATGCAACAAGAATTTGAAATGAGTGAACTCACCTTCTTTCTAGGCTTACAAGTAAAACAATCCAAGGAAAGTATTTTTCTTAATCAAGAAAAATATACAAGAGAATTACTCAAAAGATTCGGGATGAACGAATGCAAGCCGAGCACAACTCCTATGAGCACTACTAAAAAATTAGATAAAGATGAAAAAGACAAGTCCATTGATAAAAAAAGATACAGAGGTATGATTAGTAGTTTGCTCTACTTGACGACATTTAGGCCGGACATAATGTTTAGTGTGTGTTTGTGTGCTAGATTTCAATCCGCCCCCAAAGAATCGTACTTAATTACTGTAAAAAGAATATTGCGTTATTTAAAGCATACAAGTGACTTAGGCATTTGGTATGATAGGAATTTCCCATTTGAATTGCATGCTTACACCGATGCGGATTTTGTCGGATGTAAAGTTGATAGAAAAAGTACTAGTGGGATGTGTTATTTTCTTGGTAGTTCTCTCATTTCATGGGTTAGCAAGAAACAAAATTCCATCGCACTTTCTACCATCGAGATCGAATATATAGCCGTCGGTAGTTGTTGTGCACAAATACTATGGGTAAAACAACAATTACTTGATTATGGTGTAAATTGTTCAAATGTACCCATGAAGTGCGATAACACAAGTGCTATAGAAATGATCAAAAACCCAATTCAACACTCTAGGACTAAACACATTGACTTGTGGTATCATTTCATTAGAGAACATGTGTCACTTAAGAATATTGCCATTGAACATGTGTCCACTGAAGTTCAACTTGCAGACATATTTACAAAACCCTTAAGTGAAGAACGATTTTGCTTGCTTAGAAGAGAATTATGAATGATTAACTCTTGATTGCATATCAATTCAAACTAAAAGTGACTTGGTCATATAATATCACTTTTGACATGAATTGAACATTAAAAGTGTTGCACAACACTTACATTTGTATGATATTTTTTGGAATATTATTTTTATAATTTTTAATGTGTTTAAATGGTTCAAAGATTGAAAAATACAGGGACCGGTCGATCAACTTGCAGGACCGGTCGACCGACTGAAAGAACCGATTGAAAGCTATATACGCAGACAAACAATCGGTCGACCGACATGATACAACCGGTCGACCGGTATATCACTGCGACCGCTTGGAAAAGAAGTGTCCGTTCGACCGCGGGGTGTAACCGGTCGACCGGTATATGCCAAAATCGTACAATATAAGCAATCGACCGCTTGAACCGGTCGGCCAAAATCTTTTCTCTTCGCGCGACCACCACTCCCCGCGACCGGTCCTCCTTCGGCCGCCGCTCCTGTGCGCCGCCCCCTGCGACCTAACTCCGGCAAGCCGCCCTCCGGCAACTCCAGCGACCGGCCACATCCGCCGGCCGACGCCTCATAGGTCAACCCATCCTTCGGCCATCGCCTCCTCGGCCAACTCTCCGACCGCCCCCCCTCTCTCTCTCCGGCCGTTCTCCCTTTCTCTCTCTCCGGTCATTCTCCCTTTCTCTCTCTCCGACCGACCCACCCTCTCTCTCCGGCCGTTCTCTCCCTCTATCTTTCTTTTCTCTCTCTCCGGCCAACCGCTCTGTCGACCGATCATCCCGCCGGCCACATCTCTCTTGTCTCTCTCTAACTTCCCTCTCTCACTGTCACAAATTTCGACGACCGACACCCGTCGCTGACCTTCTGCTCTTTCCGGATTTCCGCCACTCTTTGTTCTCGGCAGCCCTCTCCGACATTTTGCCTCAGTTCTGTTTCAACCTTCCGTTCACTTCAGACCACCATTGTTGAATCCCATGGCCGAAGACGATGGACATTCCCATATTCGGATGGTCTTTCAGCGTCGTCGTCGCTTCCCCGGTTCCGGTGGTACCATTCATATCCTCCCACCAGAACTTGAACCAAAACCCAAACCCACGCCTGTCCAACGTGAACGAGGCCGTAGACGAGGACGATCCCGTGGACGTACTCGTCAACCATTCTCTCCCGAGTCTACTAATTTTGATAGTCATCTGTTTGTCACTAGGGACGTCTCTGTTAAGTTCGAAACCTTGTATGCCTCTCGCGAAGTCCGACGTGCCTATACCATTGATTGGGACGCTCTGAACATTCCAAATGTTCAAGAGATGTTCGCAATCATCGGTTGGTTGCCACTTCTCTCCCTCACAGAGCATGTACCCTTGTCTTGTTCATCATTTTTATGCGAACATGACAATCACTAAAAAGTCCATCATTACCTATGTCCTTGGCATGCCCATTCGATTTGATCTAGATCATCTCTGTCGCATCTTTGGGGTTGCGTGCCCATTACCTGATCTTTATTCATTTGTCACACATGGTTGGCCTTTCGACTATCTTTCCATCTCAGATGGCATTCAAACCATTTTTCTGGACAAGACGTCCAATATACTGTCGAAACGGCCTATCGACATCTTCATCCACTAATGAAAATGACCCATCATCTTCTTAGCCGAATGATCACTCCTCGAGCCGGGCACTATACAGACGTCACTCACTTTGATTTCTTCTTTCTTCATTGTCTCTGTATCCGTGGTGCTTCATTCCTTCATTTTGGTCATTATGTCTTCTATCACATGGACTACACCTTTCAGAAGATCTCTTCTGCTGCTCGTGGACGGCACCACTTATACTTTGGTGCTTGGATCACGAAGATCTTACTCCACTTTGGTGTCGATACATTTGACCTCGTCCCACTGACGTCATTGGTTCCGGAACTTTACACCGGATGAGACTTAGGTTTAGTGAGCAGGCAGCGCCAGATTCTGACGATAGAGATGACGCCACAGATGGTGAGCCAGCACCGATGGACACTCAGAAGGTTGGCCCTAGCTTCCCGCCACCATCGGCACCTGCTGAGCAGTTTGGTCCTTCTCAGCACAGTACTTCAGACTTTCACTGCACCTATGACTTCACAGCTTTTTCACAGCAGGTGGCAGCCATAGATCAGCGTGTGACTCAGATGGATCGACGTGTTCGACGGATGGATCGTGATTCTCGTTACCTTATCGATTCACTACAGACATACTACGCATCACAAGGCTTTATTCCGCTTGTAGCTCGTGAGGATGATAATCCCGATGAGGAGTAGTTGGGTTGTCTCCCTCTTTGATGATGTCAAAAGGGGGAGAAGTCTAGGACAATATCATATGTTATATGTCTTAGTATATTATGTGCTTACACTTGTATCGTGCACCATTTTATAGTGACTTCAGTCACATTTATTAGTGCATGATGTATTATTAACTATGTAATGGAATGATTTTTTTTACTTTTTTTTAATTTCACCTTTGATATCATATTTAACTTTTGCTATATGTTCATATCAATTATGAGAATATAAATGCCACTTATTTAGGGGGAGAAAAAATAAAATATGCATAAATACATGGAGAGCTTGTTTATTACTTTCTATGTAAAACTTACATTTCATTCCTTTCTTTCTTCTCCTTATCGACCAATCAATTTGCCATCGTAAAAAAGGAAGAGATTGTTGAACTCATGTTTTGATGATAACAAATTAAATGTACCTAAAAGTTACTAATCTACTCTCAAGTGATGATAATACAGGTGTAGGATTGATATGAGCAGATTCGCAGAAGAATTCGGCAAATTAAAAGTTGGAAGAAAAAGTTTCAGACACGACTGGTCGACCGACCATGAGCACCGGTCGACTGATATTCGGTGGAAGGAAAGATGACAAGATGCCGGTCGACGTCGAGACTATACCGGTCGATAGACCGGTCGACAGCAATTTAGACCGATCGACGTCGAGACATTACCGATCGATGTATCGATCGAAGGATCGATCGACCGGACAGCGTCAAAGCACAGAAATGAGACAACGGTCACATAGATCGGTCAACCAGCCTATTCCAGCGATCGACCGGACAGCGTCAAAGCGCAAAAATGAGACAACGGTCACATAGACTGGTCAACCAGCCTATCCCAGCGATCGACCGGCCCATTAGTCAAATGAACAGTAACGGCTAGAATTTTGAGAAAAAATTTGAGGGAGACTTTTTGAACGAAATCTCACCCCTATGAGCCTATAAAAGAAGTGCCAAAGTCTGAAGAAAATTCATCCAAATAAGAGAGAACATTCTAAAGCTCCTCTCAAGTTTTTTAGCATAGAGTTGCAAATTTCTTCTCTTTTCTTTTTTTAGTCTTGAGTGTGAAAAAAAATTTTGCAAAAGAAAAAGAGTTAGAGGGAAAATTTCCTTTCTGAATTTAGTGAGATTGAGAGTTCCTTGTATAGAGGTATGCCTAGCCTCTTGAGCAGAGAAGAAGGCATGGTTGTTTAAAGAGGGTTGTTCTCTCCCTACAAGAAAAGAAAAAGATAGTGAATCTCCGGCGGTCTCGAGGTCAAGAAGTCGGAGCGGGGACGTAGGCCAAAGTATTTGGGCCGAACTTCGTCAACATATCGTGGCTTCTTGTATTTGTTCTTTATTCTTCTTCTACGCATTATCCTTATTTGATTGTGATTATTTTTATCGATTTTCTCCGAAGGTGAATTTTTGAAAAATTTAATTTCACCAATTCACCCCCCCCCCCCTCCTCTTGGTGCTTTCGATCCTACATTCTCCCCTTGGATTCTTCTCCGTGTTGCTCAGGAGGAAGCCCAGTGTACGTCCAGTCAGTTGTGTCACCATTTAGCCAATTGTCTTTCCAAATTTCAAATTGATGCATCCTGACTAGTGGCTCTAGACTCCATATTATTTTGCAATAATTGCATGTTGTCTATGATCTGTGTCATCATCTCTTGCATGTGATTTGATATTTGATATTGGAGAGCATCAGGTTGCCTTTTCAAGATATAATATTTTCATGGACAAGAGGGTTGGCCTTGATTCTAATTATAGGCAAATTTCGGATTGTGTTTTCAACCATAATCATTGCTCCTAAAAATGGGTTGAAAATAAAGTTAGTATTTTTAATTTGATTTGAATCTAAAGTGTTACCTGTAAGGCAATAATTGCTTGAATTTCTCATTAGTGACATTATCTGTTCAAACTTTTTATTAAGTGACTCCAGTTGAGCCACTATTTTCAAATATTGTACTCCTTGTACAGCATGTACATCATGAGTTCGACGAGGTAGTCACCTTTCTTAACTTGACTTGAGGGCTACGACTTAAAAAATATCCTATATTTCACTAGGGCATTTAGATCCCAAGATTGATCGAGCTTATCGTGATCTGCAACTCGCAATTCATAATAGAAATCTTCCATCATTTGCCACTTTGTGATTCTATTATCAGGAACTCTGACTAACAGTTCCTTATATTGTTCTCAGGTTTCATATTATGTCTCATTGTCATCTTGAACAAATGCCCTTAATTCTCTTCGATATTTGCCTACTTTTTGTGGCCGGCAATATTTTTTAACAAACTTTTCTACCAGTTCTAACCATGAGTGAACTGATCCTGCAGGCAAAGTTTTGAACCACGTAGAAGCTTTGTCACGTAAGGATTGTGGAAATAATAATAAATGAATAACTTCAGTAGAAACATTATTATTTCTAAAGGTGCTAAGTGTGGCAAGAAATTTGTCAAGGTGATCGTGAGAGTCTTCATGAAATCCTCCTACAAATTGGGGTGCTTGTATCATCTTCACGATTGCCGGATTGATATCGAAATTATTTGTATTAATATCTGGTAGCACGATGTATGATTCTCGATCATTGTATCTGGCCGAGACATACTCTCTCATAGAAAACTCTGCTTCATCTTCCCGCCGATTATTTTGTGGTGGAACTAGTTCATTTTGTTGCTCCTCTCTCTGATTGTTGCGTGCTTGTTCAGCCATTTTTCTGATATTTTTTCTTAATCGACGAGCAGTTCTTTCAATTTCAAGATTAAATTTCAAAAGCGGATTTGAACTCCTGGTGCGATGTCTGGAACTATCAGAAGATTCCAGATTAGTTGTGATTAGATCTTCAATAGTACCTACAACAACTAATTGCCAGAAAAATAAAAAACAATATATATACACACACACAAATATAATACGTGCAGATAAAGAGACACAATTAATCAATAAAGATTTACTCATTGGCATTGACTATTTTCATGATATACAAATGAGTCAAAAATATGAAAAAAATATTCAATATGAATTGATCGACTCAAATTAAATTCCATGCAGATCAGAATAAAGAGAAAATTTCATAATAAATTATTCAAAATTTGATAGAATGAGATAAGTTCAATAAATTTCACGAAAAAAATAACACCGAAATGTTTAAAGAAAATTAATCGCAAGAGACGTAAAATTTTTAAACGATAGAGCCTCAAACCGTATCCGAAAATAATTATATAAATTTATACTATCGGATAATCTCCAAAATCTGATAAGGCGTAAGCACGGCGAAAAATATTAACAATTAATCATCTCGACCAAAAGAAAATTGAATTGATTGCTGGGCGTAAAAATTAATTAAATCCATGTAAACAAACCCTCGGCGTAAGAACCAAAGTGATGTCGACAATTCGATTTATTGTCTGCCAAACAAAAATCTATCCACGTCTCAGTCGAAACAAAAATTGTATCAGCAAATTGAAAGTCGATTAATACGAATCTAACTGTTAAAGCGACAAATAAATATTACGGCTGAAAAGGAATATATCATTATGTATAACAGAAGTCGACAAATCTATCATTACGGTCGAGAAAGAATAAAATTCATATTGGACGTAAATCGGACATTAACCAATGTGAATTAAGTCGAAACGTGATCCAAATAGCATAACCACATTATAAACCGGCCGAAATAAGGCCAAATCAATATGCATTAATCATGGCGTAAAACAAAATTCGGATAAAATATTACGACCGCAAAGCAAAAGATTAGAACTCAGAATTGATACATTGCGAGGCCGTAAAACTAGTAAAGCCGACAAAATAAATCATGGTCATAAAACGATAAGTCCATGATGTAATACGAAAAATCCAATCGGTGTCAGAATTTAAACCGAAAGTCAACAAATTTTAAAAAATATCGTGACCTCTTTATCTGCAAAAGGAAAAAAATGTTAGATTATTTACACAAATAATTAAAATAAAGAGTACAATAATGTGTAATTACAGAAAAAAATTATAAAAAATTATTTACAATTTATTTACATTTCTTAATAATTTATAAAAATCAGAAATTAATTACTAATAAGCCTAACACTACTTTTCTTAATATATGCGTGTGCGTATATAGTCTCTAAAATAGAGTCCAAACTAATAATAGGTAAAGAGATAGGCCCAACCTAATAGAGGAATGGAGAGAAAAGTGAAAGTTTAACAAAAAGAACTTAATAAAAGGAATTTTAACAAAAGTTAAACCTCTTTCTGCTTGGAATAGAGAAATTTTAATAAAAACGTAAAAATGATCAAAATATTAAAATTAATAAACGTGGAATCGAAAATAAGAAATATCTTTCAATTCTTCGGATAATGTTTTCTTTATCTGATTTCTTTTTCATCTCCACTTCCTTCTTTGCCCAAACACAGTGGCTTGGAGCATGCAATAATACAGCTCTTATTTTTCAATCAACATGGGTAAAAGAAATAAAAACTGAAGACAGCATAAATGTCTGTCCATTACTCCCTTCCCTTCCCACCAAGTAAATTGCATCAGATTGCATGCTCCGGTTCCCAAGATCAATCTGAGATATCGCAAATCGGCCATTAATAAAAAAAAAATGTCACTGAAGGAGTCGCTTGATGTTAAGCCACCACAGTTGACTAGTTGTCTCTATCTATGACTAGTCGCGTCATCGGTACGTGAAGGTATTAATGAACTCTTCCTAATAGATTAGAGGTAAGAGGATCTTAATACAAAATTATGTAAAAAAATATATTATACGATAACTTGATTTATAAAGTAACCTTACAAGATAACGAATAACTTGGTCATTTAAAAAAATGACATTATAAGATAATGTTCTAAGGACAAATAACTTATACTCTATAATATTATGTAATGCCGGGGATGATTGCATGTGCTCTTTTATTTTGATGTGAACAGTCGAAAAGTTTTAAATTAAACGGCACCGATGTTGCGAGAATTTAAAATACCCGTGACACAAGCACATATCCGAACGTGGACTGCTGATGTAAATGCTTTAAGAGATGACAGTAAAATGTTATATGGGAGATAGAGGACCGCTGAAAAATGGAAAATGAGAAGAGAGAGACAGAAATGTAAATGCTGGAACGTATTTATAGAGACAGAAAGACATCAGCATCCATTTAAGTTATGTTGTGGTTGATAAGTAAATGAATGGCTCCACACGGCGGTCACTTAGTACTCGTCATATTTGGATTTGGGAATTAAAATTTTTGCAAATCATATTTCTTCAAATTCTAAGTGAATAATTAAATTGAGATATATTTGAATGAAGTGCAACTTAAGGATGAGAACGAAGTAATTGACGTAAGAGAAAAAAATAAATATGATGAATTAATTTTAGTAGATGTTTGAATAAAAAATAAATATTATAAATATAAAATATAAATTTATTTTAAAAAAATTAAAACTATTTAAATATTAAAAATCATTTATAAAAAATATTAAATTTTCTTAATGGAATAATAAGTAATAGATAATATTATATTAATGCTATATAATAAAAAATTTATAGTTATTAAATAAATTAATTTATAAGAGTAATGTGTGAGAGAGAAAAAATAAAGAAGAAAAAAAAGAATAAACGAAAATTGAAAAAAAAAACATCATCTCGTCAACTCAAAAAAAAAGTTGAAAAAAGTGATTTTCGATACAGTGTCAAAGTGGAATCAGAATGTGGAAATTATGAGGTCACATGGTCCTTAATTTCGAAATCAAGTTCTTCATCAAGGGTCGCATCATTTAGTAGAATCGATGATGATTCTGTCTAACTCCAATTTCCAAACACGTCCACAAAGTTTTGATTAGATTATTTTGTTCTCATGACATTGACAACATGTAGTTATCCTAGTTACATCAAGTCACCAAAGTTCTTACGTTTTATGAGAATTTTTTTAGGTTGTGTTTAGTTCTAGAACTTAGATTAAAATTTTATTCAAGTTCTAAAACTTGTGTCAAACATATCATGTGACGAGAACTTGCACGTAATGTACGGCTGGAACATTTTATCAAATATTCCAATCGTAAAGTTCTTGCTAATCAACTTGAAAAATTCTTGTTAATAGCAAGAACACCCTTTTTTTTATAGGTCTAAAAGTAGGTGGAGCTATTTTTAGACCTATAACTTATTATTTTAATAATATTATTATATGTATGTATTATATTATATACATATATATTATATACTTATAATATATATTATATTATATTATCATAAATTTATAATTTATTTAGGTATAATAACAAAAGAAGTACATTTATTATTTATTAAAATTTACTTAGTGTTATAATAAAATACAATTTTCCATTATTATTTATTATGAAAAAATATATTTTCTTGTTTAAATGTTAACGTAAATATTTTTATTTATTTTACTTATCATATATCATAATAAAAATTAACTAGTATGATATTAGTAGAATATAATTAAATTATTAATTATGGTATTCTAAATAAGTTACAATTATATAATAATATAAGTATATATTATTTAGTTATTTATTAATACATTATCAATCATATTATAAAATAATTTATTAAATGTTATTAATAAAAATTTATAAAATATTTATTTCTAATAATTAATAAATATTTTATTAATTAAACTATTCATTTTTTTAAAAAAATATATTATATTTGGATCTAAGATGTACATAAATTATAATATTTAAAAGATTTAATCAAAATAAATAAAAATAATATTAATAATATAACTATTTATGTAAATTATAATATTAATAATATTTAAAAGATTTAATCAAAATAAATAAAAATAATATTAATAATATAATGATTTACGTAAATTATAATATTAATAACATATTATTTTTTACTATAATTTTATACCTCATAAAATAATAAATTATATTCTTAGTTCTTATTTTTTATCCAAACACCTCCTAAAACTTATTCATCAAATCACCCCATCATTACACTTTTTCATCCAAACATCAACCCAAACTTTTCTATCAAATCGATTAATTCTCGAGAACTAACTTTTTTTCAAAATTTTCATTCCAAACACAGCCTTATGGAATTTAACGGAATTTCATCCGTTAATCGGAACATATATTTTGATAGGACTCAAGTTCTCGTGCCAAACACAGTTATATATTTTTATTGATTATCATGGCATGCATAAGATTAATCACTAATATATACAAATAATATTCTTATCATAACAAAGGATAAATTATTCATTATAAAAATAAAATACCTTATTTTGACGATGACATCTTTTTGAAAAATGTATAATTTATTGGGAAAATTCATCATTTTTTCAAAAACAAATCTTTTCAAAACTACAACTGATACCTAACTTTGAAAAGAAATGGACCAAACAAAAATAAAAAAAATATCTGAAACCTTAATAAGGCAAAGAAAGATTGATAAATGTAAATAAAATATATAGGATAATAAACAAAAAATAATTAGGTAAACATTTTAACATAATTGAACAGTTCATCTATTAGATAATTATTTATAAAATCAATATATCAATTTACATGAGTGATAGAAGGTGATGGATAATATTATCCATGGATCTAACAAGCGTCCACCCTTCCGACGGATCGACACCTCCACCAGTTGTGATGTCACTAGGGCACAAGGGAGGCCGTCAAGGATGAATGACACGAGGGATATTTTAAAGCAGGGGATATGTGGCTCTTTTTTTTTCAATTTATGAATGGTATTTTGATTTAAAGTAGGGATATGTTGCTCTTTTTTTCAATTTATGAATGTTATTTTGAGTTAAAATAGGGATATGTGGCTCTTTTTTAAAGCAGTTTGGAAAAACATGGAGTGAAGGAAAGGAAAAAGAATGATAATTCGAAAATAATTTTAATTGTTACAAGAGAGAATACATAAAAAAGGAAATAAATAAAAATAAAAAATTTGAGATGCCAAGGTAGCTAATAGAAGAGATGGCAGAAAAGAAAATAATTAGAAATAGCAATAAAAGAGAAAATTTATTAGGAAATAAAAAAAAACAACAGGAAGAGTGTGCGGAGGCAGTGAAGGAAAATTAAATGAAATCAAAATAAAGAAGAGGTAGAGCTTATTTTACGTACCAGTACTGTAAAAATACAAACATCATTTTAATTATTGACAATACCTTTATAATTTTGCATTCTTTTTTTCCATTTTCTAATATAATATCCCTAATTAATACTACAACCCTATCTCCGGCCCAATTTTAAAATTATTGCAAACAAAGATATGAATGCATCATCATGTCAAAGTTCATAAGGCCACCAGGCCCACTACTCAAGAAACAACTCAGCCTCAGTGCCCAGTGCGTATGTCATCTTATCCTTCTCACAGGCATGCAATCATCATGCATTAGACTCCAATTTTCCGTGATTTATAACATCTTTGATGTCTTAGTTTTCCATGAAGATCCCATTGTGAAACTTTGATTCAGTCCTAAGTATCTCTATGTAATGAATCTAGAAATATTTTAAAAGAGCTGAATGAGTATATGTATATTCTTAATTAACTGCGGAAGACGTAAAAGCATAATATTTTATTATGATGGAAAGTTTGAAACGCCATGCGATACGAAGTATCAATTTAGTGGCACACCACCAGCACACCTAATTTGGACGTGGACCTATTCCCGACCTTTTCGGAAGATATAGTAGGCTTGAGTTGACACATACACACACACACTGGTTACATTACAAGCAGTTTTAACTACAAATACGTCGCAAGGCGTGCATGGATATATAAATGTCCTACTTGCTGCGGCTCCAGACAACGTGGTCTTGTGGAAGAAAGTGGCAAATGGGCACCGTTCCAGGCTTCACGTGCAGGGCCATGAAAGACTCGTGGTTTGGGTTCCACGACTCGGTGTTGGTGTGGCACGCCGCCACCGCCACCGCCTTCGTGCCGTCTTCGCCGACCAGCTGCACCACGTACCCTCGGGCGGTCGCCACATGGCAGTAGAACACGGCGTACCGATAGCCCTCGGCGTGGCACACCACGAGCTCCTCTCCGGCCAACCTGCGGATCCCATTGGGGGCGATCGCGAAGACATGCGATTTGTCCTCCTCGTTGCTGAGGACGGTGGAGACCGCCTCGACATGGTTCGAACCCAAGCTGCTCATGCTGAAGTCCACCATGGATTCGAGGGAGGTGGCGCAGATCCTCTCCCCGACCCCGGCGGGAACCTCACAGTCAGCCAGCGTCCTCCTCATGGCCGTGGCCATTGCGGACTTGGGGTCTATAGAGAAGTGGTTCAGGATCTCCGGCAGCTTCGAGGACGAGAAGGGGATGGAGTCGGCGTCTCGGCGGGCGAGGAAGGTGGTTCTGTAGCTGCTTCTGGTGAATTGCAACTTCATCTTGTTGCCGGCCTTGAGGTCCCTCTCCCGGAAGAAAACTGTGACGCTTGGGTCACGAGCGGCGCTTTTATCATCCTGCCCATCGATCGTGGCTGCCATATGTTTACCAGCGTAAATGACGTAGTATGGCTTAAGTTGTTGGTTAAAACTCTTTAGAACCTCATTTGAACCTGCTCATACATAATGAGATATTAAAATTATATATTTATAAATATATCGTAACTTACACAAAAAGTAAACAAAATACTGACCAGTGTATATAACATCTCTAATGGTTTTTGGCATGCGGGCGTTCGGAAGAACCGAGTTCCAGTACTCCTCCAGCGGGCTCGTGGTTGCCGCATGCCTCACAGCTACCAGCTGATAATACGGTAAAGAGAAGCGTAAGAACGTGAACAAGAGCTTATTAGATCATGCTCCTCTTAGACATTATTACTACTCACAAGGAGGAAGACGGAGATCGAAGTCAGCAAGCGTGCCATTGAGGTCCGATCGAGGGAAGAATGAGAACAAGAAGGCAGTACTAATGAGCACTGAGCAGATGACGAGTGACACCCAGAAGCCTGCGGTGGTAGTGTATTTATAGGTGGCCAAAGGGAAGTTTCCACGTTTGTGTCAATCACGGCGGGCGCCGGCGCGGGGGCCAATCAGATCTTCAATAAAGTGCCATTAATTATTGTACCTATAATCACCAATCGGGTTTAATGTAATGGCATCATGCATGCAAGGAAAACACGTATCTTGTGGCAAATCGATAGGATGGTGAATTCTTCTTTGTTTTAGTAAAATATTTATTTTGCTATAACAGCCTCTTGCAATTATTATATTTTGATGATGCCATATTCCATTTTATTTTATTTTATTGTTAATTTTATTAATTAGAGTTAAGTTTCAATTATATTTTTATTCATAGAAAATGTGAGAAGCGGAAAATAATCTGCTGGAACTGGGACGAACTGGATCATGATTTCGACCCTCATAACTTGTTATTAGTTTCAAAACTGCTTTCGTTCCCTTCTTCTTTATCTTCAAGGGGACTGGTTTTCAATGATTTGCAATGAAGTACAAGATTTTCGTTAAGAAATTTTTTGAACGAAATTTAAACATAGATGTATTTGTTTTTAAGTTTCCATTATCATTATACATGAATGGAGATTGTATTACGTGTGTTCACTGCAGTTCTTAATTAATATTTTACTTCCTACGTAACGAATTAGAAAATGCGTAAGTGAAAATGCTTCTTATCTTTAGTCTCTGAATTGTGACTTTATGAAGAAACGTGTCGAATTTAATTCGCATTTGCAAGGTCGTGTGGTTGTAGAGACGTTAATGTACATCCACATTGAGTCACTTTAATAAGCCATGGCATCAATATTTAACTCTGGATGAAAACCAAGTTGGTTGTGGATGAGTGGATCCATGCAAATGGATAAGCAACATGAGGTGGTCTGTGGTCATGTGACTGCTTTAGCCACCAAAGTTGACGAATGGACGACTTGTCTCCATCGATCTGCGACTCTCTCGGCCCCACCACTGAGCAAAGGCCCCATAGAGGTTATGTCACCAAAATTTATACGCATCTTTGTAGTATATTAAATTTTCAATTATGTACTTTGCGTTATAAATTAAATAATGAATTTGATTGTGATCATAAAATAATTTGATGGCCGCAATAAAATATTCTATATAATACTGAGTGATTGGTGTTGAGAAGTGCCGATCAACTCTGAAGCATGCACAAATTTCCTACAATTGGTTAATCTAATAAGCATGCACAAATTTATCTAACAAATTTTAAATGACGAGTTAATTTGTTTGTAATTATGCCGTGCATAATCATCAAACTAATTGGATCCTAATTCGATGGCGATGTTCATTTTCCACACTTCTTTTTCCTTTCATATTTTAATGTTAAATATTTAACGAGACTAAATAATTGCAGAATACGTACATATTTATATATAGCTTGCTACAACTCTAATGCTTACTGTCACAAACTGAATTTGAATACGTGAACAGCACCCAAATCTGTGTTTATATGATCTGCAAATGAACGTGAAAGGGAAAACAGAAGAGACGAGAAAGAGTTTTGGGGGGAATTGAATTTCTATATTTCATTCAAAAACTTTTTCACCTATTTTTATCTCCTAACTCCTAACTAATAAAAAATATCTGACGAGATGGGGTCTTACTGTAAAAATGCGACAGTGTTAAAGATCTTCACACTTATTAAATACTCATTAAGCTAACGAGATGAAGTCTGAGCTTGTATTGTTTTTTAATGAATAAGCATCGTATTGTCTTGGTTTTCAAAATATTTTAAATATACATATAAAAAATTAGCTCATTATACTATATATGCAGGTTAATTTGGAAGTATTGCGTGCCAATTTAGAGTCATAACTAGGGGTGTTCGATCCGGTGAACCCGGAAATCCGACCCGACCCGACTCTTTTTTTCCAACTCAACCCGATAACTAAGGGTCGGGTTGGGTTCGGATTGGAATTTTCCAACCCAAGTTGACCCGACCCGACCCGGTCTTTTTTAAAAAAAAAAAATTAATTTTTTTAGTTAAATGTATAGTTTTATATTATTTAAAATCTAAAAAAATAAAATAAATTATTTTAAATGTAGAAAAGTATATAAATATTTAAAACAATATTTTTGGTATTAAAAAAATACTTTATTTTGTATTAAAAATAAAATAATAAATACTTTTTATATTAAAAATAAATGAAAAATTAAAAAAAAAGAAAAACTCGACCCGACCCGACCAACCTTGACCGGGTCGTTTTGACCCGATCCGTGATCACCCCTAGTCATAACTCATCACTGCATGGCTCAGCATATTTTACGATCTCATTATACACATATACGCCAAGTGTGTCATGAAGGTCATATATATATATATATATATATATATATATATATATATAACAACTGGTCTCTTTTAGAATTTTGGAATTGATTCTTGTAATATCTTTCATAAAATTTCACGATCATTAATCGATCCACAATTCTACCATATCATCATTATAATAGACTTACAAGACATGCAATAAGTTCCCAATAATCTTGACCCAACCTGAAGGCGATCGATCTGTACATATAGATGATTGGAAGAATTCTGGTGTGGGCATCCTTCGGCCACGAGCACAATGCAAGTGGCCGAAAGGTCACGAGCACAATTTCCCAGACAGCGAATTCAATTATTGTCAGGAGCCCAATCAGCAATCCATTAATATGAAAGTGTATTTGTCATGCCTATTTGTAAAGTTGATTTCCAAATGCATGCATCATGCACCGTCTTTATTCGCAGCTAGCGAGTTAATCTTAGATTATGGTAATATTTCGCCATGCCTACATGCATCCAAAGATATGTGGATCCTTACTATGATTATGAATTTTATATATGGAAAAGGAAGATGCTTCATTTTTTTATTACCATTATCATGATAAAACAGAATCAAGTATATCTATCTATGAACTCCGAAGCTATTCATGTTAGTTTTTTGAAACTACGATTGTTTATGAGTTAGTGATCCGTTAACTAAAACTTTGTGGGAGGAGTTGGAATCCAAAAGTGATGGCTAATCATGTCCGCTTTCGTCTCCTGATAAAACTTGCTTTCAGCACTCATTACTTAATTGATGATCCAAATTATTTATAGAGATATCATTAAATTTACTAATAAACGTAATTAGAAAATAAATGTTGTACACTACTTTTCGTTGTTGTACATCCACGTAGTGGCCACTTTATGGCTACTATATATATCCTCTAAAATATAGTTGAAGACTAATAATAGGGGAAAGAGATAGGCCCGACCTAATAGAGGAATGGTGAGAACAAAAAAATTAAAAGTTTACCAAAAGAATTTAATAGAAGGAATGCTAATAAAAGTTATCCTCTTAAGTTAATTTTAATAAACGGAAAACAATAATCAAAATATTAAACTTAAATTTGTCTTAAGTTAGAGTAGGATCGAGAATAAAGAAAATATCTTCTAATTCTTCTTGTAACGTTTTCTTTATATCATTTACTTTTCATCTCCACTTCCTTATTTGCCCAAACTTACACTGGCCTGGAGGATGCAATAATACAGCCATTCAATGGGCAATGCTTCAGTGTATTCTTCACTGCTCGCGCCTTGAAATTCAAAACCTCATTCTTGAGACGGATGCTCAAACGGCGGTGGCAATTATCAATCGGAAAACTCCTTGTTCGTGACGCGTTATGGGATTGATTAAAGACATCTGGGTCATCATTGCTAATTTGTCAAATTTTATTTGTAAGCATGTTAGCAGAAACTTAAATGATGAGGCTGAAAAGTTAGCGTCTTTTGGTAGGAGATCGGAAACCGATCATTTTTAAGAGGATACTCCACCTCCGGAGTTTTCGAGAATCTATTTGTAAACGATATCCTTTTGATTCCTTAACACAGCTTATTATGCTTTTTAAAAAATGAAGAAAGCATAAAGCTGGTTTATCCGTTACTCCAATGTTATCAAAATCGGACCGGACCGGCCGGTTCAATCGGTTCAACCACGAACCGGCCGGAAATTCGGTTTGGTTTGATGTTAAAACTATTTTTAGCATTGAATCGGAAAAAATCGATTGAACCGAACTGATTGAATCGGTTCAGGCAGATTTTGAAGAATAAAATTTAAAAATAATAAAAAAAGGAAAGTTAAAAAAGGAATAAGAAAAGAAATATAACAAAAGTAAGAAAAGGAGGGAATAGACATGTCTAAAATTAAATAGAAATTGAAGTAAAAAAGGTAAGTATTTAAAATTGAATAACATTAAAATAGAAAATTATAAAAGGCATAAATAAAGGAAAGTGTTAAAGAAAAAGAGAAATAACAATAATTTAAGATGAAATTTATTAATATAGCATCTATCATCAATAAATAATAGATATTAAATTAATAATGATATATTTATATTTATATGTTAATCATTATTAAAAAATTTAATAAATAAAAAATATGTTATATTAATTTGTAACATTATTAATAGATTATTAGTACAATATTCATATACTATATCATATAATTTATATTATATTTTTATAATTATTATAAATAATATTATTTTAATAAAATTCGGTTCAATTCGATTGAATCCGATCGGATCGATCCAACCGCGACCCAATAGAAAGCCTGATTCGATCATCGATTACGAAAACATTGCTCTACTCCCTTCCCTTCCCACCAAGCAAATTGCATCAGATTGCATGCTCCGGTCCTTCCCAAGATCTATAAGAGATACTGCAACGCGGCCATTAAAAACATGTCACTGTAGGAGTCACTTGGCGTTAAGCCACCACAGTTGACTAGTTGTCTGTCTGTGACAGTGTGACCCTCACCCACCAGCTGCAAGCACACCACCAAACAAGGGCTGCTGCTGATACCTCATTATAATACAAACTTTGAATTAAATCAGATGCTCATTGATCCTTGCTAAAAGTTAACGTCAATAGTTTTTAATAGTTAAGCCTGAACAATACAGATAAAATATTGGACACCTATATAGGTCAGTAACTATCCGAGTAAATAAAATGTAAATTACATCAAATATCCTATAATTTTAGTCATTTTCTTAGCGTTACTCTCTAACTTTAATTTGTTTCAATAAATGATTTTTTCACCGCAGATTGCTTGTTTAACGATTGCATGATGGCGATAATGCAACATCTTCTCTTTTCTCCACATAAATATTTACTAACATAACAACATTAAAAAATAAAAATGAAAAAAATGTTAGAAGGAGGGGGTGTCGCCCCTCCCTCTGCGACCATGCGACCATCAGTGGTTGCCAGAGGGGGGCGAGGTCCCCCTCCTTCTCTGCATCACCGACAGAGAAAAAGAGGCGCCCGGAGGGCGACGAGAAAGATGGGGGCGATGCCTCCCCCCTCCTCTCCCTCTGCGACGATATGTACTAATAGTTACAAAGTCCTAGTAAGTATTAAAGATTAGCGAATAATCAGGGATGGAGCCATCTTAATGTTTGGGGGACCTTGCCTCCCCCCTCCCCTCCAAAAAAAAAATTTGTGAAGTTAACATAATTAAGGCCCCTTAACTTTTTGAAATGTTTTATATATATATATATAATATAATATAATATAATAAGATTCTTCTTGATTCTGTGAACTTAACATAATTATAATATGTTATTATATTTATGAGAGAATATATGTGTATATTTATAATATATTTATACTATATTAGGTGTATTTATGAATATATAATATATGTACCAATAAATTTGATTTTTTTCTATGAAATATTAAATTAGTTAGTTAAGTAATAAAATGTGAGTTACATATATCATTCTTTAACATGATAAACACAAAAAAGATATACATGATGAATAACAAAAAATATTTAAAATAAAATAAGATTTATAGTTTTAAATTATCTTCTAAAATAATATTTTTTTATTTTTAAATTTTGGTTAAAAAGTTTGATTATTTATATTATATATATATACATTTTAAATATTTAATATTTTTTAAGCGCATGATTCTGTAAAATTTTAATAATCTTTTATAATATTTAATGACTTTTTTAGAAACTTTAAAAACTTTCGTGTCACTCCATCTTCAACCATTTATTCTCCCTCATTGATCCTTGCTTTAATATTTTTTAATAGTTAAGCGTGAACAATACAGATAAAATTTCGGACACGTACTCAGGTCAGTAACTATCCGAGTAAATAAAACCATATAGTTGCAAATTATTAAAGGATGAGTGCCTTCAAATGTAGATAGATGATCACGCTACTTTGTCACATTTTTTTTTAAAAGAAATATAAATACATGCCTACTTATATAGATACAACACACATGTATATAACAACTTAATTTCTTTAAATAAGGCATATATGTAAAATTACCTTTTTTTGACAATCTATATTGTATATATTTACTTTAAAAGCCTATTTATGCATATAGCTCTAGACTAGTATTGAAAGCATATATATTTACAATTGACAATATTGTAAAATATATCCTTTTATTAATACACTACAAGAAAATCATCGATTAGCGACGGCATCGCTAACTCAGCGCTAAATACAATAGCGATGCATTAGCGTCGAATTCGCGCCACAGGCTTCACGACGCCATTTCTTCGACGCTAATAGCGTCGACTTCGCGCCTATGGGTATGTCGACGCAATTACCGTCGCACGGTGGCGCTAATGTGACACTATAATGATGCGAAAAGTGTCATCATGAAGAGCCAACATGCGTCGCTACTCCGATTCTAAAGAGGTGCTAAAATTGTCAACGCTCATCCGACGCTGAGTTGGCGTTACGTTGCAACGCTAATCGGATGCTAATGTGGCGCCATAATTCATTTTTTTGCGTCGCTACTGCGACGCTAATGTGACGCTAAGAACAATATATCCACCCACAAATATGTCACCTTCTTCATTCAGCCATTGAATTACTATATTACATTGAAATCCACAGATGATTGCTATTTTTTATATTACAATTGAAGCACCATCAAATTACATTACATGTACATATACATTTTCATTATATCAAATTACATTACATCACATATACATTTCTATTACATCAAATTACATATATCACAATTAGATTATATAAATCCTACAATGTCGAGGTCCGCGACAGAGAAGATGGGCCACCGATACGTTGGAGGAGGAGGAGGCGGCGGCGGCGTCGGAGTAGAGGTGGAGGAGGAGGAGGGGGCGGCGACGGAGAAGAGGTGGAGGAGGAGGAGGCGGCGGCGGCGGAGCAGAGGTGGAGGAGGAGGCGGCAACGGCGTCGGAGAAGAGGTGGAGGAGGAGGAGGAGGAGGAGGAGGAGCGGCGGCGTCGGAGAAGAGGTGGAGGAGGAGGCGGCGGGTACGGAGAAGAGGTGGAGGAGGAGGAGGTGGCGGCGGCGTCGGAGTAGAGGCGGAGGAGGAGGAGGAGGGCGGCGATGGAGAAGAGGTGGAGGAGGAGGAGGAGGAGGAGGAGGAGGCGGCGATGGAGAAGAGGTGGAGGAGGCGGCTGCGATGGAGAAGAGGTGGAGGAGGAGGAGGCGGAGGGAGGGAGTGGTTAAAAGAGGGAAAATGTGGCGTTCGGGTAAGTGGAACCGTCCGATTAAATGAAAGGACAGTTCGGATTCGACGAGCACATGGATCGCCATTTAGAGTCGCACATTTGGCAACGCAATATGCCACATTAATTCAATTCTGATAGATAATTAATTCTAAAATATGTGAAATAGCGTCGCAGATTGGCGACTCTAAAATTGCGACGCTAAGTTGGAATATAGCGTCACATTGTCATCGACAGTTTGAGGCGCTAAACTAGCGTCACAAAATGATGATGCTATTCTGACACTAAAATGGAGTAGCGACGAAACTGTCGACGCCATTGAGAAGCCATTGTATCGCTATAGATATGCGGCGCTAATGCGCCGCAATGGTGGCGCTAAAGTACTATAAAGTTATTAACTATGTATATATGTATGTATATATGTAATATATATGTAATATATATATATATATATGTATATGTGTATGTGTATATGTATATGTATATGTATATGTATGTATATGCATATATGTAAGTATATGTATATATGTATATGTATATGTTTATCAACGTTGTCTAAAAATTTTGAAAGTCATATGTCAATCAAATGAGGCCATAGAAGTAGAAAAGTAATTTTTAATATTTTTTTCAGCACACGAAGAAAAATAGATGAATACTCTTTTCAAATTTGGATATAAAAAAAATTCTAACAAAATCAGCATTTCTCAAAAAAATTTGAAAACTCTATGTCAACTAAATGAGACCATTCTGAGCACTCCCGAAAGGTCCGATTTTTTAGAACGCACATTTTTAAATTTCTTAGGTGAGACAAAAGTTTTGAAGAATTTTTATAATTACAAAAAATATATATTTTGATAATCGGAGGAAACGGAAAATACGTAAAATGCCTATTTTTTCGTAGCAATCCGATCTGGGACCGCGGAGAACCGATCGTTTTTATTCCGAAACTTTGCCCATTTTATTGAATTTCTTCCGACCTCCGATCGCCACGATTCTTGTGCGGGTGGACAGCTAGTGTCAATATCTACGAGTTCATAATTTTCATTTCGACTAATTCCTGCTGGACTCACGTCAAAGACCGTCGAAAGACTTTTTTTCCTAGATTCTTAACTCTACCGTACGACCTCCTAAAATCACCAAAATATACTGAAAAATCTGTGTTGCTGTGCTCTATGGAGGTACAAATTTTGTGATGATCCAACGGTCGGATCTCCAGCAATCATCATTTGAATTTCTTAAAAAATGAAGAAGCATTGTTCCTCCGATTTTGAAATTTGGGAATTAGAGTATAATGTATATGTATACGTATATGTATATGTATATGTATGTGTGTGTATATATATGTATACAAATTAATATTACCTAAATATGAATAATACTTAACATTACTTATATAAATACTTGTATATTCTTAAAATTCTAATGTTGGCGCTGCATTAGCTTCACATTAGCGACGCAAGCTTTGTGACACTCATTAGCGTCATACTTGGTCGACGTCAATATAACGCAAGTTGCAGGCGCCAAAATCGCCTCCTGAACTTGCGTCAATTTAGCACTGCACCGTTGTTGGCGCCAACTTGCGACGCGTCTTATTGACGCTAATACGACGTTATAATTTATCACGCAATTTCTAATCTTGACGCGTCATAATAACGTCTAAATAGTGTCATGATGGCGCTGAGTTTAGCGTCATTTTTTTGTAACGCGAATGCGACGTTGAGTCAACGCTACAGGAAGGCAATTAGCGTCTCATCTTGTTGACCCAACGTTGTCGCTATTTAGATGCTAGTAGCGACGCATCATTTTGCGTTATTATTTTGCATCGCTAAATGACAGTTTTCTTGTAGTGATATCACACTTCTCATTTAACAAATTAATAGATAGTTTTCAAATTGATTCAAACAAATAATAAGATGGTAAGGCGAAAACTATAACAATATATAAACATCGTGTTTTTTAATGATGATTAAGGCATGCATACGATTAAAGATACACAAAGAATGTTTTTAGCATAAAACAAAAAGATCAAATTATTCTTGAGAAATTCGTAATAATTAATAGCGGATCGTCGGACACTTTTTTACGTTGTTTGAGACTCATCGTCGGGACTCAATCACATATGAAAGAGAATGCTAGTACGACTTTAACATGCCACCTCGGATGGACTTAATTTCTTCTTGAAATCTCAGACATGATGCTATTTATAGTGCATCACAATGAGCAGCTAATTAAACTACAATTAGTAGTTAATCAGACTGCATATGGCAATTTTTGCCCATGCTAAACATGCATGGTGGGCCATTAAGTGGAAAAGCCCCTTTGGGCGTCCGGGTCCAACATATTCAATATAAAAATAATATGTTTTATTTTGACAATGATATCTGTTTGAAACATGTATAATTTATTGGGAAATGTATACTCATGAACAATCGATGTGAAGTACATGATCTATTTTTTCTAAAACAAATCTCTTCAAAAACATAGGTGACGCCTAACTTTAAAAAGAAATAAACAAAAATAAAAAAATATCTAAAAACTTAATAAGACAAATAAATATTATTTTAAATATCAATAAAGTATCTAGGATAATAAACACAAAATTATTTAGCTAAACGTTTTAAAGTAATTGAACAGTTTATTTATTATATATTTATAACATAAAATTATAGAATTGTATAATTACAATGGACTGGAAATTGATTATTGTTTTAAGTATAAATAGGACCATTAAAACAATATTGATTGGAATTCAAATCCTATGTAAGAACTATTAAATTTAATACCTGGTTGAAGATATATTGTTAGAAAAAATATCACTAAAGTCTTATGCAAAGGATATATATTTTAAATTCATATTATTGCATTAGCAAAACTACGAAAACAATTAAGTTGAAAAATTTTAAACACAAAGATAATATTTTTTTAAAAAAACAACATACAATTAAATTAGGAAGAAAACTATTTAATACAAGAGAAGATCTTGAGAGATTACTTCAATTCATATTAACAGGCCCGCTGGTCATGACATGCTATCTACAATATCATATAACTAGTTTAACTCTTAAAATTTGAAATAAAACAAATATTAGTTAGGTTTATATTTTAAAGATTTAAGATGATTATAAAAATATTATATCTTTTATAATATTAGAATAAGTATGATCTAATATTATAAATAAAATTTTAATGGAATATAAAGACTCAATATGTAATTTGTGAAAAAAATAATAATACATAAATTAATAATGAGAATGCCAAGTGTTCATACAAATAATTAAATAATGTAATTAATTTATATGATATTTAATAATGGGAATATCGTGTCAATATAGAATTAAATGACGCAATAAAATTAATATGAGATTGAGATAATAATTATAAAAACTATAAATTAATAAAAACATGACAAAAGATAGAAAGAATGGTGAAAGAGAAGAGGCCTTGATGCATGGCTTTATATAAATATAATATATATTTTTTTAAATCAAAAAAATTTTTAGGATCAAAATGACTAACAAAGTAATTTTATGGATTTAAACAAAACAATGGAAAATTAGACAAAGCTAATGGGTGGATTTATGATTATCCAATTTATAAGTTCAAGTTAATTCCATCCGATTTTATATTTTAAAAGTTTAACTCACTCGCACTTCACTCTATTTAAATATATCTTTAAAAAAAATAAATATATTTTTATTATAATATAGTACTATTTTTCGTAACATCTATAAATCTTGCATTTTGAATTAAAATAAATATTAGTTATGTTTATATTTTAAAACATTTAAGATGATTATAAAATATATTATGTCTTTTATACTATTAGGATAGATATTATTTTATATTAATGCATGTCTGTTGAAAAAATAGATTACAATTTTACTACCAATAATTATCTAAATAATATCACTTATTTATAAGAAAATAATATTGAATTTTCAAATCCTACTCTAAATAATAATTGGAGATGTATGGTTAACATATGTGATATTTCAAATTTTAAAAATATATTTATGGCCCTTCATATCCACTCTAATGGTGTTAAGTAGATATAAGATATGTTATTTTAAAATTTAAATTAATTATGATTTGTCACATTTAACTAGAAGTAATGAATATAAATTCTTATGATTATTCTTTTATTAGGATACAAACATATAATAGAACATAAAGAGTCATCATGTAAATTATGATAATTTAATCATGTTGTCAAAAGTTTAGTACACATTAATTAAAGATACATTTGTATATGATTATTTGTTATTACAAAAGAAATATAGTAGAACACAATATGTGATTTGTGTAAATTTAATCATGGTGTTAACATTTTAATGCACATAAAAAAGAATTTATATTGATTATTTTTAAAAAGCTATATTTTAAGTATAGCAGAAATATGAGCTTTTAATGCACAAAAAGCACATATGTAGAATATAAAAGAAAGAATTTAATCATGATGTCAATTTTAATATTAAAAAATGTAATGATACATAAAGGGTCCTCTTTTAATTTATAAAAAAGTCATGATGTTATAAATTTAGTGCACATAAATTAAGGATGCATTTATATATGATTATTTGTTAAATGGAATAAAGAGTCAATATGTAATTTGTGAACATATAATTGTGTTGTTAACTTGTTAATAAATATAAAGATGCATTTATATAGATTTTTTAGTATTAAAAATATAATATAATACAAAGAAGCAATTATAACTTTTAAAATTTTAATCGTGATGTTTATTTTAAACACATTAATTAAGGATGCATTTTATATTGATTATTTATTATTATAAATAAATAAATCAATGTAATAGAAAAAATGTCAATATATAATTTGTAATGTTAAAATTTTATAAATTAATAATGAGAATGTCAAGTTTTGATATCAAATATTAAATGATGCAATTAATTTATATGGTGGTTAATAATGATAATACCTAGTGACGATATAATAAATTAAATGATGTGATAAATTAATATGATATTGAGATAATGATTAAGAAAGATATAAATGAGTTAATTGGTTTATTCATTTTGATTTTGGGTGAAACTTTTCACGAGAATCATCTTTGTTGCCCTTTTAAAATTATTTTTTTTATATTTTAAAGTTAAATACGGGTAGATAATGATTTTTTTACATTTTAAAGTTAAATCCACATAGATAATCATTTTCTTTTGCATTTTAAATTTAGATTCGCATAGATCGATGTGAGTGAAATAATGATGAATTGAAAATTTCAAATTATGTTCGTGCAAACAATTACTAATCATAGGGATTGGATCATCATATCACTTTCGGAATACTTTCGGAATAAATGACACATGCTCTTATTTTCTAGCTTACCCTTACGAGCTATCAAAATTTAATTTGATCCATTTTGGAGGCGGAGATTCTCATGGAAGTGATTATTAGTGCACGTTTCTCTTTCGTGAGTTAATATTTATAAACTTTGTATAGAAACAAATTAGGTACATGACCAAGCAACACTAATTGTAAAAAAAATATTATATGGATGGTCAAGATATTTTCTTGAAAATAATTCTGTCATTTTTTTTTTCTATGCTTGGCGATAAAAGTTAGTTGATCAAAAATATTTTTGAATTGATTGCAACTTTGATTTTTGTGTTACCCAAATGTCCAAATTACAGTATTTAACTTGGGCTGGAATTTTTGTATGAGCTGCAATTTGTTAGGTCAAAAAAGCCTAAAGGGCTATAATTATTTGTAGATTTATATTATTTATTTACAAAAATATTGGTATATATACGATAAGAGTTTGAAATATATTTATTTTGATATTTTATTCATCCCACAAACTTGAAATATCGTATTAACATTTCTTTTCTTTTATAATTACACTGCTCATGAGAAAATAAAGAAAACTCATTATTGTGAAGATAGAAAAAAGGAAATAATTCATTTTATGCTTTTTAATTTTTTTTTCTTTTTGGGATTAATGTATTGCTCCAAAGGAATGGTGAGTGTGTCGATCAATTCATCAACTTAAATAACACATAAAAGTTATGATTATTTCCTTCTTATCTTTATCCCACCATCAAAGTACATGCCTAATGCCCATCATTGCCATCCAGGAGACGAGGTCCCTCTCAGTAGTTATGTCGAACAGATGCCGGGGCGGCGTTGCATACATATCGGACAGCGCACTCCAAATGACGGCGTCAGCATCGAGACTCATACGAACCATATGACGGTGGTTTTCCTTCCAATGCTGAAGGCATGGAATGCTGTGAGGGCGATGGTGGAACTTGGAAGCCGTGAACTTGTTGCTCGAGTCTGAGCCCTTGCATCTTCTTTCATTCTGCATCAGTCAATAGAAATCAAGTGCTTCCTTCGCCCCTCCAGGACATGGAGTTTCCGGATATAATGGTGCTCCACGAGAAATCATCCTTATCCGGCATCGAGTCGAGCAACCTTCGAGCCTCTTTGAGATCACCAGAAGCATAATAGCCCGCCAAGAGGGTGTTCCAGGTGCAGTGGTCACGTCGCGTCATCGCTTCGAACAACTGGCGGGCTTTGGGCAGCGCGCCGCACTTGGAGAGCAGGCGATTGGAATGGAGGACGCCACGTTCGGTCTGGCGGGAGGCGGCGATGACGCGATGGGTGGAGGAGGCCAAGTCGAGGGAGAGATGGGTAGGATGGAGTCTGCTGGCGACAGAGGAGGTGGATATATAGGCACCAAAGGGACTGTTTAGTATCAGAATTTGATAAGAATTAATCTCTTGTTCTATCTCATGCACTCAAACAGCACGAGAATAGAATAGGAATTAACCAATCAAATGCAATTATTTTTATTTTGTTCTTAATTAGAGCTGAAATTTGAAAAAGTAAAAAGAAAATATTTCAACTCATACTAGGAACAACTGAAGAACAATAAATGTGTAGAGAACAAATTTATTCTTATACTTGTTCTCGAAATTCATAAACTCTATACCCAACAGCCCCAAAGAAAATCAACAAATGGAATTTGGAAGAGCAGATGATTAATGAACAATCACATCAGAAGGCCAGAGGTTACGTCTTCCACTTCATATTTCTATACAAAAAGGAGTTACACTTCGTATTCCAAACAGAAAAAGAGTTAAAGAAGACAAATAACAAAAGAGCCAGAAAAAAGATAAATGATAATGTTGAATGCACAACGATTTGAAATTGTCTGAAGGATGATGTCTCTGCTGCTGCTAACTTATGTTTTAGAAAATGAAATAACTATTTAACTAAATTCAAAAATGATAACATGCTTTTATCCTATAAAGCAATATTTTCATAACTGAATCTATGATCAGATCGGACTCATTATTGGATCATACTTGGATGGATCCGAACGAGTTTGATCGAATTTTTTAAACTTTTAATCAAATTAATATTATTTATAATAATTATAAATATATAATATAAGTTATATGATATAGTATATGAATATTATACTAATAACCTATTAATAAAAAAATAAAATTATAACATAATTTTTATTTATTAAAAGTTTTAATAATAATAAATAATAATGATTAACATATAAATATAAAATAGATTATTATTAATTTAATATTTATTATTTAATGATGATGGATGACATATTAAGAAATTTTATCTTAATTTTTTTTATTTCTTTCTTTAACATTTTCATTTTTATTTCCTTTATTTATGCTCTTTAATAATTTTCTATTTTAATGTTATTTAATTTTAAATGCTTACTTTTTTATTTCAATTCCTATTTAATTTTATACATATCATATTTCCTCATCTTTAACCTTTCTTATATTTCTCTCTTTTTTTCATTTTTTAACTTATTTTTGTCATTTTCTTAATTTTTTCTCAAAATTTGAATTAAACTAGGTTGGACAAATTCAATCGATCCGGTTCAATCGAATTTTTCCAGTTAAATATCAAAATTAATTTTGACATGTGACTGGACTGAATCATCGATCGATTCACAGTTGAATCGATCGGTCTGGTCTAATTTTGATAACATTTCCATAAAGTATAAATTTAAATAAAATAACAAACTATCATATTCATTAGAAAATAAATGTAGTATTATTTAAAAATTCAAAAAAATAATTTTGCAATGTTCTAAATGATTTTTTATATTCCCATTTTTATTCGTCAATGAATATATTTGCGAAATGTGTCAGTCATTTATTTTTCGATCAACTATTGTTCTGCCTGATTAGGGAATGATATAATGAAATTGTTTCTTACACACATTAGCCTAATTATCTAAAAAAGATATATGATGTAATTTTGCCTAATGGAAGGTATGTAAACTATTTAGAAAACAAAATGTTGGAACTACAAAAATCATCAAACAAGTAAGTAAACTTTTTCCATGTCCGCGCGTTCCTAAATTTGGCACGTCTCAACGTCAATTTGCCCTATCTATCTATCTATCTATCTATCTATCTATCTATCTATCTATCTATCTATCTATATATCTATCTATCTATCTATCTATGCAATTGCCCACACAGTCGACTACTTATCTCCGTCTACGAGGTCTTGGACTACCTCATGAGTAATGACTCCCTCGACCCCACACCGCAAGCGCAGATGAAGGGGCCACAACATAAAAGGGGCATTGAAAGTACATATTTTATATCATCGACTTATTATTCTATGCAGTATCCTGCGGCATATAAAAATGCAGAATATTATTTTTTTTCCAACATAAAATTATGAACCCATGGAAAATAAAGGCACCCATGCATGAAATGTTAAATTCGAATTTCTTATTCTTTATTTTCATTTTTTCTATAAAAAATCATCTTGCTCATAGAGGTGTAGTAATTTTTTTAAATGATATGAAAAGATTATAAAATTTTTCATGTTTTTTCCCAAAAACTTCTAAAATCATTTTTAGAAAAAAAAATGAAGAACTGTTGCTCATTTTTTTCAAGAGTTTTTTTCATAAATAATTTGTCAATTTTTGTTGTCATCGTCGTAAAACCAAGCACTAGTCTGGCCCAATGCAGTAGGCCTTCAGAGATGGACCATTTTTTTGGAACATAATTTCAATATTGAATTTAATATGAAAATAATTATACAATTAAGAATTATCAAAATATATTAAGGTCCAAATAAGATGATCAAAGTATTTATGACTATATTTAATAATATGAAATTATATGTGTAGATACCAAAAAGTGTATATATAAAAAAGTTAAAGGGCGTATATATACCAAAAGATATATAAAGTTTAAAGGTGTATATGTTTTCATGTACTAAAAGGTGCATAAGGATAAAAAGATATGGAAAAATGGGTGTTTCCCACTACAAGAAAAACGCTGATTATCGATGGTCAAAACCGTCGGTAATCAGCTCAAAAATTGTCGATAATACAATTACCGACGGTTTTTCAGACGGAATCAATCTGTCGGAAAAATGCTCGCCGCAAATCGATTTGCGACGGTTTAAAAAAAACCGTCAGTAATTGTGACGGTTTGGACCGTCAGAACATTCCGACGGTTCCAACTGTCGAAGCTTTCCGATGGTTATAACCGCCGAAAAAGTCCGGCGGTTCCAACCGTAAAAAATTTTCGACGGTCGCAACTGTCGAAACTTTCGACGATCGTCGCATCTTTCGGTGGTCGGAACCGTCGGAAAGAATTTTTTAAAAATAAAAAAATTAGCGGCCGGATCCGTCTGCCCGCGGCAGGATCCGAACGGCCCCGGCCGGATCCGAACGCCCACGGCCGATCCGGCCGCAGGCGGCGGGATCCGGCCGCTCGTGGCCGAACAGTCGGATCCGAACGTCCATGGCCAATCCGGCCGCTGGGGGCCCGATCCGGCCGCTGGCGGCCGGATCGGCCGCCTGAGAGAAAGAGAAAGAGAGATGCCAGCGAAGAGAGAGATGCCGGCGGGAGAGGATCGCCGGCGATCGATGCTTGACGTCCGGCAGAGACTCGCCGCCGGGAGATGGAGAGGGAGAGAGGGAGAGAGAGAGAGAGGAGATGAGGGAGAGTGAGGGGAGGAAGAATTATAATAGAGGTATATATATATATATATATATATATATATATATATATATATATATATATATAAGGGGAAAAGATGAGAGAAAGTGGGAAAAAGAAAAAAAAACAGGATAACAAAATTTTAATTACCGACGGCTCCGGCCATCGAAAACGTAAATATTAATTATTTTTAAAGTTACCGACAGTTGTGACCGTCGAAAAAATATTTAGTTATATATAATCTTTATTTTTTATTTTACCGACGGTTTGAACCGTCGGTAATTATTATCGACGGTCGAAACTGTCAGTATTTGCGACGGTCTGGACCGTCGCTAGTTATATTAATAAAATACTCTTCATATGATATTATTATACATTTACCGATGGTTACGACCGTCGAAAATAATTTATTTATTTTTATTTTCGACGGTCGTAACCGTCAGAAAATCCGTCGCAAATTATGACGGATGGGTATCCGTCAGAAATATCGACGTTCCTAACCGTCAAAAAATAAAATAATAATATAACAAATTACATAATATATTATTTCCATTTCCGACGGTTGTAACCGTCGGAAAATCCGTCGGAAATGGAACCGTCGCAAATTGTGACAGATTTCAAACCGTCGGAAATTGCCCGTCGGAAAATTGCGACGGATTTCAAACCGTCGGAAATTGCCCGTCGGAAAATGGCAATTTTCTTGTAGTGCCCCCCCCATTTAAGTGGGGGGACGTTGTCCCCTATGTCCCTATCCGTGCGATGCGCATCGGACGGATGTACCCCGATTCCCCGATTTGCATGGGAAAAAGGGACGAACCTTCACGCAACGCCTCCTCTCCCCTCTCGTCGAACCGCCGCCAGATCTCTCTCCAGTCTCCACTCACCAGATCTCGCTCCTCTCATCGAAGATTCATCATATCTCTCTCCTCTCACTGGAGATTCATCATATCTCTCTCCTCTCCTCTCCGCGCAGCGCGTCATGCTCTCACCGGCGTTCCCTCCGAGCACGACCGTGACGAGCATGAGGCGTAGATCTCGCAAGCCGACAGGGACGCCGGGTCTCGACGCCGACTTCATCGTGTGTGTTGCCCCCGAGCCTGGTCTCGCTGTCGCCGTCGAGCCCACGTTGTTGTCGCCGCCAAGCTCGGGTTGCTGTCACCTCAGCCTCACCGTCGCTGCCTCCGAGCTCCGCCCACTTGCCCGCCTCCAAGCCCACCGCCCCGCTTTCCCGCCATCGGGTGTCGCCACCAAGCCTGCTGCAGACTCGCCCGACATCGTGCCACTGGCTGTATATTTACAGGAACCATGGGCTGTTGACACTTGCTGGATCGCTCGCAGGATCAGTGCTCTGCTCATCTATAACTCAGTAGTTCTTTGTAATAAAATGGATCTATAATATGTTCTGTAATATGCCTTACTTTCTTCAAATAGATCACTCTTCTTCACTTTCACTTTCTTCCGGATGTTATCAAGGTGTTCATGATATATCGATTTAAGCTAATTCATTCATAGATGTGGAAAGAAAAGAAAAAAAAATGCATAGCATTGAGCTCGTAATTTGATCCAATGTCCAATTTCTTTTGTGCAAGCTTCAACTTTGATCGTAAAGTAATTACAAGTGATGAACCTCTGGTTCTTTGCAACAAAAAATTACAAATTTGAAACATAAAAAATAACCAGCTTCAAGAAAATTGTTCCTTCATTTTGAGCCTCGTCGCCGGTGCGCTCATTCGCATCGTGCTCAGGATCAATGGGTGCGGCGAGGGGATCATCGATGCATGCGTTCACGGCTGGGTTGCAGTGTGCTCGAGGTCGACGAATTCGCAGCGTGCTCAAGCTCGGCGCGGTCGCAGCCTGCTCGGGGTGGTCAGTGAGGGTGTCATGGAGGAGTCGCTGATGGCGCGATGAGGTCGATGGTGTTGGTTCTTGGGGTCGGAGGTCGTGCACGAGAGGTAGATCTGTGCCATGGCGTGCTTGATCTAGTCGGCGGTGGTGCGCGAGAGTGGATCTGGTCGGCGGTGGTGCGCGAGAGTGGATCTGGTCGGCGGTGGTGAGTCCGCATTAGGCGAGGAGATCGGAGAGCTCGATGGTGCGTGGAGTGGGTCGGCGTCATGAGATCGAGCTGTCGTCGCAAGATCGGAGGTCGGTGTCGCGTGATCGAGCCGTCGTCGTAGGATTGGAGGTCAATGTCGTGAGATCGGAGGTCAAGCGACGATATTGAGTCAGCGTGGCTCTGAACGAAAGTCGTCATGTGAGAATGGAGGTCGATGCCCTAGAACCGCCTTGCACAATAAGAGAAAAGGGGACAAAAGATCGAAGGTTAGACTTTTGTACCCAAGCAAATCAAACCGGTCGAACATGAACCGGCTTCCCACCATCTCCTGAACCGTCCCCCCTAATCGGCCTTTTCTCCCTTGGACCTGTCTCTTGAGCGCCATCCATCCGATCACATATGACGGATGGAGACGTCAAGTGTTTGTTAACATAAGGTCGATGGACAACTTGTTTGTGATCGAAAAAGAGCGATGGAATGATTCACGAGCGACAACATTAATAAGTTTATGCATTCAATTTATTAAGTTTCCTAATTATTCATCATGATCCGATCTAGTTTTGCTATAAGTTCTTTCACATTCAACTCGTACATTTATATTGTTTTCATCTAAAATTGTGTTAAAGGTCACATATTTTCTCATATATATATATATATATATATATATTGTTTTGAGGTGGGTGTATCTCGGGGATCATTCGCGAGTTTTACGGAACTTATTAATGTTGGATTAAGATCTCATTTAGAATATTCATATTTTTTCATTGAGAGGTATAATCGCTCTAGTGTCGTGACTCGGTCGGCACGTGCCGAGCTCGGGCCGTGCCACGCTGACACGGCATGGTCCGAAAAGTTTGATTTGATTGGACCGGACGTGACTCAATATGGACCGAAAGTTCATCCCTAATTGTGACTTTTTTCGAGAGACCTTAGAAATTGAAAAATGGAGATTGCTTGCTCCACTGCAATGAATGCATTATTTCATCCTCGATTACATTATCTCTAACAAATTACTGACATGTCAGTAGTCGAAAAGTAACTCTAGACATTGATCAATTCATTACTTTCTCTACTCCTTGCTTGCTCCTTTTACTATTAAATTTGTAGTTAGATCGATTTTTTCTTAATTTAAAACCTGCTATTTCTCTGTATTATAAATTTTCTTTTAGTACTGATCGTGCTCCGCTCAAGATATCGTCGTGTCGTGTCGTGTCGTGTCATGGGCCAACTTTACATCTAGCCAGGATGATCGGGCATATCTATTACGATGATGAGCACAAGACAATGCTTTGCAGTTGACACTCTAAGATTTGTGGGAAAGTCCAATTTGGCTCTTGGAGAAGCATCCAGTCCAAGTGACACTCTATGAACTTCTCTTGTGATCTATATCTGCTATAAATTCAACATAGTTGATTGAAGGATGTGTATTCCTAAAAGTTTTGAACCATGCATAAATGAAAGTGATTATTTGATCATTATCTTTAGGATTTTGAGTGCGTTCAAGAAGATAAAAGAAAAATCAATCAAGAGTTCGAAGTGGTTGCATGCATCAAGCGTAAAGTGACAAGAAAATGCTTA
Source organism: Pontederia crassipes (assembly GCA_030549335.1). NCBI lineage: Eukaryota > Viridiplantae > Streptophyta > Magnoliopsida > Commelinales > Pontederiaceae > Pontederia > Pontederia crassipes. The sequence continues at coordinate 3,667,160 of CM060184.1, forward strand.
ACTAAAGTCACCACCAATTTTTATTATATATGCTGCAACAAGCACATACATATAATATCATGACATCACATTGGAACACAACGTAGACTTGGGAATCGACAATCATCACAGGATGAATGATCGATTGACTAGTTCGGACAAATATAAGGAAATTGAACATGCACACATTATTGGCGGTTCGCACAACCACATTATCAGGAAACTCCCATACTTGGTTCTAGAGGGAGGCAGCACTTTGTGATTGCTTCTTTTGGCTCCAAACGAGGATGTCTTGTGAAAGGAAGTGGCATACGGGCACCGTTCCAGGCTTCACCTTCAGGAGCTTGAAAGCCATGTGGTTTGGATCCCACCCCTTGGTGTCGGTGTGGCATACTACCATGGCCTCCACCTTCGTTCCATCCTCGCCAATCAAGTCCACAACATACCCTTTGCTCTGCGCCGCATGGCAAAAGAACATTGCGTATGGGTGGAACAACTCATGGCACACCACAAGCTTGTCTCCGAACAACTTGCGGAACCCATTGGGAGCGTTAACAGTGTACAATTGCAAGTTATTCTCATCATTGGTGATGGCAGTTGAAATGACCTCGACTTGGTTCTTACCTAGGATGTTAATGCTGAAGTCTATCATGCTCTCGAGGGAGGTGGAGCAGTGTTTCCTCTCGCCAACTACGGCTGGTAACTCACACATCTCTAGCGTATTCTTCATTTTCATGGCCATTGTGGATTTAGGGTCTATGGAGAGCTGGTTAAGAATCTCTGGGAGTCTGGAGGAGGAGAAAGGGATGGATTCTGCATCGCGACGAGAAAGCAAGGCAGCATCCTTGTAGCTGCTTCTTTTGATGGCCAGCTTAAATTTGACATCAGGATTGAGGTCCTTCTCCTGGAAGAAGATGGTGACGCTTGAGCCATAGCTAATTGTGTCACCACCTAAATCGTTCGTACACATTACATCTAAGTTAATTTATCCCAACGATGCTCTTCTCTTTTTTTTTTAATTACTAAGAAAGTGAGTAAACCAATTAAATTAACTTAACTTTAGAGGATAATGAACAATGAAATATTTTATTTTTTGGTCTATCTTTCAAGATTTTTTTTCATAATTACTGAATTTTTCTTGTGTTAGATAGGAGAGTGTGCAATTAAATTAATTAATTTAGTCCAAGGATGCTGCCACACTGTAACTTTCTATTGTTTTTTACTTATCTTTATCATAAAATGGGAAGAATGATCCATCTAAGAATTCTTTTATACTCATTGGATTTTTCTTTGCAACTATGAAGAAAAATTAGTAAGAATGTGAGCAAAACCATTCAATTAGTTCAACTTTAGAGGACAATGAAAAAGTTATTGTTTTTAGCTTACCTTTACCATAAAAAGGGAAGAATGTTCCATCCAAGTATTCTTTTATACCTGTTGGATTTTTCTTTGCACCTATGAAGAAAAATTACTAAGAATGTGAGCAAAAACCATTAAATTAGTTTAAGTTTAGATGACAATGAACAATGAAAATTATTATTTTTCGCTTGCGTTTACCATAAAAGGGAAAGAATGATTCATCCAAGGATTACTTGTTGGATTTTCCTTTGCACCTATGAGGAAAAATTACTGAGAATGTGAGCAAAACCATTAAATTAGTTTAATTTTAGATGACAATGAACAATGAAAACTATTGCTTTAGCTTGCCTTTACCATAAAGGGGAATGTATGCTCCATCTAAGGATTCCTTTAGACCCGTTGGATTTTTCTTATGTGAGCAAAATCATTAAATTAGTTTAACTTTAGAGCACGATGAACAATGAAAATAGCTTATCTTTACCATAAAAAGGGAAGAATGATCCATCCAAAGATTCCTTTATACTCATTGGATTTTTCTTTGCACCTATGAAGAAAAATTACTATGAATGTGAGCAAAACCATTAAATTAGCTTAATTTTAGATGACAATGAACAATGAAAATTATTGTTTTAGCTTACCTTTACCATAAAGGGGAATGTATGCTCCATCCAAGGATTCCTTTAGACCTATTGGATTTTCCTTACCTTTACCATAAAAGGGGAAGAATGATCCATCCAAGGATTCCTTTATATCTGTTGGATTTTTCTTTGCACCTATGAAGAAAAATTACTAAGCATGTGAGCAAAACCATTAAATTAATTTAACTTTAGAGCACGATGAATAATGAAAATAGCTTACCTTTACCATAAAAAGGGAAGAATGATCCATTCAAGGATTCCTTTATACTTGTTGGATTTTCCTTTGCACCTACGAAGAAAAATTACTAAGAATATGAGCAAAATCATTAAATAGTTTAACTGTAGAGGATAATTAGTAGTGAAAATTATTATTTTTAGCTTACCTTTACCATAAAAGGAGAAGAATGATCCATCCAAAGATTCCTTTATACCCGTTGGATTTTCCTTTGCACCTACGAAGAAAAATACTAAGAATATGAGAAAAACTATTAAATTAGTTTAACTTTAGAAAATAATTAGCAGTAAAAAATATTATTTTTATCTCACCTTTACCATAAAAGGGGAAGAATGTTCCATCCAAAGATTCCTTTATACCCGTTGGATTTTCCTTTGCACCTATGAAGAAAAAATACTAAGTATATGAGCAAAACTATTAAATTGGTTTAACTTTAGAGGAAAATAGCAGTGAAAATTATTATTTTTAGCTCATATTTACCATACAAGGGGAAGAACGATCCATCCAAAGATTTTTTTTACACTCGTTGGATTTTCCTTTTCACCTATGAAGAAAAAACACTAAGAATATGAGCAAAATTATTAAATTAATATAACTTCATAGAATAATTAGCAGTGAAAATTGTCAATTTTAGCTTACCTTTACCATAAAAGGGGAAGAATGATCCATCCAAAGATTCATTTATACCTGTTGGATTTTTCTTTGCACCTATGAAGAAAAATACTAAGAATATGAGCAAAATTATTAAACTAGTTTAACATTAGAGGATAATTAGCAGTAAAAATTATTATTTTTAGTTTACCTTTTGGATTTTCCTTTGCACCTATGAAGAAAATTTTCTTTTATCTTTAGAGGACAATGAACGATGAAAATCATTTTATCTTTTGGTTTATCTTCAAGATTTTGTCATAATTACTAATTTTTTTGGGTGCACGGATGAAAAATTGGAAGTAGAAGAATGTGCAATTAAATTAATTAATTTAGCCCGAGGATGCCCAACATTGCCATGCTATAACTTTCTATTTTTTTAGTTTACTTTTGCTATAATAGGGGAAGAATTATCCATCGATGAATCCTTTTCTTCCCGCTGACTTTTCCTTTGCAGTTATCGATGAAAAATTACTAAGAAAGTGAAAAAAATGATTAAGTTAGTTTAACTTTAGATGATAGTGAACATTGAAAATTATTTTATCTTTTGATTTATCTTTCAATTTTTTTCATAATTACTAAATTTTTTTGGGTCTACAAGCGAGAAATTGGACGTAGGGGAATGTGCAATTAAATTAATTAATTTAGTCCGATAATGCGCTGCATTACCACACCGTAACTTTTTATTTTTTTTAAGTTACCTTTACCATTATAGAGGAAGACTGATCCATCCAGGGATTCCGTTGGATTTTTCTATTGACAAAAAATTAGTGAGTGAGTAAAATGATTAAATTAATTTAACTCTAGAGGACAATGAAAATTATTTTATCTTTTGGGTTTTTATCTTCCAAGATTTTTTTTCATAATTATTACAATTTTTTGGGTCCATATAAGAGAAATCAGAAGTAAGAGAATGTGCAATTAAATTAATTAATTCTACAGGACAATGAACAATGAAAATTATTTTATATTTTGATTTATCTTCCAAGTCTCTTTTCATAATTAATAAATTGTTTTGAGTTTAAATATGAGAAATTGGAAGTAGGAAAATGTACAATTAAATTGGAATGTACCAATGCGATGTTTCGTCTATAAAATTCGAACTAATTGGCCGATCCATTCTCTCCTCTTTTATTTCCTTCAATTGTTTGATAAGAGTACGTACCCGAATAAATTATTGAAATAAATTTTCTCACTTTTTTTCAATGTTCCTGGGGATTATATTTTTCTTTAAAGACATCTTTTTCTTCTGACAAAAAAAATGATGCCTTTTTCTCTTTGTGTGCGTGAATAAATATTAAATAGTACCAGCACATATATTCACTACAACAAAAAAAAACTTTTTAAAAATTAAACACATTAGTTCTTAGAACAATAATTTTCGTCTTTAATATTTTTTAAAATCAAAATATCTTGATTCTCCATGATCCCTACAAGCTGATCATTAAAAGTTCTTAATGACCAAAAGTTTGTCATTAATTCTTAAAAAATGATTTAATGATCACAAATTAAATCTTAATTTCAAATGAATAAGAATTTAGACTAGTATCACATTAGTCTTTAATATTTATATTTTTAAGAATCAAATATAATTAGTCCCTAAAAATTAGTCAATAAATCATAATTTTATTGTAGTGATCATCTTAAGAAGATATATAGAATTAAGCTGCACGCATGCATACCCTTATTATCTAAAATCTTCGTAATGAGATTTGGCATGGGGGTGTTTGGAAGTGCCGACTGCCAATATTCCTCCTGCGGGCTCAATCCTGCATGGCTCTCTGCCACTAAGAGAAAGAAGAAGAAGAGGAAGAAGGAGAGGGCAGTGGCCATGGAACTCGCAGAATGTGACTCCATCGATCGTGCCGTGGAAAGCATGCATGGGATTGGGGGCATTACTTATAGCAAGACGAATGCTATTAAAATATACGATGAGGCATTTAGGTTTTGGACCATGCAGATTCAGGACAGCTTTTTGTTGAGCACGTGCAAATTTCAAATAATTACCTCCACATGAAGACATGATCAATTATTTGTACATCTCACATAATTGAAAAGTGGATCAATAATCAATGTACCGCTCACTAATATCATTATTGTACGTTATGTAACTTCAGTGGGTGGAAAAAAAATAACGGACCTTCAAACTTAAAATCTACCTTTTAAAAAAAAAATTATTTTTTCAGCAATTTGATTATTGAGACAAAGATCGAAAGACAATACTTTAATTAAGATAACGACTAATTATCACATCTCTACTCTTTTCTTCTTGCGACGTAGTTCCACTAACAAATTAAGAGGTTATTGATAAGAGATTTCTAATGCCTATCTTTGTACTTTAAAATAATTAAGTACTATAAATGTGTTACACGTGTATTATTTTAATTTTTTACTTTGACCATATATAATAATGATTATAAATAAAAGAATAAAATGACTTTAAAAGCACGGACATGTTACATTGTTGTTCAATGATAACTAATTAAAGTTTCATAACAATTCTATTATAAAGATAAATATGACATTTAGGAAGTGCGGTGATCTCACTTAATATAAAATTTTGAATCAACTTTAAAAGTTATAAAATTCTCATCACACAAGATGAGACTGCATGCACACAACGTTAGTATTAGAGATTCGATTCAAGGGAACAAAGCCGAAATCCAATGCCATACTATTGTGGAAAATGAAGAAAAACTGAATCCACATATGTTTGTTAAAGTAAGAAGGTAAGTACTACTACACTAGATATTACGATATATAAAGTTACACTAATTTTTATAAGTTTTCATTATAAGTAGAAAATCATAAAAGAAGAGAGCAGAACTAAGCTAAACATAAGGAATACATGAATACTAGAGCTTGGAGATTAATTTAAGAATTCAGTATCTAAGACTGGTGAAAATAGAAAAAGACAACAGCAGGTGTTCCCACTCGTGGACGATCTTATTCTCACATTTATCATCTCCTAAAGCCAAGTTACTCGTGCTTGTTGGCTACGGGATGTACACGATTTAAAACATCATCCAAAATGTATCAATCCCATTCCCACTGTCTCAAGGCATTCTAGGTGCCAAGTATCCAAATGGGGTACGAACTTGAGGGACTCTTAAGTCATAAACCGAGATTTAATTAACCTCTTGTTCACCCAAAGCAGACTTGAGCAGAGCTAAAAAAATTAAAATGTTCCAAGTGTGCCTCTCGACCTTACTTGATACAAACCATCAGCCACTCCTTAGACTTAACCTAGTTGCAACTCAATCTCTGGGCTCACATACAATTATTAAGAAATAAAACTACCCTCTTGGACAACGGTGACTAATGTTTACTAACAACAACCGCTCAAATAAAAAGAAACGACATCGAAAAGCAGAAAAACAAAAAATAATGATTTAATCTCAGTGCGTCTTTCTATTTAGACTCAGCATTGGTCCAACCTCTCAGGCGAAGAGGCATGAGATCAGCAGTAACAAAACATAGCAATGGAATAGTGAAATCAGCATAGCCAAACTCGACCTGGGTTTAGGATAACTCGACCCGGGTTGGGTCTTGAAAAATTGCACACAGAGAACTTGGCTCGGGCTACAAGATGTGACCTGAGTTGCATAGGTGCTTGGCCCGGGTTGAGCAAGCTCGGCCTCGGTTCAAAACAAAATCTGGCGATATTAAGTTGATTATCATGCACAAAATATGCATGCAATTATTACAACACGATTAATAATAAACATATAAATCTATCTCGCTATGATAAAAGCATTAAGTAAAGGCTAAACTTTGGTTCACAAAAGTCTAAAATTAAGAATAATTAAAGAGTAAAACTAGGGTTCAACTTCAGTCTTCCTCTAATAATAAAACTACTCAATAGACAACTATTTTGACATTAATACGAAAAAGATAATCATGAAAGTTGTACTAAAAGTTACATAGGGGACTCCTAGGAGTTGATTGATGCTTCTGCCCCGCTCCTCGGTAGAGTGGACGTCGCAGAAGATCGCCGAAAAGTATGGAGAAAAATCTCTGGAACGCACAACAGTAGCAATGACAAACAATCCTCTTCTGAGCGGCTAGAACACAAAAATTCATGAACATGGAATGCGGTCAAAATCTCCAAACAGTAGTATTTATAGGGAAGAACGTTCCCTAGGGTTACACGCCATTTTAGGACATTAATTTCTTGTTAAACAAGGAAAAAGTTTGAGCCATCTGATAAAATATATAAGAAAACTCATCCCGAGTTTTCAAGATACCCGGCCCGGGTTCAGGTGTCGCACACAATCCGTGTCGGACTCGGTCTCACGATCAGCCCGGCCCGAGTTCTTATACAAAATAGTATAACATGGTATTTATGCTCCAATTTCCGTGTTTTTTCGGTCCAATCGTTCCGCACATCCAAATTGAGAATCCTAAGATCAAAATAAATCAAACGTGGGTAGCTTTTGACTCTAACACATTTTAAAAAATTAAATAAGAAAAAAGATGCATGCTATGATAAAATTATGAAAAATAATCTAAATTATGCATGGAAAATATGTATAAAATTGCATGCATCAATTATTCATGATATATCTTTGAAAATCATAGAAAATAATATTTTAATAAAAATTCGGTTCAATGTAGTTGAACTTGATTAAATTAGTCGAACTATAAAGTTGACTCGACGTCTTATCCAAATTTAGAAACATTGAAGGAAATAAAAACCTCGTTATGGAGAAAATAGACACAATCATGCCCTAGATTATAAATTACTAAGTTAGGGAGCATATCTATGTGTATTTCTCTATAGTCTAGCTAATTTTCTGGACAAGAAAAGGTAAATGATTAATTCCTAATATTATTGGAGCCAGAATAACTCTCACTTTTATGTCTTTCACTTTTATGTCATCACCGGACAACACAACAGCCGCTCGCTGTTCGCCGGACAGAGCAGCATCGTCTTTGCGAGATGAGTGATCCTAGCATCTTTGTCAGGCTGCGGCTTTGGCATCTATAGTGACGCCGAGGGTGATGGCAGATGACGACAACGACTAGGGTGATTTGACCTCTGAGCTTCTCGACCTTAGGCAAAGTAGGGGCGGCGGTGGCGGCAGGATGGAATCTTAACACTTAGGGATTCCATTCTCCCTGTTTCCTCTCCCTATGTGTCCGACGAAAGTTGAACGAAGCAATCACGGTGGAAATAGGGGGAAGAACGACGAACAGAGAGGCATGGTGTGACACAAATCGTCCGATGAAGGTCGAGTGAAGCAGCCATGAGGGGGGGGGGAAGAAGGGAAGAGGCGGCGAAATGACTCGTGGTGAGCAGGGGGAAGAAGATGGGGAATAAGATTAAAAATAAACGATTGTGATTTGCTCCGCATCCCTCCAGAGAATAGGCGCTTTGGAGGTGCATTATACCATATGTATGGTCGATCAAACTTTCTTGTGAAATAAAATATGATTTTATTATGAGAAGAAAGTAGATAATTATGAATGATATCATGGCAAATTTAATTTGGACTTGGGCACTTAAACTTGGAAACTAGAAACGTAAACAGGCTGACACACCCATCCCACGAACCCGGCCCGACCCGGCTGGTCGAACCGGTCGGACTGGTGTCCGGGCACTAAAATAGCCCACGGGTCGGCCAAAACCCGACCATGCAATTGACCCTCTTTGACTCAGGTTCAACCGGCCGACCCGACGAGTTTGACCGACCCTAACGGGTCAAGTTGTAACATATATAAAAAAATAAAACATATGAAAATTATTAAAACTTTTTAGAATTATTATTATATATATCTTTACTTGAAATTTATGTTTTAACATTCTTCTTTATCATATATATAATATTTCATCGATATTTTTATTTTTTATAATTACCTCACGAGATTTTTTTTGAAAATATTCGATTGATGGTTCAATTAATGCTAACTTTATTTTATTATTTGATCTGAATATTTTATTATATTATATTTTTTGCTAAATAAAATATTGCATATTAATAATATTACAATGATCAATTTAACTTATTTTATTTTTTATTAATTTATATTATCCGGTCCGACCATTTGGTTCAACTCGGTCCAAACGGTCCAATCAATCGGTTCAATCCGGTCCAACTGATTTGACCATTCGGTTCAACCCGATCCAACCGGTCCGACCAACCCATTAGGCAATCCGAGTCAATGGCCGTCGGGTCTTACAAAATTGGGAAATACCTTATCAAACAAGTTATTATATATGCAGTTAATTTCTTTGATTTTTGGGTTATTTTCTCAAACCACTCATAAAACTATCACGATTTTTTAGATCTAACCTCAAACTATGAATTTCATTTTTTGAGTTCCTAAACTATTACAAATTTTTCAATTTGATACTTCTATCCAATTCCGTCGCCTTCACGATTATCTTTCATTTTTCACATTTGTGAAAAGTCCATTATATCCCTACCTTAAGTGTTAATCTATTTTTGCATAAAATAATATATATACTAATAGATATAAAAATTAATTTTTTTAAAAAATAAAAAGGCAGGAGGAGGACGACCCCCCTCCCCCGCGATCGCCAGCGATGGCTCGCCGACGAGAGCTTGCCTGAGTGCGAGCTCGCTCGCTCGCGCTAGCCCGCTTAGGCGTGCGCCGGCGAGAGCTCGCTCAGGGGTGCCGGCGCACCCCTTTTCTCCCTCGCGCGCGGCGAGCTCGCCTGAGCGCGAGCTAGTGAGTTGCGCACGACGAGGGAGAAAAGGGGGACCGGAACTCGCCTGAGCGCGAGCTAGTGAGTTGCGCACGACGAGGGAGAAAAGGGGGACCGGAACCCCCCCGAGCAAGCTCGCCAGCGTACGCTTGATCGAGCTCGCGCTCAGGCGATGGGAGGGGCATCATCCTCCCATGTCCTTTTTTGAATTATTTTTTAATATTTATTATATATCTTATTTTAAACCAAAAGAGGCTAACACTTAAGTTAAGGGTATAATGGACTTTTTACAAATATAAAAAATCAAAGATAACTGAGAAGATAGACATAATTGAACGAAAGGATCAAATTGAAAAAATCGTGATAATTTAAGAACTCAAAAAATAAAGTTCGTAGTTTGAGATTAGATCTAAAAAATTGTGATAGTTTAATGATGGTTTGAGAAAATAACCTTTAATTTTTTATACATTTCAAGAATAATACTTTTTACTTTCCGTTACCCTTAATAGTGAAAATGATTCCAATCGAACCAAAATTTTTATCCAAAATTTTCACCTGACTTTTTCAGATCAATGTAGAAAATTGCAAAACGATCCTAAAACTATTTTAAAAAGTAAAATAAAAAATTATCCACTAATATACAGCTTAACATTAAATTTTGAAAAATGGGTGTTCTGAATATAGTAGATGAGCCTTAACTCATACAAAACTATTATATGCTACAATTTTGATTTCGTAGACTTAAGAAAAATGATATTTGATCGAGTGCTAGTTTTACACCGTACAACACTATAAACCTTAAGACATGCATAATATTTGAATTAAAGAAGTATCAATATTGAGATCTAACATATGTAGCTTAAGGGTGTGAAGGGAAAACAAACAAAAATGAAGCAATATTATAATTTCACATTATGATAATTATAATACTGTTTTAACTCTGGATCTAATTTTGGGCTTTGAAGAATATCATCCATAGAAGGAGTACGACGTTGACGACAAACTAGCATTATTGCGATATTTTTTTTGTTAAAAAAGGAGACCCAAGATTTAGGATAAATTTTTTTAAAAAAAAAGAGATATAACTTTCGGGATTAGATTTAAATTCCAAATCACGAACGAACACATGACTACGACAACGTTCCCATGCACGCTAACTACTACGACGTAGACATGGCAGCAGAGCAGGCAAGCAGACATGTATAGATTAGAGAGGTATTAAACTCCCACGCACGATTGAACAAATTAACCATCAGGCAACGCTTTTTTACTAATTGTTACGGCTCCAGACGATGTGATCTTGTGCAAGAAAGTGGCAGACGGGCACCGTTCCAGGCTTCACCTTCAGGACCTTGAAAGCCAAATGGTCTGGATTCCACGCCTTGGTGTTGGTGTGGCACGTCGCCACCGCCTCCACCTTCGTGCCGTCCGCGCCCACCAATTCAACGACGTACCCTCTCGCCGGCGACGCATGGCAGTAGAACACGGCGTACGGGTAGGCCTCCGCATGGCACGACACGAACTTGTCACCGGCCAATTTGCGATCCCGTTTGGTACGATGGTGAACAGCTGCGGATTCTTCTCCTCCTTACTGACGACGGTCGAGACCGCCTCGACTTGGTTTGTCCCGAGGCTGCTCGTGCTGAAGTCCACCATGGACTCGAGGGAGGTGGCGCAGAGCTTCGTCTCGCCGACGACGGCCGGCATCTCGCACTCGTTCAAAGTCCTCGCCATGGACTTGGCCAATGCGGATTTGGGGTCTACTGAGAAGTGGCCAAGAATCTCGGGGAGTCTGGAGGAGGAGAAGGGGATGGATTCCGCGTCTCGCTGGGGGAGAAAGGCGACCCTGTAGCTGCTTCTTGTGAAGGTCAAGTTCATCTTGGTACCAGGTTTGAGGTCCTCCTCCTGGAAGAAGATGGTGATGCTCGGGTCGTAGCTGCTCGTATCATCTAATCTGCCCATGTAGAGGACGAAGATTGGTCCAGCTACCAATTCCTCCGCATCTCCTCCAATACTTGTCTTTGGATCTTCGAGTTGGAAATAGAAGGGGCAATTAAAACTAAAATAATTAAGATCATTTCGGAGCAATGAGCATTTCAGTACATTATTTTTCCATAAAAATATCATTTACATTCACTGGTTAGTGGCTCCTGTTGTAGCTCGACTTTAGTCTACGAAAGTAATTATTAGCGCAAGTGGAGAAAAAAAATCACCTTTATAATTATTAAGATTCATGATTCGAAATATTAGTTATAAGCATAAATACAACATGAGCCTATAAACTCATATATATATATATATATTTATAAGCTCTAAAAGCATGGACTTTCACACAAACTAAAAACTAAAAAATTGTACAAAATACGAGAAGAAACTCTACATTAATAGAAAAATAAAATAAAATTCTGCATAAAATAGGAGAATTTACGAAAATATTAATACAAATAGGAAAGTGAAAATTGTCACAATCTAAAAATATATATGTTATATGAAAAGAAAACCAATAAGATTTTAGTCAAACTCTACCACTAAGAAGTTCTGAGTTTTAATAAGGATCAATATTTTTTTGTTTGATATTGAAAATATCATTTGGTCAACTTTTATATGGATACTGGATTTTAATTAATTTGTTTAAAGGTCTATATACAAACACACAGAGAGAGAGAGAGAGAGAGAGAGACAGAGAGAGAGAGAGAGAGACAGAGAGAGACAGAGAGACAGAGAGAGACCAGTTTTTAGAACATCTCTAATGGCACTTGGCATGGGAGTGTTTGGAAGGACCCTGTGTCAATATTCCTCCTGCGGGCTTGATATTGCATGGCTTACAACAACAAACTGAAGGAGAAGAAAAGAACTTAATTATTGTTGTCGCGTTAACAAGGAGGCCGTGGAATAGTTATTGGAACACATGAATTGTTGTTATAAAGTGTGCTCTTAATTATTTCTTACTAATGGGAAGGAGGAGATCGTCGTTGAAGTGGAGAGCAAGCGTGCCATGGAAATCTACACGCAGAAGACGACCTGAGAAAGCTTGTACGGAGACTGTGTGGGTGTTGTGTGCTACTGTGCTCCCTACTCAGTGACGAGGGCAAGGGTCAATACATGGCTGAGGGGTCTATTTATAGTAGACTGATCGAAGACGCGTGCACTTTCGGATCAAGATACTCGAGAATCTGAAGACAATCCCGAATTCCAGATGGAGAATTATATATGGATTGTGGAGCCACTTGCATGTGGAAGGGCGCACCCCCCGAATAATAGTTACTTAGGCGACCCTTCTTTTGCATAGTTTTGATAAGTTGCGGAATCAAGGGGAAACCTTTTTTTCTATAAATTATTATCCGCATCCTTCATATTGAGCACGTTCATCTATAATTTGTTACCCATTTACCAACCCTTTTTCTGGGAGCTGATTTACCAGACAATTGATTTCAAATAAATTAAAATTAAATTATCAGTGTAACTTTTATTATCCTGTGGATATTGTCGTTGCTAGCATCGAGAATGTGAACCATTAAAGATTAATCTCTAATGAATACTTTTTGAAGTTCTAATTTATTAGTCTCGTAGGTCTCGAATCGGAATAATAGATTAAGCATTTATGCTTCATTTTGTTTGCTATAAGATTTGGAGACGAGGGAAAAAATTTAGGAAACACGTTTTAATGAAAGAAAGAAGAAAAATAAAGACAGAAACAAAGAAAACGTATTTCATAGGTAACTATACTTTGATTGCTGTTATGCAAAAGATTATTAAATACAGAAAGAAAAAATATGAATGCAAAATTCATGAACACGACCTGTTAGGTATATATAATAGAATATTGTTCCGACAAATTTTCTAACAAGGGGCTTTGAATAAGAGGACATTCGCATTTTGGAATCATAAGATGAAACAGCCTTTGGATACTTCAATTTACTTATAGATATATCAATAAGATTCCATGTGCCACTAGTCTGACGGATACGAATTAGACGACTCCATGTGCCGATCTCAATACCTCAGCTGCATGGGGAATAGCCAAAAGCGTCGTGTCTCCTTTCACACCTTTGATTTAACTCAAGTTGTAAATGAAAAACAGATGCATGAATGATTTAGCTCAAGTTGAAATTAATACTATGAATTTAGGACAAAAAAGATGCACTAAAGTTCATTATTAATTAAGCTACGCATGCACTTGAACAATGATAATATTTCAATTTAAACGGAAGCAATGTACAATTAATTATTTAATACATTTTTTTAAAAAATATTTATCAAACTATTGCTTTTCTTTTTGTTGTGATAAGTTCGGAACGGTCATTTGGGGTTAGGCATGATTCGCTAACCAGTCCTGCGAGTAAATTACATGGATCGTTTCTAACTTTGCAATCAATACTCCAACTTTAATTTATAACTGGAATATCATTCAATTTTAATTTTCTTGAATGCTTCGTTAATAATGAATTTTTTCATTTCATCACTTTCATGATCATCATTGTGTCCTTTCTCTTTCATCCACGTCATTTAAAAAGTAATAAAATAATAAATAATATAAAAAATACAAATAAAAAGGCGGCAGAGATGGGGCATTGTCCCCCTCTCTCTCCCTCCCTTGTGCGCTCGCCAGTGTGCGAGAGAGAAAGGAAGGCGTCGCCTCCCCCTCCCCCCTCCCCTTGCAACTCGTCCGCCGACGAGTTGCAAATGGAGGCCGACGCCCCTCTTTCTCTCTCGTGTGCCGATGGGCGTATGATAGAGAAAAAGAAGGTTATTGGCCCTCCCTTTGTGCAAGCTCGCAAGGGGACCGACACCCCCTTTCCTCCTCCATCAATCGTGAGGAAGAAAGGAGGGCGCCCACCCTCCTTTTCCCCTTCATCGTGTCGCACACGACCTTCGTCGACCGCAAAGGAGAAAAGGGGGTGCCAGCGAAGGACGCGTTCGATGTGGAGAAAGAGAAAAGGAGGGGTCTGCACACCCCCTTTCTCCCTCGCAGGCCGTGAGGGAGAAAGGGGGATGCCGGCCCCCCACAAGTTGGAGAGAGAGGAGGGGAATCGCCCTCCCCTCTATTCGAGCTCGTCAGCAAGCGGTGTCAGTCTCGCTTGACGGCTTTTTTTATTATTATTTTGTTATTTTATTAAATAATGTGGATGAAAGTGAAACGATCATGTAAACAAAGAAATCGAAAAATTGAATAGATAAAGTGTGCAAGAAAATCAAAATTTGAGAGTAATCCCGTCACAAATTGGAGAGATGAACTTATGCCCTTCTGCCATGATTGATAATTACATAAACGGACGAGGCAACGGGTTGAGAGAGGAGGGAGTCCCCTATTTATCATTGATAAGTAGCATGAATTGAGTAACTCGTTTCAAGAAGAAAATATGATTTTCCTATTATTTTTGTGTTTGGTAATTAGGAAACTTCTCATCATCGAAACCAATTTCATATTAATAAAAATTTGCGTATAACAATTGGGAAGTTTGTTTTCTAATTTCTATATACACACATAAATAATCAATAAATAATTTTAAAAAATTTGTTACTGAAAATCATCTATCAAATATTTTTCGTAATTGTGTTTGAGAGGTAGAACTAAGGAGAACAAACGTTTAGTTCCAATGGATTGATTTTTCTTAATTGGGAGTATTGTAGCACCTTTTGTTTTCAATTTCTTTTGACATGATTGATATTTTTTCCTTATTTTCTATATCTTACATTTAGCTCACAAATTTTTTATTAAATATAATATATTTATAATAAAAAATAATTTAATATTATTTATTACTTGTCATTTCATCCAAAAATTTTAATATTTTGTCACATATAAATTATTAAAATATAATTTGTTGTGTTTTAATATAACATTTTAAATTATGCTGACTCTTTTATTAATTAATAAAATTATGTTATATAATTATAATACTTATATTTTATTTAAAAACTCACTAAACTTAATTTATCACATGAATTTTTTTATATCATATCAATTTTTTAGTTCCTCTTCGTCACGTACCACTCTATCTAAACACACTCTAAACTAACATGATAAAACTCAAAGGGACCATTTGGCAATTAGAAAGTGATTCTTTCGAGTTCCACATGAATAATTGAATTGACAACTTAGTTCGGAATGCATTTAAATAGAGTAGAACATAATAATGAAGAATCATAAAGTTAATGTGATAGAAAAAAGTAGATGGGATAGATTAATTTTAGCGATTGTTTGAATAAATAATTAAGTATTATAAATATAAAATACATTTTTATTAAAATTATAAATTAATTTTTTTCATTAAAGTTGTTTTAAAAATGTATTATTTAAATACAAATTTTTAATAAATTATATTTAATAAATTATTGAAATTTTTTATGAAAGAATAACTAATAAATAATATTATATTAGTTCTATATAATATTTATTTTATATTTATAAATAAAATATTTTATATGTTACGAAAAGAGGAAGAGAGATATCGCACAATCACAAAAAACACATAAAATTTATGAGGTTCACCTTAAATCGAATTACATCTTCGGACGACGATAATTCTCTTTGTTATAAAATAATAATCATTATAAGGATGCAAAATAACCTCACGTCATGGAATTTATATAGGAAACTTTAATACAAAATAATAAATAGAGACCCCGTAAATGACGGGCGGCTTCGCCGTCCCTATTGCTGAAGCGTCTAATTACATAGGGCCATCTAAGGTTACAACTAGATTCAGATTCAATGCATTATTAAAATTATATAAGAAAGGTTAAAAAAGGAAAATGGTAAAAGAAAAAATTAGTTTGTAAAATAAAAAAGAAACTAACATCGATTGGCGCAATGGATAGCGGGCTACGCCCCAAGTGGTTCGACGGGTGCTAATAGCCCCGGGTTCGAACCTGGAGTCGCCGCGTTGGTCAGGTATTTATCCTTTACCGCTCCCGTCCCGTACCTGATTAGTCAGGTGTTAGTAGACCTGGACACCAGTAGGTCTAGATAAAAAAAAATAAAAAAGAAAAATGTCAAGACCCCTTCTCTTTGCAAAAATGCCCTAGACAAAAGCCCCCTTTTCGGCATTTATCCTCTTACTAACATATCGATAGATAGAGATAACATAAGAATGAATTAAGTATGATGAAAGAAGGTCGAACGACAAAGCTATAGACTGCATTCAGGCGAACAATGGAAATGTAGAGGGATCGACGACTGCTCTATCTAGCGACAGGCATCCGGGGTGTAGGTGCTCAGATGGCCACAGTTGATGCAGCCAACATTGCAGGCGAAATTGCAGGTGTCAAGAGGGGTTCCATGGTCTGTGGTGCACTGGCTCAGGCATGAGCACTACCATTTGCTATCCCGTTCAGCATTGATGGTGGCGGCAGGATGTTCCGTGATGGGATGTTCCGCGAGGGGTAAGAGCGATAGCCGACGGAATCACAGGTAGGCTCAATCACAAGTCAAGAATCACAAGAAAAAAAATGAAGAAGAGAGAGAGAGAGAGAGAGAGAGAGAGAGAGAGAGAGAGAGAGAGAGAGAGAGAGAATGAAAAATAACCAAAGTGATAAGAGTTTCGTCGTTTTCATTTTTCCCTACACTAGGCATAATCTTTTGAAACCATAGTGGTTTTGAGAGGTTTTAATCAGCACCGTCGATCTACAACCAATGCCCAATATGAAGGCGACTCAAATATATATATATATATATATGTATATATATATATATATATATATATATATATGAGGTTTTATGGGGGTGTAACCTCCAACCTCAGAGCCGTCCGATCTAACGGACGGATGAGATCATCTCGGGAGATTAGGGGTCGGATCGCTCTTCTTCAATTCGCCTCTTTCTTGATGGAGGCCAACGGCGGCGCAATGGTGCGGTCGGTGGTGAAGGAGAAGACGAGGAGAAGAGGAGGGGAGGTCGATGGGTGCGCATGGTCACAAGAGAGAGGGAAGGGGAGAAGGGGGCATCGGTCGTAGGCGAGAGGGGCGGCGGTCGCAGGGCTCGACGATGATGCTCGACACAGTGGCGGGATCTTGCACTCGGCGACGATGGGATCGGATGCTCGACGGTGATCATCAGAGGAGTGGAGTGAAGAGAGAGAACGAGGGCGAAGGGTCAAGGACGTAGCATCGAGGGGATCGCCGGATGAGGGCGACGCACCATCGAGGGGATCGCCGGATGAGGGCGATGCACCGTCGAGGGCTTCGTTGGTGGTCGCTGGATGGAGAGCTCACAATGTCGCTTGAGGATTCTGCGCGCAACCTCCTTCCTCTGATCCAACAATCTGGCAGGAGGTCGAGGGCACCCTCGAGCTCGCACGCGGGGTCCAGCATCGATGGCTTCGTCGGTGGTCACCAGTGGGCTCGCTTGGACTCTGGCGCTAGCTCGCAAATAGGAGGTTGGCAGCGGATGATCCGCCCCTTGTTTGCAGGCAGACCCCCTTCCTCTGAGTCGACAATCTGGCAGGAGGTTGAGGGCCTCAGCGCCCTCTAGCTCGCGCACGGGATCCAATGTCGAGGGCTTCGTCGGTGGTTGCCGATGGGCTCGCTCAGACTCTGGCGCTCGCTCGCAAGCAGGAGGTCGGCGGCGGACGATCCATCCCTCGTTAGCAAGCAATCACACACATAATCTCCAGATCAGATCTGAATCGTCCGTTAGATCGGACGGCTCTGAGGTGGGAGTTTACACAAGGTTACACCATAAGGGGGTTACACCCCCTTTAAACCCATATATATATATATATATATAGGTGTAACACTCTTTTTATGCAACCTTGTGCAACACACGTAATCTGGATCGTTAGATCAAGTGAATGGTCCATATTAGATTGATTGCATTCCTGCAAGTGCCACCCCCTTCTTCTGATTGGGTGACCCATTAGTGCCTGTCTTTGACCCATCGATGTCGAGGTACCCCCACTTCTGCGACCCATCGGTGCCTATCGTCGGTGACTCACAGGTGCATGTTGTCGTCAACCGCTCGATCGCCCGACCCTAACCTCATGCGAGATGCCAGCCATGGTTGGCGAGAGGAAGCTCTGTGCTACTTCCCTCAAGTCCATGGTGGACTTTAGCTCGGGCACCCTCGGGATGAACCATGTTAGGGCGGTCTCGGACCGTTGCCACCAAGGAGAAAGAGAAGCCAGAATTGTTCTCCATTTCTCCTTACGGGATCCACAAGTTGCCCGGAGATAAGATAGAATTACTCTCGAAGTTAATTTTTTTTACCTATAGATCAGTGTTGTCGTGATCGGACAGGACTGACCGGTCCAACCGGTCGGACCGTCGACCGGGCGACAACACGGTCCACTACCAAGCCTAAAACGGAGATGATATTGGACTGGATTGAATCAGTCAAAAATTGGATCAAACAGAAAAAAACCAGATCAAACCATGTTTCAGACAAACCAGCTGATTAAAAAACTAAAATCAAAAAATCAAAAGCCCTAAATCTCTAAAGTCCAAACAACGGCCGCTAAAGGGACAAAGACAAATAGAAAAATCCCCAAATCCACGTGCAACTCCAGCAGCAGCAAAGGTGACCTGCAACACAAACGATCTCGACCGGCACGGGCATGAGCGGCAGCGAGGCGGGCGGAATTGACAGCGCTTGTGCTCGCGATGCTGACTACGCTCGCAAGGCCGACTGCATGTCGTGGACGCCTGCACTGGTTCCGCTGCCTGCACTCGTAGCGCCGCCTGCGCGTGGCCGCCTGTGTTCGCGTGGCTGTCTGCGCTTCATGGGGCGGCCTGTGCTGTCGCCTAGGCTTGCAACATCCCTGGGCCCTGAGCTTTGCGCTTGCGCTTGCGGCGGCTGTAACCTTGTCGTCGACAGTTGGTCGAGAAGGAGGTGTTGGTGAGTGGTGAGGGCCTTGAGACATCGACATGTAGGTTTGAGGTGGAGATGGCCGTCATGAGTTGGTTTGGGAGTGTTGTTACTTTTTTTGTTAATTAATAGTTATATTAATGTTATTAATTATGTTAATTGTGTCCTGAAATGTGATTAGTGATTTTTTTGTTAATGTAATTCAATAATTATTGATGTAACGGGAATGTTTTAAAAAAGTTGATTATGTTACGTAGGATTAAATTATGATGTTGTAGAGAGTGGAAGTAGTACTAGTGAATCTCATATTAAACTATAATATTTTATTATTAATCGGTTCGACCTGAAACAAAGATTTTTTCGATTCGTAGTCCGGTCCGGTCGTGAAAACATTGCTATAGATTAAAACTTTTTAGATCTCAAATTTTGGAAAATAAAAGAATGCATAGAGTTGTAATGTTGTAAGTTGGAATTTAAGCCTCCTTGCTGACTGTTTTGCTCATGCTTGACAGAAAGAATTTTTGCTATTATTCTACCTGCTATTCCATGTTTTGCTCCATGCTTGATAGGTGTGGATCTTAGAACCTGCTGGGATCCCTACTGCAAAATCAGTATACAAAATGATCAGCAGGCCACTTGTGCCGCCACCCCTTCCTTAATGGTCTGGCTGGAAAGTGATATGGAAGCTCAGGATCCCCCCAAGATCCAAGTTTTTTTATGAAAATTTGCCCACAACAGATTACCAACCTTGCATATGCTTATAAACTTCCACTCATCTATTAACCCATGATGTACTTTATGTGGTTCGACTATTGAGACAAATATCCATATCTTTTTTAATGTAGTACTGCCTTTCTATTTTGGAACATCTTCCAATCTTATACCAATTATACTTTCAAATTCAGCCAACAGTGGATTTGGACAGTGGGTTCTGGAGGGCCAAGACCTACCAGACTCAAGGTCTCGTTCCCAAATTTAAACCTTGTATGCCTTAACCTTATGGGGGATATGGAGACTTCGGAGACTTCGAAATGATGCATACTCTCTTCTCGCCAGACAACTGTTGGGGTGCCTGGTCGCAGATTTTAGCCCTCTATCATGAACTTAATTCACACCCGAACTCTGAGAGAACTTCCTCGTCGAATCATACCTTGGTTCAATGGGAGCTCCACCCATGTTTTACTTCAAACTGAATGCAGACGGCTATTTTCTGAGCTCTAGGTTGGGGGAGGTGTGTGTGTGTGTGTGTGTGGGGGGGGGGGGGGGGGGGGTGAGCCGGTTACGTGGTCAGAAACTCATCCTCCTTTTTTTGTTTGTGCAGGTACGTTGTCGTCGCACTTTTCTTCAATGCTAGCAGCAGAACTTTGAGCAATATGATGTGGGCTTTTTCATTGCATTCGACGGGATATCTCAAAACTCATTGTTGAGACTGACTCCTCGGCGGCAGCTGCTATTATCAATAACAAAATGTTATGCCATTGAAATTGAAGAACATGTTTTGTGACGTCAAAGTTGTAATTTATAATTTTCTTTACTTTAAATGTACTCACATGCAATGCAAATACAAAAATTGTTTATTTAGCTAATTTTGGGAGGTAATCATTTTAGCAAATACAACACCATCCCCCCCCCCCCCCCCCCCCCGATTATCAGTAGTTTGTACCTGATGCTACATTTTATAATAGTTAAGTAATCGTTTTTAAAAAAAAAGATTATTTCAGCGTACTTTTTAAAAGTATGACTGTGGATACGTTTACACATTATGTCCAATTAATAATATATAAAAAAAACGTGGAATTAGAATGTGGTGGATTGGTATGACTTGTATGCCAAATGAATTTGAATTGAAATGCTACTCATAAAAATTATCTTTCCCAATATTTTCATATTTATTTTTTATTAGACACTGGGTTTTCCATTATAGAAAAAAAATCTACCTCTGGACTGATTCAAGGCGATCCATCACGAAAACCTTAGAATTCTGACAGCATTTCATATATTCTTAAATATTATAGTTCTGGTACACATGTCACGTATCCGCTACGTAGACTACTAAACCATGCATGCATCTCCAGACTCCCTGAAACACGCACTTATCAACCGGCAACCTGAACCTGTTCCCTAGTTGCCACGGACCCAGACGACATGGTCCTGTGGTAGGAAATGGCAAATGGGCACTGTGCCGGGCCTCACCTTGAGTACCCTAAACGCTACATGGTCAGGATTCCACCTCTTCGTGTCGGCGTGACACACCGCCAACGCCTCCACCTTCGTCCCGTCCTTCCCTACCATGTTCACTCCGTATGCCTTGCTCTTTGACGTCGCATGGCAAAAGAACAGAGCGTAGGGGTAGGGCTCCGTGTGGCACGCCACTAGTTCGTCTCCAGCCATCTTGCGGACGACCGTGATCGTGTACAACTGCGGCGCCTTATCTTCTTTGGACAAAGTGGTTGAAATGGCCTTCACACGGCGCGTACCGAGGCTCCTCGTGCTGAACTCCACCATGGATTCGAGGGATGTGGCGCAATATTTCTTCTCCCCGTCAGCCGCCGGTGCCTCGCACTCTTGGAGTGTCCTCTTCATGGTCTCGGCAGCAACCGTGTTGGGCTCAATGGAGAAATAGTTTAGTATCTCCGGAAGCTTGGCAGAGGAGAACGGGATGGACTCCACTTCCCGGCGAGGGAGGAACGAACTGGAGTCGTCTGAGCTGGATTTAGCGAACCAGAGGTTCATCTTCGCACCGGATCGCATGTCCTTCATCAAGAAGAAAAGCGCGACGTTGGGGTCTTCGTGGATTTGTGTCTCGGAAGCCGCGTACTTGTACAAGAAAGGCAAGTGCCATGGCTGGACATTGACAACCACCGGCGGCTTCCCCTTTCGACCGGCGTGAACATTGACTCCGCCGTGGCCAACATTGACGCTCGTTCCGCCGCCGGGTTTTCCCTTGCCGGTGTTCACGTTGACGCCGCCTTGGCCGACGTTGACGCTCGTCCCAACTCCTGGCTTTCCCTTGCCGGTTGTGTTCACGTTCACGCCGCCGTGGCTGACGTTCACGCTTGTTCCCCCGCCAGGTTTCCCCTTGCCGGTGCCCACATGGACACCACCTCCTCCGACGGTGACCGAGGTTCCACCTCGTGTGTTCACGTCGATACCTCCCTTGCCGACAGTCACAGAAGTGCTGGCCTTCTCCTCCGTGAGCGCATCTTTAGATGAAAAATGAATTATTACATATAAGATATAAGGAAGGCAAAAGGTTAACTCAAAGTTAATAATGAGTTTTTGCAACGATCTCATGTATGACCATGACTTCATACATGCATACGTAAGAAAAATATATAACAACTTAACAAAAGTTTCATATATATGCAGAGGATAAGATTGATCAACCATGATTTATGAGGTCGCTGATGGCAGTTGGCATGGGGGTGTTCGGGAAGACTGAGTTCAAGTAGACCACCTGAGGAGGTAATGCCGCATGGCATACTGCTGCAAGCTGAAATTAGCAGAAGGGAACATATATGGCAAAGTGTCAGATCGATACCACTCACGATCACTTGATTACAGGACAAAAATAAACGAGTTTTCATGGAAATCAAATGTGATCAGACGTTATAAATTAAGCTTACTAAGAACAAGGACAGCAGAGCAATGTAGCGATCCATGGACGCAACGCAAGTCGCAAGTACTTCTGTTGTTTAGCAATGATCGACCACTATTCCACAGCTTGGACGTTAATCAGAATTGGACATCGTATTTATAATGGAGTGTGCAAGATATATTCGATTGGGATTGGATCTCTCTCTCTCTCTGTGTCTCTCCCATTCAAGGATAACTTGAATTAATAGAGAGTTGGGAGTCTCAACTGTGCCCTGATCGATCTGCTTACCCATTTATTTATCAATATACTCTGGAAGTAGATTCTGGAGGAGTACTGCTAGCACTGCTCACATACATGTATGCAAACGTTATGATCCAAGAGGTGAGGCATGATTCAACGATCCCACCATCCAATCCGTATTATACTCGAACCATTCCTCTCCTTTTCTTCTGTTTCAGTGGGTTCTGCAACTGGTGAGTGATGAAGCTCATCATTTCGATCCTAAGTGTATATATAAGATTTACCATATCTAATTAAACTGGAAACTTAGAAATGTATGATTTATGGACACATCTTTTCGTCAAATTTCTGGATATAACATATGATGAATATACATAATGTGTGTGTCCCTGCAGTTAATGCTGCTTGACGCTTAAATGGAGGCAGGTTGGAGTTGGCAGTCCGGAAGGTGAAGGTAACAGCCGATGCATATAATATGACGTACAAGGCACCGCCGTTCTGGCCGGTGCAGTAATTAATCGACCAAGCGCCACGTGAACGGAGCGCAATTGATCGAAGTTGGGGCCTTCCAAGTTCCAATTACTAAGTCACAGCAATAACACACAAAAAAAAAAGAAAAAAAACGAAAATAAAGTAGTACCATGAATAAATTCGCAATTGGGTCCATGCATGCATAACTGCATCTGGATGTTAAAACCGCAAGCATGCAATTGAGAAATACAAAAAAACTTATACACATAAAATTAAACAATATGAAAAGTTGAGATTACAGATCAAGTAGACGTATAGTTTTTAATGTGATCAAGATATAGATTTTATTCTCACTTTTGTTTGATCATCTTAATTAACTATAAGCTTTGGTCTTAATTTTAGTCGATTCTACACAAACACATTTGGGGAATACACCTTGACACTTCCATATATAATTATAATTCTTAGTCCAATGCATTTTTCTCCTTTTCTATTGTTTAATACATTTTTCTATATTTTATTTTTACATTTACCGTATGACCTTACCAAATTGTATATTGTTACAAATAGAATGATTGAAAAGGTGACATTCAGATATAACAACAAAGGAGAGATGCAAATAAGAAGAAGACTAGCACATTTCAAGGATTTTATTACAAGATTAAACATGTCAACAAGGCATTATTACAGAGTATATTGAGCAGAAGCGGAGCTGCAAATAATACAAGCAGATTAATTCAAGAAGAAATGGACAGCATGTAGATAAACATGTTAACATACATAGTAGTATACAAATGCACATGTAAATAAAAGAAGGAAACAACAGCTGTTATAAATAGTTAGTTATAGCTGTTACAAACATGTTCACAATGTTACATTTGGCATATAAATACAAGAAAAGATTGAGACATAATCTTATCTCTGAGCCATTTTTACAGTGAACAATTCTTGTATTGTTGGAGCTTTTGGGTGCTCGAAATTCCATTATCTTTCTATTTGCATTTTCCTTTTCTTGTATGTGTGTTTTTTTGGTTGCTCTCCAGCAAGATTTGTTTCCACATAAAGGTTAGAACCCTGTACATCACTAAGAGATAGGAGCTAGCAGAAGAGGTAGAATCATATAAGGGAATAGAAATATTACCTTGACGTGAAGTGCTGGACACAAGAAAATAAGGTTCCTGGCTGTTGCTGAGGAGAGATCTTCAATCCTTAGAAGGTGGATGATCCTTAGTGCTGCTACAATAGTGGATCAGACTCATCATCTGAAAGGAAGAATTAATCAGATCAAAAAGGAAAAGACCCAAAGCTAACCCTAACTTTGGAGAAGAAAACTCACGGCTTGAAGAAGAGAAAAGGTTGGGGATCTACAGTATAAATATCTGCTTTTATATTCTGTACGATGGATTCTACGTGGGCTTAGTGGGCTAGGCTATTGTAATTCAAACATTGGTGCTCTTGTTGTTGTTCTTGTTGAGTTTTCTACAATCTTGATACAAATCTTAGCATTATTGAGGAAAATTTCTACAATCCTTGATTTGTTTCTGCAATTCTGATAAGATTTTGATCAATTTGGGAGAGATTTCTGCAAATTTTGATAAGCTTTTGGTATCATTCTTGAATTTTAGAAAGGACTCTGCAATTCAGAAAATTCCCTACATTTTTTTATCATGGCAGATGAGATCAGATGGTCTAGAATGGAAGAGTCAATGGATAAGCTACATGCTCTTATGGAACACAGTTTAGGGCCATTAATGAAAAATTTCATATTGTCCATGAAAACTTGAATGCATTAAGATTGAAATCTGATGATCTGAGCAATAGATTAAACTCTAATATAGAAAATAGTTCTGATGGTGATCATAAGGTTGTAGATGCTATTTTAGACCATCATTTGGAAAGTCTAACTTCTGATGCTTATGTTCATAAGGTTATAATGGAGCTCCCTAAATTTGTTGGAACTAATTCTACTGAATGGATTTTCAAGACTGAATAATTTCTAAATTTTTATAATATTTCTGAAGGATCTAAAATCACAATGGTCTCAATGGCTTTTGAAGAGGAGGCACAATAATGGTACAGGTGGATGCATCAAAATAAGCAATTGGATTCTTGGGATCATTTTGTGAAGACCTTGAAAATAAGGTTTGAAGTTTCAAAATCTGAACCTAAAACCTTAGTGCAAGATTATACATTGGTCATGTTGCAAGAGAAGTTGGAGAGATTGCACAGCCACTTCCTAGTTCAGTTGCTTCTATGATCAATTCAAATGCAATATCTATATCTGAAATGCCTGTAAAAGAGTTGTTACCTACAGAAATGATGACCTAACGTAAAACAGAACTATGCTATCACCAACTTACAGGACAAGTGAATCTACAAAATGTCAGACTCTATTATCAAATGTTTATTAGTCAATTCAATTCAGAGACAAATAATATTCATTTTAAGGTTGAGATTGTTTCAAATGAAGTTGTAGATAATATTTCTTATAGGATGTTCAGTATCAGTTTCATTTGTTCTCAGACAGTCAACATATGAATGTCCTACCATATAGATTCCCTTTCGAAATTATGTATGGTCGTAAACCATCAACAATTCCATCTTATAACAGGAATCAATTACAAGCTCAGGCCAGGGATTTATTTTTCCATTCCTATAAGAAATGATCACTAGCTCAAAGGATAAATCACCATATATGTTTGATAGTTTCATGGACAGTTTCTTATAGGCACAAGCATTGTGTCAGAGTTTATCAGAACCCTCCTATTTTTCCTACAAGCTTTATTAGAATTCTTCGTTCGGTGGAGAAAGTTACAGATTAATAATGTATCATGGGAAGATTATGCTCCTTTCTAAGTCTTTTCTTAGTTTAGACCTCAAGGATGAGGCCTGTTTTCGTTCTAGGGAGGAAATTATTACAAATAGAATGATTGAAAAGGTGACATTCAGATATAACAACAAAGGAGAGATGCAGATAAGAAGAAGACCAGCTCATTTCAAGGATTTTATTACAAGATTAAACATGTCAACAAGGCATTATTATAGAGTATAATGAGCAGAAGCGGAGCTGCAGATAATACAAGCAGATTAATACGAGAAGAAATGGAAGTAGATAAGCATGTTAACATACATAGTAGTATACAAACACAAATTTAAATAAAAAAGGAAACAATATAAATAGTTAGTTACAGTTGTTACAAACATGTACACAATGTTACATTTGGCATATAAATACAAGAAAACGCTAAGACAAAATCTTATCCATTTTTACAGTGAACAATTTTTGTGTTCTTGAAGCTTTTGGGTGCTCGAAATTTCATTATCTTTCTATTTGCATTTTCCTTTTTCTGTACGTGGGTTTTTTTGGTTGCTCTCAAGCAAGATTTGTTTCCACATAAAGGTTAGAACCTTGTACATCACCAAGAGATAAGAGCTAGCAGAAGAGGTAGAATCAGACAAGGGAATAGAAATATTACCTTGACGTGAAGTGCTGGACACAAGAAAATAAGGTTCCTGGCTGTTGCTGAGGAGAGATCTTCAAGCCTTAGAAGGTGGATGATCCTTGGTGCTGCTGCAATAGTGGATCAGACTCATCATCTGAAAGGAAGAATTAATTAGATAAAAAAGGAAAAGACCCAAAGCTAACTCTAGCTTTGGAGAAGAAAACTCACGAATTGAAGAAGAGAAAAGGTTGGAGATGTACAGTATAAATATTTGCTTTTATATTCTGTACATGGATTCTACGTGGGCTTTGTGGGCTGACATATGCGCCATCCTCCTGTCCTGTCCAATCCAAAAAGTAATGCTTTAACTAAATTCCAGTACGAGAAAGGAAACTCCCGCCCTACCCTCCCAAGTAATGACAAAAACAGATGTAACAAATGGGAGAGCGAAGTAACTATTTTCATTGTTCATTATCGACTAGTATAATTTAATTTCCGATAAATGATATATACGTTAATTATATACATGCATATATAACAAAATTAATATGATTATATACTCTTATTATCTTATAAAATAACCAACGACATTGCATTGTGTCATTTCTTCATTATTAAACAAGTAAATAGGTAACTGTATATCAAAAAGGTTGAATATTACTTCTAAAAAGGTATATCATAAGTTTGCTCTCTTACCATAGCTTGTACCTAGATGTAAATTAATGCATGCGCAAACAAGAGTCACAAAAAATTTTCTTCAATATTTTAGTTTTTATTCGCCCTAGGGATTAGTTCTTACATAAATATAAAGTCCATACCAGCGACATGTCTTCTATAATCATGAAGACTATCAATGACTTGAAGAAAAACGATAGTTAGGCCAGACTTCATGGTTCATGCCAACAGGCTCAGTCCATGTCAATTTAGAATCTCAATTAATAATTGTTTGTGATTGGGATCTCGTCTTATAATAAAAAGATAATTATTTTTGTCCATCACAAAAGGATCGATGGGCATAAATTAAAACCTAGAAAATGTCTACAATTTCAAACACTCATTCATCCCAGTATTACAACGTATTTAAATACAAGAACAAAACTTGATGTAAACAAGAACAAAACTTTGGGTTAAGTTTCTATAGATTAGTTTGTCTACAATTTCAAAATTTTGGGTTAAGTTTCTATAGATTAGTTTGAGCTTGATGTAAACAAGAACAAAACTTTTTATTGAATAACTCTACAATAGGACAAATATAAACAGGTAAATAAGTGTTACAGAAATTGGTTACTTTATTATATATGAATGTGCGTGTGTGTACTATTTACCTATATATAGGAATGTGCACGTGAGCGCGTGTACTTGCCAAATATATATAGGAAAAGGACATATTAGGAGATTAATCTACGATCGATATTGCAAATAAACTTTTTTATTTATCTATAATTAATTGTCAATCGAAATCTGATCATAGTATTTTCAGAACATATGTTATGAAAAGGAGAAAAACAAAACGAACAAGATTCATAATGTTTATCTTAAATTGAGTATCTCCTAATAAAAAGAATATTAATGATTACAAGGATTCGAATTATTACAATCATCGTAAAGTTTATATAAGCTCTCCAATATAAAATAAAAAAAATAAAAACTTAAAATCATTTTAGGTTTCAAGACTCCGCCCTCGTAGTGGGAGATCCCACTATGTCTGGATAACGAGATTCTCATAAAGAACAGACAACTCTGTCGTCTTTTTTGTTTAAATGTCTGAATAATATAAGAATCATATAAAATTGCAAATGGTTTATGGTTGAAGACATTGTCTACAATATATATAATCAATTTGATTCGTACTACTGATCACCAACTATAATTCAGTGATCCAAGGTGCATGCACTACAAGAAAATTGAGATTTTCCGACGGACAGTTTCCGACGGATAGAAATTTGTCGCAATTTGCGACGGATAGCGATCCGTCAGAATTTGCGATGGTCACAACCATCGAAAATAAAAATAATAAATTATATAATTTATTATATTATTATTTTATTTTTTGACGATTAGGAACGCCAAAATTTTCGACGGATGTCTATCAGTCACAATTTCCGACGGTCCTAACCGAACCGTCGCAATTTCCGACAGTTCCGATCGTCTGTAATAATTAGCGACAGTTCAAACCATCGATAAAATAGAAAATAAATATTATATATAACTAAATATAGTATTATATTTTTATAATTAAATAATTTTTGACGGTCACAACCGTCGGTAACTTTAAAAACAATATATATCATATTCATATATATATATATCATGATAAGTTTCAGACGGTCATAGGCTTATTTTTTTTCGCTTTCTCATCTTTCTACCTACATATATACACACACACATATATATATATATATATATATATATAGGTAAAATGGGCGTGCTGAGCGGCTGATGATTCACACCGTGTCCTGCGCGTATCCAGCCGTCCATGTGTGATCCAACGATCGAAATGGATGCACGTTTCCAATCGTCCAGATGCCATCCTACGGCTGATCTGATTTTCTCGCGAGATGGAGCGCTTCCTCATGGACCTCACCGTGCTCGTCGGCGGGTGTGGAACTCACCGCTCGCCTCCTTCGCGGACCTCATCATGTCCGTCGTTGTGCGCGGAACTCGCCGTCGCCTCATTTGCCGAGCTCATAGCTGTACGTGGACCTCGTTGTCATCCTTCCCTCGCGAAACTCGCCGTCGCCGTGCCCTCTTTCACTTGGACCTCGTTGACATCCGTCCCTTGCGGACCTCGCCGTCGCCGTGCCCCCTCCCTCACAGACCTCACCATCGTCGTGCCTCCAGATTGCTGGCTCGGAGATCCCAGTGTCCTTTGCTTCGCCGGCTCGTGATCGACGGTTGTCATTTGATCTCTCCCCCTTCGATCTCTCTTCTTCCCGTTAGCTGCACGAGGAGCTGTTGTTCGATCCCCCCTTCGATCTCTCTTCTCCCTATTTGCCGGTTGCCGCGTGAGATGAGTTGCCAGCTCCCTCTTTCTCTCCCTTCATGTTTCTCTTCCCAATCGCCGGCAAGTGCCGGTCGAGGTGCATGTAACTCTGAGACATTGTCAAACACATACAGAGAGATGTCAATACTCACCGGCGGGTACAGGACGAGGAGCAGGAGACACACACAAAGAGACGTCGAGATTCACCGGCGAGTGCAAGATCCACGGGTTGGGACTTTGGGACGCTATCGAACACAGAGAGAGAGAGAGAGAGGAGGGAGGGAGGCGGCAGATGCTCACCGCCTCTCCGTCGCCCTCGCCGATCACGGATCTCCCCTCCCTCGCATATCTCACCATCCTCGTCGCCGTGCGCGGACCTCGTTGTCGCCCCTCCCTCGAGGAATTCGCTGTCTCCGTGCCCCCTTTTCACTTGGACCCTCCATTGCGGACTTTGCCGTCGCCCCCTTGCGGACCTCCCCGTCGCCTCCAGGTCGCCTCACCTCACCGTCGCAGTCTCCAGGTCGCTGACTTTGAGATCACAACATCCTTCGCTTCGTCGGCTCCAGATCGCCTCGCGGTCGCTCTCGTCGGTCATCGTCGCCTCGCTAGAGATCGAGAGAGGGAGAGCGAGCTAGATCGCACACGCGAGAGAGAGCGAGATCGTCGTCGCTCGCCGGAGATTGAGAAAGGGAGAGAGCCGATCACGCATGAGAGAGAGAGAGAGAGGAATGTTGTGAGCATGAGATGAAATCAAAATATTGCGATATGATGTTAAAATATCGGATATCTTCACTTGGCCCATGGGATCGCATATCGATGGTCGGTAACACGCATGACACGGTGTGAATTGCCAGCCGCTTAGTACGCCCATATATATATATATATATATATATATATATATATATGTATGATCCCCTATCCCACTGTCTATTTTTTCCCTCTCCTCTCTCTCTCTCTCCCTCTCCCTCTCCCGCCGGCGACCCCCTCTCTCTCTCCTGGCGGCCGGATCGGTCGCCTGGCAGTCGGATCTGATTGCTGGCGGTCGGATCCAACGGCGGACGGCCGGATCCAGCCACCAGCCGATCCAACTGCTCGGCCAGCTGGCGGCCGGATCTAGCCGCGGGCGGTCCGATCCGACCGCGGCCCAGCGGCCAGATCTCGCCGCGCGGGTGGTCGGATCCGGCCGCGCTGGCGGTCGGATCAAGTCGATGGCTGCCGGATCCCGGCCGCTGGCCGTCTAGTGGCCGTTCTGGCCGCTGGCCTTCAGATAGGCTGCCTGGCGGCCGAATCTAGTCGCTGGCTGTCGACGCTAATTTTTTTTATATTATAAAAATTCTTTATGACGATTTTGACCGTCAAGAGTTTTGACGGTCGCGACGACCGTCGAAAGTTTTGACGATTGCTACCGCTGATATTTGCGACCGTCGAAAGTTTAGACGGTCTCGACCGCCGAAATTTCGACGGTTTCGTCGACCGTCGCAAATATCGGCGGTTGTGACCGTCAAAACTTTCGGCGGTCCATCGTCGAAAGTTTCGACTGTCGTGACCGCCGGAACTTCGACGCTTTTTCCAATCGTCGAAAATTGATTTGCGATGATAATTTTTCGAACGAATCGATTCCGTCAAAAAAAACCGTCGAAAATGTCATCCCTCTGTAATTGTCATCTTTCTTGTAGTGATATTTGAATTTTATTACCTTCCTTTTTATTTATTTTCTCCTTTTTTTCCTGTGGATAGTTCAATTATTTTGTTGGGTTGGGAGGAAGCCAATCAGCTTATCCATAATTAATAGAGTGGGACTTTGTTTGTCCAACTTGGCAAGTGGATCCACGACTTTTCCCGCAAAATCGGATGGTAAAAGTAATTTCTTGCTCTACCGACACAAAATGTATATTGAGTGGTAAACATATAAACTGGAGCAAAGCAGGAGATTATCAACTCATAATTATCGTGATTCTTATAAATTGCTTACCAAAATATCAAAGAGATCCAGCAATTGCCCATTATTTTTCTGTCCCGGAAGAAGTTGCCTTTTATCTTTAATTTGTAAAATGATATTTTGAATTCTTTAGAAATTCTAATATGTATTTCGGGAAAAAAATATCACTACCTAGCGGTCGGAGTTTGACTGCTCGATCCGCAAACACAACTTTCATGTAAATGTGCTGAAGGTCAAGATTCAGCCCACATGCACATTTAATACTTACACCAGAAATGAAAGGCCTATGCTATGCATGAACTAAGGCATACTGAGAAAATATGCATACTACATGTGGTCATTTTCTTTTTCGGTAAGGTACATGTAGTCATTTGTTGTCTACGCGCAATAACAAAATGAAATTTAAATGGCATGCTTATCACTAATAAAACTAACATTTCTCTATCTTTTTAGATCATGCGCGAGATCAAATTGCATCAAACGGATAAAAGCTGTTTAAAGATTTAAGTCATAGCAATAGGTACGGAGTTCGAATTATTATGTGGAAGTTAGAAATGACGACGAAATATGGAGAGAAATACATCAAATAGGGCATACGAGAACGCATGTTACAGAAGTTACAAAAGGTAGAACATACAACACGATGACTGCTATAACATAGAAACATGCGCTTCCATGATCGCATTTCGACCGGACTTGGGACTCTTCAGTTGACACCCTCGTATAGTTGGGACTTATTGTAGATACGGAAGATCATATCATAAGATGAAAGTGGTAAGCTCCAGCAGTTTTTACGAGAAACGAAAACAAAGTAAGAACACCAAGTTTTTTTTTAAGGGGAAAAGCTTAACATTAACTTAGAAATCTAAAGTCGTGATACATCAACTGGGTGAAGAGGAGGATCCAAGTTCTTGACTAAGGTAAAAATAATTTGTTCACATCCACTATGTTCATAACGTAGAAATATTAGATTCTCCTAAACACTCCCTTTAAAACTTACACCAGAAATGAAAGAAATATCCATGAACTAAGGCACACTAAGAAAATATGCATACATGTGGCCATTTTCTTTTTCGGTAAGGTACATGTAGTCATTTATTGTTTACACTCTATAACAAAATGCAATTTAAATGGAATGTTTACCATTAATAAAACTAGCATTTCTCTATCTTTTTTAGATCATGGGCGAGATCAAATTACGTCAAACGAATAAAAGTTGACTTAAGATATGTCATAGAAACATGCGAAGGTAAAGAAATGACGGCGAAATATGGAGAGAAAGACATCATATAGGGCATACGAGAACGCATGTTACATAAGTTACAGACAGTAGAACATACAACACGATGATGGTGCTATATAATATATAGATACATGCACTTCGAGGACTTGGGTCTCTTCAGTTGACACCCTCGTAGTTGGGTCTTATTATAGATACGGAAGATCAAATCATAAATGAAAGTGGTACGCTCCAGCAGTTTTTACGTACTGAGGCATGCACGAACATTGCATGCATGGGGTAAAGCGCTAGCTCTAAATGCTGCGGCTGAAGATGAGGTCAATTTGTGGAAGAAAGTGACAGATGGTCGCCTGTCCAGGCTTCACCTTCAGGATCTTGAAAGCTATATGGTCAGGGCTCCAACCTTTGGTTTTGGTGTGGCACGTCACCACCGCCTCCACCCGCATGCCGTCCTCTCCCACCAACTGCGCGACGTATCCTCTGGCGGCGAAGGCATGGCAGTAGAACACGGCGTACGGGTAGGCCTGTTCGTGGCACGCGACCAAGTTGTCGCCGTGGAGCCTGCGCGTTCCAGCAATGGAGAATAGCACCGCCTCCTTCTTGTCTTCCTTACTGATCACGACGGTAGAGAGCGCCTGGACTTGATTCGTCCCGAGACTGCCGGTGGCGAAGTCGACCATGGACTCGAGGGAGGTGGCGCAGAGCTTCGTCTCCCCGTACGCGTCCGGCAGCTCGCACTTGGCCAGCGTATTTATTACGTACTTAGCCAGCGCGGATTTGGGGGCTATGGAGAAGCGGGTAAAGATCTCGGGCAGTCTGGCGGAGGAGAAGGGGATGGATTGGGCGTCTTGACGGGAGAGGAAGGTGATCCCGTAGTCGCTTCTGGGGAAGAGAAAGTTCATCTTGGCACCAGGCCGGAGGTGGTCCTCCTCCTTGAAGTAATAATGGATGCTCGGGTCGTAGTGATCTATACCTTCACCTGAGGAGGAGGCCTGTGGAGATGCATAGTTGACGTTATAGTTGTTGTCGAAAAAAAAATTCTCTGTATGTTACATCGTCGACGTGGAAGTTTTGTTGCTTGCCATCTGCAGAAACAAAGTGCATGGAGACCCATTCTGGATTGCAATGTTAATTAATTATTCTCTGTGTCCTTATATAATTAAGCGCATTATGTATAAGATGTACTAAATTATTTTTGGGTAATTAACTATGTAATTATCAAGTTAGTTCCGATCTGAATAAGGCACCATTCAGTTTGTCTTAATTTATCAGAAAAAAAAACAAATACAAATTCGGAATATATATATGAACACAGGGAACAGATAGTTTGTCTTAATACAAATTCTTAATATGTTGTTTTATTTAATTAACAAAATATATATGTGTTAAGCTAAATGTGCTATCTAAATATTCAAGTCTATAGGAAAAATAACATCATTCTCTATTATATGCAAAAAAAAGGTAACGCAGGAATCAGGACATGCATGCAGTATTCATTAAATAATTACAATTGTCTTATATAACTATGCACATTTATTTTAAGCTCTACTAGCTCTTCTTTGTTGAGCTCTAATAAACAAGGAAAGTAACTCCAATCTGCATAAGACACCATCTTGTCTTGATATATATGATCAACAAACAAAATTAAGTATATACTTAAATGCCATTTTACCAGTATTTATAATATCTCTAATGCCATTTGGAATTGGGGTGTTTGGAAGAACTGCGTGCCAATATTCCTCCGGAGTCGTTGCTGCATGGCCCACATCTACGAGCTGTATTATACAAACATTAACGAACAAGCATCGAATCATTAATAAAAAAACAAACTGGTGTTGAAACTTTGTTTAAAAATCGAAAATTAAGTTTAAGAACATAATTACTACTATATATACGCACGAAATAAGCAAGAATTTATTAGGGAGACATATAGAGCCCTGTCTCCTACTCTATTCTTACACGGACGAGGAGCAAAAAGAAAATAGTGGTGAGCAAGGGTGCCATAGCAGTCCTACGAATGCGAAGAATCAATGTCGTAGAAAAGATCAGGCAAGCTATTTGCTTTGCTGATAAGTGACAACTGACGATGGTAAGGAACATGTATGAGGTGCCTATTTATAGGCGGTGGAAGGGAACATACAAGATGAAATTACGAGAATGAAAAAGTTGGTGCGAGATGAGAAGTGGGAGGAGATGTCATTGATTATTATTTTTAATAATTAAGAATACTAAACAATTTGTCGCTGCCTGCCCACCATTTAACAATTATATGCAAATGTGTAGGAAGTCCAACAAGCAAATTATATGTAAAAACAAGCAGACAACAGTGATATAAAAACTGATTTCATAAATATCACTATTTCCGTCACATCATTGATTTAATATCTTTCAACACACAATAAACAATAAGTTTTTGGAGTATTACTAAGTTCAATAAGCAATGTAAAAATAATTTTATATTTCGTTTAATTGTTGACGCTTCCTATATCTCGTCCATCGTGACTCAAAATTCATAAAAAAGGTTCTTGCAGTTGTCAAAAGCTTACGAAGTTCTTGCCAATGGCTAGAATTATTTTTTTTTAATTTTAGTATATAAGTTTAAAAGTAGAACAAAAGTAGGTGGCCTTCCTTTTAAACCTCCTAATCTTATTTAATAGTACATTATATATATTATATATTATATGTTAACAAATTTATTTACATTTAATAATTATAATAGTTTTACTGAATATAATAGTTTACTTAGTATTATAGTATAATATTTTAAAAACCAACATTTAATCATTATTTATTATACTTTAATTAGCATTATAATATGGTATTTACGATTAATATTAGACCTTACCTATTCATGTATATATAATATATATTAATATATATATAGTTATTTATTTATTAATATTATATATATATATTTATTTAGTTCTTATTTTTTATTCAAACATTCATTAAAATTTATCTATCAAATCAATTTTTTAAATCCTCATTATTACATTTTTCATCCAAACATCAAACTTAAATTTTTCTATCTAATCTATTAGTTTTCAGAAACTATCGAGAACTCGAAATTTTCATGCCAAACATAACCTAAGGATTGACGAAAAAAAAGGATAAAAAGAAGTGGAAAGTAAAAAAAATTCTCTTTGTCTGAATAAAATTTTAATAAAAAGGAATGAAAAAAATCTCCACTTTTTTCTCCATATATTTTTATTTGTGTCATTTTATTTCAATTTCAAATGTAAAAATTCTTTTTCATTTTCTTCCTTTATCTTTCTCTCTCTTCTTTTCTTTTCTTTAATGAGCCTTCATCCAAAGTAAATGATCTCTCAAAAAAAAGTAAGGAACTTATTAAAAAACACTAACTAGTATTAGGTAAATGTGACATCGAATTTGAGGAGAAAAGATGAACAATTAAAAAATTTCGGCCCAATGCTCGAACGCGATATAAAAATTTTTACCATAAACTCATGGTCTGGTCATTTACCATGAGTTTTCATTGAATTGCTTAAAGTCGATTGATAATATTTCATAGTTGTTAATTCAAGTGATCGACTTTAAATCTGTTTAAGTAGATTATCGTGGCTCTTTCTTAGAGGAAGGCTATATATGTTAGATAATAAGTGCCCGAAATTAATATATAATTCAAGAATCAAATACCTGGCATCTATATATGCATCCATAAAGTACAATTCTTTACATCTATTATATAGTGCAAAAATTACTTGACGTATTGATATGAAAAAAAAATGTAAGATTTTTTTTATCATGACCAATAATACGGTTGTGCATACTACAAGAAAATATTTAAAGAAATCCTACATATAATATTATCATCATTCTCACGATTTTATTCTTAATTGGACTTTTCTCAGCGGTTATCCGCCCTTAAAAAAGCTTATGAAAACAGATGAGAACCGAATTAAAATTTTGGCTCGCCGACAGAACAATGAATTTGATAAACGAGAGATCGAATTAATAACTGAGCCATATGTGTTACCAAAAAGGAGGGAAAGAGAGTAATCTCAAGTATGCGAAATTTATGAATTTAATTTTAATTTGGACTATATTCTCGGATGGTAGCAATTCTTTTATCTGAAATACTGATGATCACAAAAATGTAGAATAACCCAATCATCCAGCAAATTATCTTAAATATTCTCCGACTTTAACTACTTTTTCAATTTCAATAAACTGTACTTCAACTATCAACTTATTTTATCAACTTTTTGTTTTTACATGTGATCGTCGGTTTTTCATCCAGTGACATCTATAAGACTAATTTCTTTCTATTTTATGTGTACCTATGTCTAACATGTCAAAATATTCTATTTTTAATATCCTAATATAATAAAAAAAATTGAAAAGGGGTGCCCGCCTTCCACCGGAGGCCAGAGGCAGAAGGCATTCCTAATGCCACTTTATCAAGCCATTGCCATGGCTGGAGCTCAGAAACGCAATTAAGAATAGAGAAGAAGAAAGAACTCCAAAGAGAGCTGCACTGAGAGAAAAAAAAAGTGGAAGAAAATGAGAAGGAGAAGCTAAAGCTCCACCATGCGCCATCTCGTCAAGACCCTCTGCCGGATTGATACCATGGAAGACATGCCCAAGGTCTTCTCTGCATTCGACAACCCGGCCCCCAGCTCAACTCAATCGAGTGCACGATCCACTCTCAGGACTGCCAGATGTTCCTGATTCGTGTCCTTCGACCGCCACATTTGGTTCGACTCCACTGACGTTGATGCCTTCTTCGGAGTTGTGGATGATCTCCTTGAGACCATCCGTGTGATCCATCCGCTGTTGGTTCCCTAGAAGATGCTTGTCAAACGCTCAGCTTCAGCTCAAACTCATCCATGGAGGAAAGCATAAGAGATTGTA
Organism: Pontederia crassipes; assembly: GCA_030549335.1. Classification (NCBI taxonomy): domain Eukaryota; kingdom Viridiplantae; phylum Streptophyta; class Magnoliopsida; order Commelinales; family Pontederiaceae; genus Pontederia; species Pontederia crassipes. The sequence continues at coordinate 3,705,286 of CM060184.1, forward strand.
ATCAGAGATGTGGGCAGAATGACTCATTCACGATCGAAGAGCTCATCAGCTTTTTATATCAATGAAACAGAGAAATAATCATTTTTACAGAGTTGTACAGCTGGAAGTGTTCTGAAGCAACTAATTACAAGTTTAACATCAAGTAATAAACCTATCATAATTGCAATTATCCACACTCCCCTCAAACTTGGCATTATGTATACTTAACAAGCCAAGTTTGAAAAGGAGATACTCATGTTGCTTAGCACCTAAACTTTTGGTAAAGATGTCTGTCAGCTGCTCAGTAGAAGAGATGTGTTTAGTTTGAATCAACCAGTAAGAAGTCTTTCACGAACAAAATTGCAATCAACTTCAATGTGTTTAGTCCTTTCATGAAATATTGAATTACTGGCAATATGAAGTGCTACCTTGTTGTCACGATTGATTTGAACAGGAAGCTTAACCTGAAAATTTAGTTTTGAAAGCAATCGTTGAAGCCACACAATTTCAGAGACAAGAGAAGCCTTAGATACAGTGTGTTGTTTTTTCGACTTACAGAGATCACCAAGCTTGACACAAAAACCTATGACTGACCTACGAGTAAGAAGACAAGCCGCCCAATCCACATTACAATACCCTTCTAAGGAATTGTTACTACTAGCAGAGAAAAAAAAGACCTTTCGCAGGATCTTGTTTGAGATATCTAACAATTCGTATGGCTGCATCCATATGAGACTTCTTTGGCTGTTGCATATATTGGCTTAGATGTTGAACTGAAAAAGCTATGTCTGGCCTTGTGACTATAAGATAAATCAATCGTCCTATAAGTCGCTGATAAGAAGAAATATCAGACAGTAACTCATCCTTGATATCAGTATGAAATAACAAATCATATTGATGTGAAGTAAGTTTAGAATTTTGTTCCAAAGGAACGTCGACGGGTCTTGCAGCAGCTGTGTTTGTGTCTGCAATCAGATCAAGAGAATACTTTCTTTGATGCAGTAAAATTCCTTTGTTTGATCTCACAATTTCCAGACCCAAAAAGAAACGAAGATTCCCCAAATCCTTTATCTTAAAATTGGATTGTAGAACCTTCTTTGCCTCATCAACAAGATGAGCATGGCTGACCATTAAGAGTATGTCATCCACATAAACTAGAAAAACAACAAAATCAGAATGTGTCTTCTTGGTGAACATAGAGTAATCTAATTTGCTATGTTCGAATCCAGCTACTACAAGAACCTGTGTTAATTTTAAATTCCACTGTCAAAAAGCTTATTTGAGGCCATAAAGAGACTTTCGCAGGCGACAATCCTTAGAAGAACCCCCCTGACTGCGAAAACTAGGAGGTGGAACCATATAAACCTCCTCAAACAAGTCACCATTAAGGAAAACATTGTTTATGTCGAGATGAAACAATGGCCAATTTCGTTGAGCGGCAATAGCAAGAAGAGTACGAAGGGTAGTCATTTTAACAATAGGAGAAAAAGTCTCCTTGTAATCAACGCCAGCTTGTTGTGTAAAGCTTTTTGCAACCAGGCGAGCCTTATAATGTTCAACCTCTCTATCAGCTCGTAATTTGATTTTATAGACCCACTTACAACCTATTGCTACTTTGCCACGAGTAAGATCAACCAAATTCCAAGTGTGATTAGATTGTAAGGCATCCATTTCCAACTTCATAGCAGCCACCCAATTAGGATCAGTAGCAGCATTAGAAAAAGAGAAAGGTTCATGAACAACATTGAGACAAGATAGAAAACACTGATATTGGGATGGCAAGTGGCTGTATTGAACAAAAACAGAAATGTGATGGCAAGCATCACTAACTGAAGTGTTGAGAACATAATCATTTAACCAGTTGGGAGGCTTAACAACTCTCTTGGATCGTGTCTGATATCTGGGAAGAGCAGGAGACTGAGAAATATCAGAAAAAGAAGAAATCTCAGGTAAAACAACTTGAAGATCAAGGCCAGGCATAGAAGAAGAAGTAGCAGGTGGTAAACTTTCAAGCATTCTGCTAGCTGTAGGCAAAGTTAAGGCAGGAGACAAGTTATCAGTAGAACCAATAGTGTTATCAGAAAGTAAGTTATCAGGAGAGTCAGAGTTATCAGTGGGACCAACAGTGTCTGCCTGCAGGATCCAAGTTATCAGTTGGACTCGTGGAAAAAATCAGAGGTTTAAAAGGATCAAAGTCCTGATAAGAAGAAGTGATGATCAATGTAGGATCAACTCTATTGACTTTTGAAAAAGGAAAAATGTCTTCCTGAAAGACAACATCTCGGCTAACTGATATCTTGTTGGTGAGAAGATCCAAACATTTATATCCTTTCTGTGTAGGAGAATATCCAAGAAACACTGACTTTGAAGCTCTTGAAGCAAACTTATCAAAAGAATTTAAGGTGGTGACAAAACATAGACAACCAAACACTCTCAAATAATCCAAAATAGGTTTACGACCAAAGAATTTCTCAAAAGGACTCTGATCACCTAAAACAAATAAGGGACTGCGATTGATTAAATGAACTGAAGTGAGGACACAGTCACCTCAGAATTTGAGAGGCAAACTGCTATGAAAACGTAAAGCTCTTGCCACTTCAAGTATGTGTTTATGCTTACGTTCAACAACTCCATTTTGTTGTGGAGTGTATACACAAGAAGTTTGATGACAAATGCCCCTGGACAAAAAAAAATGACTGAGTTGCTTTATTAAGAAATTATGTTCCATTATCTGAACGACTACCTTTAACTTTCTTGCCAAATTGAGTATCAACCATAAAAATAAACTGTTTCAAGTATTCATGCACTTCACTCTTTACTTTAAGAATGTACATCCATGTCATTCTAGTAAAGTCATCAACAATGGTAAGGAAAAAATGAAATCCATCATGTGTTGGGTAATGATATGGACCCCAAACATCCAAATGAATAAGTTCAAAACAAGAGGAAACAGATGAGCTACTAATAGGAAAAGGCAGCATGGATTGTCTGGCCATATAACATATTGCACAATGACAATTATTCAGAGATATATTGCTGTCAAAATCTAACACATATCGCAATTTGTAATATGGTAAATGTCCTAGTCGTTTGTGCCATATGTGAGCAATGTTGGATTCCTCCTTAGTTGCAGTGGCCACCATCTGTTTGTCAGCTTTCCCAAAAACTGCATTAGTTTGCACCAGATAGTAAAGACCTTCGAACTGTCTACCAATCCTCTTCACCAGTTCAGTGTAAAGGTCCTGTATCAGACATATATTGAGATAAAAAATGACCACACAAAGTAAGTCCTTGCACAACTTTGAAATTGACAGAATGTTTAAATTTAGGAATATATAACACATCTTGGAGACTCTGAGTATTTGAAACATTACAATTATCCAGATGTGTAATTGTAGACAAGTTACCATTAGGCAATCTGACTTCTCTAGACTGATGTAATTGTCTAACATCAGAAAGACAAGTGATATCTGACACCATATGGTCAGATGCTTCTGAGTCAATAATCCATTTAGTGTTCCGAAATTCAGTAGAGAAAAAATCAGTACCTGCCATATTAGCCATGACATCTCATTTTTTGTGTTGATTCATAATGTCCAATATCTGCTGCAATCTGTAACAACAGAATTTGTTGACATTTGTTCCCTATTTTTTGAAAACTTGAACTCTTGTGGAAAGCCAAACAGTCTATACCACTAGGCTTTATTATGACCAGGTTTATGACAATGATCACAAATCACATTTTTATTAGGTTTTTTCCTCTAACAGACTTATTCTGAGACTGATTCTGATGTTGAGTCTGATTCTAATTGGACAGAGACAAATTGGCCATAGGTATGTTTGTTGGAACATAAACAACTTGATTAGTATAAGAGTTGTTCTTCCTATGTTGTTCTTCTTCAATCAACATAGAATAAACCTGATTCTCTGCAGGAAATGGCCTCATAAGTATGATTTGAGACTTTATAGTAGTATAAGATTCATTAAGCCCCATCATGAAAAACTTTTAACTGTCTGAAATACTCCACACTTGCCGGATCATGAATTTCAAGAGAAGGAATAATGGTGTACAGTTCTTCCCAAAGAAGTTTTAATTTGGTATGATACTCAGTTATAGTCATAAGTCCCTGAGATAAAGTAGCTATTTCTCTATGAAGGTGATACAATTTGTACCATTGACAGTATCAAACCTCTCTTTCAAATCTCTCCACACTTCAGATGCATCAGACAAATAAGCAATACTGCCAACTAAACCATCAGAAACAGTTGTAATTATCCAGGAAAGAACGAGAGCATTACATATCTGCCACTGAAACTGCAGGTCTCCATGAAAATGCTCCATTCTGCAAGTACCTCGAATGAAACCCAATTTATGCTTTGCTAACAGTGCATTCGAGAAAGCACGACTCCACATCAAGTAATTCTCACTACCAGTTAACCGAATTGGATTTAAAACCAAACCAGGCGAGTCTGATGGAAGCAAAAACAATGGATGAGTGTGATCTATTGAAACAAGAGGAGACCCACTCGGATTTGAAGTACTTGCACCAAGAACGCTAGAATTCTCCATGGATAATACAGAAAGATTTGAACAGAAGCAAAAACACTGAAGAAACTTGATGAAAGTAACAAGTAGATAAGAAGAACCTGGTGAGAGATAACCCAAAGACTCATATCTGATACTGCAACAGAAAGCATAGATGAACCTGCTCTGATACCATGTCAAATGCTCAGTTGAGCTCAAACTCTTCCATGGAGGAAAGTATAAGAGATTGTAATAAGAGATGTGGGCAGAATGACTCACTCACGATAGAGGAGCTCATCAGCTTTTTATATCAATGAAACAGGGAAATAACTGTTTTTACATAGTTGTACAGCTGGAAGTTTCTGAAGTGCTCTGAAGCAACTAATTACAAGTTTAACATCAAGTAATAAACCTATCATAATTACAATTATCCACAATGCTTCTGGACTGCACCAACAACCTTTTCCAACGCTATATGGACTAGGAATTTCAGGCCAGTGTGGAGTACTGCAATGGCGATGATGACTCCAGTAATCCAACGACAATGTGATTTCCGTCGCCACCTGATCGAGTCTTATGACATCGTCATCGATGCCCTCCCCCCGAGCTCCGTTGCTGACCTCTATGACATCGTCCATGGTATATTTTGGGCGAGTGCACAAAGATCTATGCTATTAAATTTGATGTGTTAATCATTTTTTCTAAAAGTTTAAGTTGTTATAAGAGTAATGTTGATTTTAACAACTTTGGTATAGTCCAACTCACTATGTAGACAATAAAGGGAGGAAAATATTTTTTTAATAGGAACTTAACGAAATATGAACTCATGTTAAATTTGATTTTCATCACAAAAAATATGATTTTCATAATTTTTGTGAGAGATTAGTGAACCATTTTCGTCACTAAATTTTGATCCACAAATAGTCTTACAAAGGAATGATTTCCGTCACAATGGTATGGTTCATTCCGTCACAACATTAAAAAGACACTATCACAAAATTATAAATAAAAAAATAAAAAATTCGTCATAATTTTGATAATTTTATGATGGACTTTTGATGAAATTTTTGTGATGAACATTTATTGTGATAAATATATGACGAATTATCATAATAATTTGTGATAATATTGTGACAAAAATTATTGTGATAGACTTATGATGATATGCTTTTTAAAATTTGTGACGAAATAATGACAAATTTTTATAATAATTCAATGTATATTTTTTGATGATATTGTCATAGACTAGCAATAAAAAAATATATACTCGTGAGAATGTTGTGATGAAATATGATTCATTTCAAAGGTTGTATCAATTTTACAATAATAATTTTGATTAAATATCAATCTAAATAATAAATAATGCATATATTAAATATTTTCACATATTGTCCTATGCCAAATATTCTAGAACATATATACTAATGATCGTTTTGCTTAAATATATATAGTTCAAAATATTAATTATATTTCAAGATGCAAAAAAATAGATTCACTATAAAAAATTTTGATATTAAAAAATAATATGAAACTTCCTCTCGAGATAACGTGAAACATGTTCTCCACCTTATGACATCATTTTATCATTCAAATAGTTTGCTCATATCAAAAGTGAAATCTATAACAGTAAGAAAACTATATTGCTTGATCATTGTTGTGACTTCTCCATGCAAAATAGATCAAACCTGTAATGAAATATATATTCAAAAGAAAAGTCAGATATAGAGAGTAAAAATAAAAAAAACTATAAAATTAATTTATAAAAGAATTTCAAAATACATCAAATTAATAAAGTAAAATTTATAACCTTAAAAAGATTATTGGCTATTTACTTGTTGAGTAATCTACAACACAATTGTGTAGATACGCTCTTCCATTTTAGCATTTTCCTTTTGAAGGCATTCGTCTAACTCTTGTTATTTATTTAGTTATAAATTGAGAAAATAGATTTATTAAATTGAGCGGAATCTGTAATATAAAAGGGTTGATTTGTTTAGTTATTGTGGATGAATACAAGATAAAGATAAGAAGAAGATATAGAAAATTTTGTTTATCTAAATTTTGTTTTTCTTTCATACATGAGATAGAAATTTTTGTTTACCTAACTCTCTTTAGGGCTTCTTTTATTTTGGCGCCATAGACTATGAATAAGGATGGAAATAATATTGTGAAAAAAATATGTGACCCTCCAGTATACTTAATTATTTGTGATAAAAAAATGTGACAAACTTAATTTGACAATTCATAATCCGTCACTTTTAGAATTTGACAATTCATAATCCGTCACTTTTAGAACACTAATCTTATTAATTAAATTTGCTATCACAAATCTGTCAGAAGATTATGATGGACATGTGATGAATAGTATTGTGATGATTATTTTCGTCTCGGTCATTAAAGTATCAATAATCTTATAGTCACAAATAAATCATAAATCTGTCACACGTCATGAAAAAAATTTATCGTCACAAATAATTTTTCACAAAAAACATATTTTCTTGTAGTGAGAGGAAACGGCCACGAAGAGGAGCGTTAGAGCTCTGAAGAACGTCGATCTATCTTCTTCGTCGCCGATCTCAAGGGGAAGAAGGTGTTCTTGGTCGATCTGAACATGCCATTGGATGACAACTAGAGGAGATGACACCCACATCTGCGTTACGATCAAAGAGGGCAGAACTCCACCGGCAAGCCTTCACACCTCTTTTTTATTTTTTTATATTGATTATATTATTATTTTACTAGTTTATGACATCATATATCTACACACATGAAGGAGAGAGAACACTTCCGTGTGGCCCCCACATCATCAATGTAATCGAAAAATGGACCATCACATGTAAAAAGAGATGAAATAAGTTCATAATGAAAGTAAAGTCTAGTTACAATGTGAAGTTAAAGGATAGAATTAAAAAAGCATCAAAATTGAAAGACATTTAGTGAAACTTTAATGCCTTGAAAATCTTATTTGATCTCTATATTGTACAAACATTCAATTTAGGGGAGAGCAAAATCAAGTTCGGGTCCGGGTTCATCCGGACTTGATCCCAACCCGATTTATGTCGAGTTTAAAAAAAATTGAAATCGGTATCGGTTGGGGCTGGGTCGGACTTGAAAAATAAAAAATAAGATCGAGAATGGAACAGAGAATTAGTTAAAAATAAATAATTTAATATTAATTCAATTAATTTAAATTTTAGATAATTTAATATATAAGAAAATTGATTCTTGAACCTCTTTCATGCCCATGTCACGTCGAGGTACTGCAGAAGAAAAAACTGGATTTTTTGCTTCATCCTTTATTCTGTTTATTTTGTACATAGATTGAAAGTAAGACAAAATGGATAAGGAAAATTTTTTTCTAACGATAACGGATCGGTGATAAACAAAAATATCATACGTTCATGGGTTGCGTCATATATATCAAAGAGTATACAATAATGATGTATTTGATTGACCATAATTATATTTTAATTGTGAATTGGGAATGGACTGAGTTTAGATGAATCATATTAGGATATTCTTAAATTATATAAGTTTAATATATTATTATAATTATATTTTTATTTTAACCTGGCCGGGTTTAGGTTAGAATTTTTAGTGCTAGACTTGGTGATGCGTAAAATAATATAGCAAAATAAAATCGCTTGCAAGTGTACTAATCGCTCAAGTATTATAGAAAATAGGAGTAAGAGTGTCGAACCCACGAGAAATATTATTAATTCAATATCTGAATTTATAAATTAATAAGAGAAGAAACACATGGAATTTTGAAAAAAGTTTTGTAATTATAAAATAAAATAAAGAAAATAAGATAAATATAAGATAATATAATGGTATTGAAGTTGGTCTTAAGATGATAATGCATTAAAGATAAAAATGTGAACCAGAAAAGATAAATTAAAATTCTTAAGATGGATTAGGAATTTTCCAAATTATTAATTTACAAAATTAAAATCACAAAGTCCACAAACTGATCATTTTTTTTATTTAATCTGACAAATCAAACTATCTTAAATTTAATCAAAATTGAAGTCCCACAAACTGGTATTCACGCAGATGAGTTAAATTTAAGATGCATTAATATGAAAATTCTAAACTATTAATCACTTCACAAACTAATAAAGATTAACAGACCACACAGATTTAATTCTTCACACACTAGTTGTTAGACCTATGTAAATTTTTAATTTCACAATAAATCATTTAATTTAACTAACTAAAATTTGAAATCAAGTAGTTCACAAATTGGTAATTACTTAACTAAAAAATTTAAATAATTAAATCAAAAGCACTAAACACAATTAAAAATTGATCTAAAGAAATTCAATAATAATAAAGTAAGGGTTCACAGAATTTCCCTTCAATAATAATCTCCTAAAATAAAATAATTAAAAACATAGAGTTCATCCTAGAATTGCATAGAGATAATAATAAATTAACAATAATAATCGGAAGAATTACACCAAGAATAAAATCAGAATCCTTGAATGTTGTCAGAGTGTCTAGATCAGTCGTCCAATCAAATCTCTCTCTTGGTCGAAGCCCGCGAAGCTCACGACTCGCTGTGGAACAAAATCAAACTTCAAGGTACGAATTGGATTGATGATTTCGTCTTCTATTTATAGTGCAAACGAGTCTTCATGTTGATTATGGACGTAAATCGTACGGCTGAAATTAAATTCACGGATAAAAGTTGATCACGGTCTCTTCAAATCTCGGCCAAAACGATAACTTATTCTAATCATTACTCCCAAAACGATAAACTCTTATCTTTTCTCCTTTCTTCAAATCTCGGCCAAAATGATAATTCATTACGCCCAAGATGATGATCTCTTCTTATCTTTACGTCATTACTCCGATTGTTGACCAATAAGTTTCGGCCATGTATGGATTATGCCCATATAAATCAAGCTGCATTTCTTTTACCCCCAACAAAGTCAAACGTAAAATTTATCTAATGAAGGTGACAACAACATCTTGACCAATATGATGAGATATTGGGGGTAAAGATAATTCTGTTTTGCCCAAAATGTTTTTGTGATGTGGGTTTCGGCCGATAATTCCATAAGTAACAAATTTTTCAATTTATCTTTTACGCCCAAAACAGATAAGGCCACCAAATGTCATCCACTTGTGATTTTACTCTTATCTCAATTACGCGGTGACTGAATTAATCCATCCCTTAATTTGGCTTGCCTGCAAAATAATTATAAAAATTAAGTAAATCCCTCCTTAGTTAAAATATTCAAAGCATTAATAATTAAAATTGATAAATCCAGAATTATGACTAAAAATGATCTAAAATGATGCATGTCATGATCAAATTATAGAAATACTAATTAAAATAATATACTAAAATATGTTATATTTTGCATGCATCACTTGATCCTGATCCGATTGAGTTTTCTCTAGCTTAGAATCAGTTCTAAATCGGATTATACACTGGGTCAGAAAATATTTCCTAGGAATTTGGGTCGATCTAATCCGGGTCGACCTGATCAATTCAGACCGTGCTCATCCTAGTTTAGATAAATTTCCCTTAATGCCCTCCAACTTTAGCCATTTTTCCAACTCTATCCTCCAACTTTCTTTTGTAATAAGTTTGGCCTCTAACTATGAACTTATTTCATCAACTACTCTTTTTATTTGCAATCAATTATTTCCCCATTGCACTATGTGACATGTTTCTCTCTCCTCCACATGTGTAGATGTCTAACGTGGCATGTTAAGTTAATATTAAAATAATAATATACAAAATTAAAATAATTTTAAAAAAAATGAGTGGCAGCCTAATGCGGATAATTTGTAACGAATAAATTTTTTAGCAAGTACACTAGTCGTATTAAGTATTAAAGTAAAAAGTAGAGTGTCGAATTCATGAGAAACTAATTAAATATAATTTATCTCAATAATCCACTAAGAGAAGAAAATGGTGTTGTAATATAAAGATAGAAAATAAATGTGCAAAAAATTGAATAACAAAAAATAAAATAAATGAGTGCTGAGCTTTAGGATGATGGATGATTAAAGATAAGAATTAACTAGCATGAACAACTATGATGATTGAATTATAACAATAATAAATAGATTCAGTTTTTGAGATGGATTAGGATACCTAAATTAATGACCTTTACACTGAGTAAATCAAATTATTTTAACTCTTACACTTTTACAAAATTTAGGATCACAAATACTGAGTTAATCTTCAGTTAAAAAAGATACTAAGATGCATTAAGTTGTAAGTCCTATACTTATCCTCAGTGGTAAAAACTAATAGAACGTACAAAATTTAGCACAAACGATGAATTATTAGTTTCATATTATGATTGCTTCAACTTTAAGTTAAAAATCGATTCGCTGAGAATTATCAATCCTAAAACTAACACTTCACCCCAGGTTTGTAATTTTATCTCAGAATATAATATAACTTAGTAAAAAGCATTAAGCACTACAAGAAAACTGGTGATTAGCAATGTCAAATAGCGTCCCGAAACATGATGACATTAATTCGACGCCACGAGCACCGTTATAGCGTCTCAATTGAGTCCCAAATATGTGACGCTACTTGCCTCTCAATAGCGTCACATTAGCATTGTCTTAACGTTTCGAGAAATAGACGCCAACGAAGGCGCCATAGCGACGCCAAGTAGCCGCTATTATTGCGCATCATGAAGCGAAAGTGTGCGGGAGAACCTAGCGCTATTCTCGCGTCGACATCGTTCGACGTGACGCTAGTGTCGCTACATCGAAGACACAATGAAGACGTTATGTGACGTCACGTATAATACGACGCTATGTAGACATCAATATTAAAACATATTGCTATTCTTGCCTACACATGTAACACATATAACGCTTAATTGACACTATTTTAACACTTACTTGGCATCTCATAACTATATATGTTAATTAAGAAATAGATATCTATATATACGTTATCTATAATTATATCGCTATATGTTAGCTATTTTGATGCAACCACATATATGTTAATATATATTATCTATACTATACTATAATGAATAAATAAATTAAATATTGTATATGTACCTTCAAAATATATATGTATTCTTACACAATTACTTATATATGTCTACATCATAGGAGTGTTCCTAAATATATAATTTGTATCACATATTATGTATGTTACTTATCCATACAATGTATATCATATCTTAATTATACATATATTATTTTTATATTCTTAATCATGAAATTATGATGGTTGATTTAAGAGACATGATTTGTTACAAATTATCTCATTTTAGCACCGCAGTGGAGGGTCAATAGCGTCTACGTAGCGTCACAATAGAACCGCAATTATGGTCGATGCTACAGAGTCACTATTGGCGTCTCTCGGGCATCTTCTTATTGGGATGCTAACACGTATGAAACTCTACGTCGACGCTAGTGTGTCGCTAATATGTTTTAGCAACACATTAGCGCCTCTATAGCACCGCAGTAATCGACTTTTTTATTACACTCACTTAATCGGGCACATATAGACATATAAATACATGTATATACTTATATATAATAAGTACACATTTACATATTATTATCCTTTAATCTCGCACATATAAACATATACATACATATATATACTTATAATGCATATACATGTACACGTTATTGTCACTTAATCTACCACATATATAGACATATATATACACGTATATACTTATAATACATATAGATATACACATTATTGTAACTTAATCTCTCACACGTAGACATATATATACACATATATTAGATATATATATATATATATATATATATGTATACAAAATTTTATCACATACACATATACATATAGCTAGACTTATAACTTTATACACATATACATGAATAATTATATATGCATTCCATAATTAATTTTTAGATTGTGGGAAGGGAACAAAATGACTAGAACGGAACACAATGCGATGAGACACTATCTTGAATATATAGACCTAATATGCCTATTAGCGTCTCTGCGTCTCAATTCCTATTAGCGTCTCTGCGGCATCTCCAAATTGAGACGCTAAGATAATTGCGACGCTACTACGACATTAGTGTGTCGCTATTATTTGTTAGCGACTCATTAGCTTCTCTTTAGCTTCGCATTAACCGACTTTTTATTATCCTCACTTAATCGGGCACATATTGACATATAAATACACATATATAACATGTACACATACACATATTATTATCATTTAATCTCGCACATATAATTCTAAATTAAGAAGAAAATTTGAAATAGCGTCCCTATAGTCTAGAAATAGCGTCTCAATGACGGTGCCCTCTTAGCATCTAAGTAGCGTCACGTAAAGGAGAGACATTAAATACTTAACTTAAATTTCTAACCCATCAGATGTTATCGCTGATTTTCACCGCTGCTCCGACGCCCGACAATCGACACCCGTTGCTCTCACGCCCGACGATCGACACCCACTGCTCCGTTGACGCTCGCTGCTTCAACGATGGCCGTTGTCACATCGACGCCCGCTGCTCCGATGCCCGACCCCGCCCTCGTTAAACTCGACGTTGTCCGCCCAACCACCCTCCTTCGATTCGTCCTGTGCCGGCCTCCTCCGCCCAACTGCCCTCCTACGCTCTCTGCCTCTGTGGCCCACCTCCATCTGCCCTTCTCCTCCTCTGCGGCCTGCCCTTCGCCTCCTCCGCCTTCGCGGCCCGCCCATCTACCTCCTCCGCGACCCGCCCTCCGCCTCGCCCTCCGTCTTCTCCGCCGTTTGTGCTCCTTCGCCACCATCCGCCCCTGCTGCCCACTGCCTCCTCTGTGGCCCTCCACCGCCCACCGCCTCCTCTGCGGCCCGCCGCAGCTCGCCCTCCGCCTCCTCCGCGGTCTGCCCTCCACCTCGCCCTCCGTCTCCTCAGCCATATGTGCTCTTTCGTCCGGTGCCGTCCGCCGCCTTCCTCCACCGTCGCCCGCCGTCATCCTTCTTTGCTTAAAAAGGTTCGAGCCCGCCACCATCCATTATGTAATCCCTAGTTAATTTGCTATTTTTTTAATTTCGTACATATTAAGTTAATTACTTGAAACTAATATAATTCCTAGTTAATTTTCTATTCTTTAATCTAATACCATGTTAAGTTAATTATTAGTTAATTACTTGAAATTAATCTAATTCCTAATTAATTACTTGAAATTAATCTAATTCCTAGTTTATAGATGGTTGAGTTAATCATAACGTTCGACATTATTGGTAATAAAATGAGATTAGGGAAAAAAAGAGACATCGGAAAATGATAAAAAAATTTATCAATATTTGGTACCCAAAATATACATTATGGTCGATTATGAATACGATGATCAAGTACTTAAAATATGTGATTTGGACTTCTTAACTTCAAAATCACATGTTTCAAGTACAAAAATTTATTGACATATGATTTAATGTTATCCGTTACAGAAATGACAAAGCTAGATCGTAGTTGAATTCGCCATTGGAAGGATGAACGTGGTGTTATAACAAAAGAATATAAGAATAGTGTTGATGAATTTATTAATGTGGCATATCAAAATGAAGGTGTTGCTTCTTCATATGGAGAAATTTTATGTCCACGACGGAAGTGCAAATGTTATCAGTGGAAAGTAAGATATGATGTTACAATGGTTTCTTATTGACATACACAAATTGATTCTTTCATGATTAAGAAAGATGGGCCAAAGAAAGAACTAATGTAGATACCAATGTGGATGAGTCGAGAAATTCGTACATGAACATGATACGAGATGCAATGTTAGGAGAAAATATTAGCGAAACATTGATTGTGGAAGACCCAAATCCTTTGGCTTCTAAATTTTATAATATTCTCGAAGAAGCATATGAACCTTTACGGGATGAATGCGTGAAGCAAACTACACTTTTTACAGTGGCACAACTAATGAACTTAAAATCAGAATTTAATATGAGAGAAAGTTATTTTGACCGGATGCTTGCCATTATTAAGAGTATGCTTTTAGCTTCAGAAAAATTATCGGGACATTTTTACAGGTGCAGAAGATTGATGAGAGATTTAGGGTTGGAATATCAGAAGAAATGCATGTCGCAATCATTGCATATTGTATTACAAGGAAAATAACTCACTTATGAGTTGTTCTATTTGCGGCATCCGACGATTTCAACCGTCGGTAATAATTAGCGATAGTTCAAACCATCGGTAAAATAAAATATAAATATTATATAAATATTTTTTTATAATTAAATAATTTTCGATAGTTTTTACTGTCGGTAACTTTAAAAATAATATAGTATAAGTAAAAATAATAATATAACATATTACCGACGGTTCGGACCATTGATAAACTAAAAAATAAATATTATATAATAATATAACATATTACCGACGGTTTCGACCATCAGTAACTTTAAAAATAATTAAATATTATATTAATATATATATTTACTAATTTTCCGACGGTCATGACCGTCGATAATTAAAAATACTCTCCTTGCTCTTTTTTCATTTTCCCGCTTCCCAACTTTCTACGCTATATATATGCATTTTTACTTTCTCACTCTCCATTCTCCACTTCTTTCCCTCTCTCCTCTCTCTCTTCATCTCTTATTTTGTCGGCCCGACCCGACCCATTGGCGACCTCTTCCGACCGGTGACCCTCTCCCTATCAGACGACGACCCGCCGCCGACCTCTTCCCCCCCCTCTCTCTCTCTCTCTCCTCGTGGCTAGATCAGCCGTCTTCAGCCCGGATCTGGCCGCGGGCGGTCGGATTGGCCGATTGCGGCCCAGATCAGCCGCCTATGGCCGGGATCTGGCGGCCCGCGGCCTGGATCGGCCTCCCGGTGGCCGGATCGGCCGCCTGCGGCCCGGAGCTGGTCGCGGCTGGATCGGCCGCCTGCGGCCCGGATCTGGCCGCGGGCGGTCGGATCGACCGTTAATTTTTTATTTTTAAAAATTTCTTTGCGACGGTTGCGACGACCGCTCGAAAGTTTCAATGGGTTATGACCGTCGAAAGTTTCAGCGAGTTAGTTTCGGCCGTCGAAAGTTTTCGACGGTTGGAACTGCCGGACTTTTCGGACGGTTACAACCGTCGAAAACTTTCGACGGTTGGAACCGTCGGTCGGGACATTTTGGATGGTTTGAACTGTCACTATTTTTGACGAATTTTTTACGACCATCGTAAATCGATTTGCGACGACCATTTTTCTGATGGATCGATTTCGTCTAAAAAATCGTCAAAATTGTATTACCAACGATTTTTGGGCGTCGGTAATCAGCATTTTTCTTGTAGTGATTCATGTTTTTAATTTATGTGTTTTTTATGTATAATTTATATATTATATGATTGTATAATTTTTCTATTTTGTAAAGGACACTGCTGTTTAGGAGGAGGTGGTCGGCACGACACGAGGAGGGTATTTGCGTGACCTCGGCATAGCCGCTCAAGTACTTAGGAAGAGCGGAGGATATGAAGGTGGCCCATTTGCTCTGAGCTCATCCGCTGCACCTGATATCACACAGCTATCACAGCAATTATCACAGTAGCTATCGGAGCAGATATCACATCAGGTGTTGCAGTAGCTGTCGTAGCAGTTGGCTCCGCTATTGCAGGTAATTCAGAGATTGATCCTGATGTAGAATCAATCCCTACACGTCCATGGACTGAGCCCGTAGGGATCGAACGTCCGGAATGATAACAATAACTCTCAAACTTAGGATAGGAAAAAATTATAGATAGAAACTATACTTTTGTTACTTATAAACTTATTATTTGATATACATATAATTTGTTAGTTCAATTTATTACTTTTTATATTCTTATCTTAAATATTTATACATGTGATGCTTTCATATTATGCCTGTGATGAATATCAATGCATTATATAATTGTATGGTGTGGGAAGGGAAAAACATGTGGTTGTAATGGGTAAAAAAAATTGTAGTTAGCGTCTCCATAGCGTCAACCTAGCGTCGCCCACATAATCGACTCTATATTAAATATATCGTCCTTAGCGTCACTTTAACGTTTGATTTCACGATAGTAATGTTCAAATCGAAGTAAAAGTATGATTTTAACGGTCCGTAACATTTTTGGTCACGGTCCATAAATTAAGTATGATTGTGTAAAAGTATGATTTTAATTTATGCATCTGAGTAAAAGTATAATTTTAAAAGAGAGCAGAGCAATGTAGCGATCCATGGACGCAACGCAAGTCGCAAGTACTGTTGTTTAGCAATGATCGACCACTATTCCACAGCTTGGACGTTGATCAGAATTGCACATCGTATTTATAATGGAGTGTGCAAGATATATTCGTTTGGGATTGGATCTCTCTCTCTCTGTCTCTCCCATTCAAGGATAACTTGAATTAATAGAGTTGGGAGTCTCAACTGTGCCCTGATCGATCTGCCTACCCATTTATTTATCAGTATAATCTGGAAGTAGATTCTGGAGGAGTACTGCTGCGAGCACTGCTCACATACATGTATGCAAACGTTATGATCCAAGAGGTGAGGCATGATTCAGCGATCCCACCATCCAATCCGTATTCTACTCGAACCATTCCTCTCTTTTTCTTCTGTTTCAGTGTGTTCTGCAACTGGTGAGTGATGAAGCTCATCATTTCGAACCTAAGTGTATATATAATATTTGCCATATCTAATTAAACTAGAAACTTAGAAATGTATGATTTATGGACACATCTTTTCGTCAAAGTTCTGGAAATAACATATAATGAATATACATAATGTGAGTGTCGCTGCAGTTAATGCTGCTTGATGCTTAAATGGAGGCAGGTTGGAGTTGGTAGTCAGGAAGGTGAAGGTAACAGCCGATGCCTATAATATGACGTACAAGGCACCGCCGCATTGGCCGGTGCAGTAATTAATCGACCGCGCGCCACGTGAACGGAGCGCAATTGATCGTAGTAGGGGCCTTCCAAGTTCCAATTACTAAGTCACAGCAATAACACAAAAGAAAAAAAAAAACGAAAATAAGGTTGTAGCATGAATAAATTCGCAATTGGGTCCATGCATGCATAACTGCGCGCATCTGGATGTTAAAACCGCAAGCATGCAATTGAGAAATAAAAAAAAAACTTATACACATAAAATTAAGCAATATGAAAAGTTGAGATTCTAGATCAAATAGACGTATAGGTTTTTAATGTGATCAAGATATAGATTCTATTCTCACTTTTGTTTGATCATCTTAATTAACGATAAGCTTTGGTCTTAATTTAGTCGATTTTACACAAACACATTTGTTGAATACACCTTCACATTTCCATATATAATTATAATTATTAGTCCAATGCATTTTTCTCATTTTCTATTGTTTAATACATTTTTTCTATATTCTACATTTACCGTATGACCTTACCAAATTGTTCATGCACCTTCCTGTCCAATCCAAAAACTAACGCTTTAATTAAATTCCAGGACGAGGAAAGAAACTCCCCGGCCCTACCCTCCCAAGTAATGACGAAAAGAGATGTAACAAATGGCAGATCGTAACTATCTTCATTGTTCAACTACTAATATAATTTAATTTTTGATAAATGATATTTACGTTATATCCATGAACATATAAAATAATATATGATTATATACTCTTATGATCTTAAAATAATAATCAACGATATTTCATTGTGTCATTTCTTCATTATTAAACAAATAAATAGATAACTGTATACCTAAAAATTTGAATATTACTTCTAAAAGGGTATATCATATGTTCGCTATCTTACCATAGCTTGTACCTAGATGTAAATTAATGCATGAGCAAACAAGAGTCACGAAAAATTTACTCCAATATTTTAGTCTTTATTCGCCCTAGGGGATTAATATATTTGACAAAGAAAAATAATTGAATATTAGTGTCTGACATAAATATGAAGTCCACATAAGTGACATATCTTCTATAATCATGAAGCTCCGCAATGACTTGAAGGAAAACAATAATTAGACCAGTCTTCATGCCCAACAGGCTCATCAGTCCATGTCAATTTAATTAGAATCTCTTGTTTGTGGTTGGGATCTCGTCTTATAATAAAAAGATAATTATTTTTCTCCATGCACAACAAAAGGATCGATGGACACACATTAAAGCTTAGAAAAACGTCTACTTCAAGCACTCATTCATCTCGGTACTACACCATGTTTTTGGGTTAAGTTTCTACTGATTAGTTTGAGCTGATGTAAACGAGAGCAAAACTTTTATTGAATAACTCGAAATAGATCAAATATAAACAGGTAATTAATTAATAAGTGATGCAGAAATTGGTTGATTTATCATATATGAATGTGCATGCGTGTGCTATTTACCATATATATGAAGGAATGTGCGCACGTGAGCGCGTGTACTTGCCAAATATGTCTAGGAAAATGACATATGAGGAAATTAATCTATGATCGATATTGGAAATAAACTATTTCTTAATAATCTATAATTCATATTGATCAACCTCAGAAGATATATAATCAATTTGGTACTACTGGTCGCCAACTATATTAAGTGATCCAAGGTGCATATATATTTGATTTGTATTACGTTCCTTTTTCTTTATTTTCTCACCTTTTTTTCCTCTGTATGGTTCAATTATTTTGTCCGGCTGCGAAGAAGCCAATCAGCTTATCCATAATAAATAGAGTGGCGCTTTGTTTGTCCAACTTGGCAAGTGGATTGACGACTTTTCACGCAAAATCGGATGGTAAAGTAATTTCTTCCTCTACCGACACAAAATATATAAAATGGAACAAAGCAGGAGATTATCGTGATTCTCATAAAATTGCTTGCCAAAATATCGAAGAAAGCCAGAAATTGTCCACTATTTTTGCTGTCCCGGAAAAAGTTGCCTTTTATTTTTAATTTATCATATGATATTGTGCGAATGATCAACGTGTTAGTGATAGTTAATTAGCTACATGGAAAACTTGTAAATATAAGACTTCGAATGATATAAGTAGCTGAAAACTGGAAAAAGAGTCTATTCATTCTAATTGTAGACCATCAAGATTCCTTTCCTCCAATCCCTCAGCTATTACTTTTCTTCTCACCGTGCTTATTTGGGTTTCTGTGATTGCTTGGAATCTAGACGAGTCGCATGACACCAGAAGCTTGACAGATATTTTTGCATTATTTAGAAATTCTAATATGTATCATATGAATTTCGGGAAAAAAAAATATATCACTACCTAGCCGTCGGAGTTGACTGCTCGATTCGCAAACGCAAACAACTTTCACGTGCATGTGACGAAGGTCAAGAGTCAGCCCACGTGCACATTACCAGAAATGAAAGAAATATCCATGAACTAAGGCACACTGAGAAAATATGCATACATGTGGCCATTTTCTTTTTCGGTAAGGTACATGTAGTCATTTGTTGTTCACACGCTATAACAAAATGGAATTTAAACGGCATGTTTATCATTAATAAAACTAACAAAATGGAATAAAAGTTGACTTAAGATTTAAGTCATAGCAATAGGTACCGAATTCGAATTATTATGCGGAGGTAAGAAATGGCGACGACATATGGAGAGAAAGACATCATATAGGGCATATGAGAACGCATGTTACATAAGTTACAGACAATAGAACATAGAACACGATGACTGCTATAACATAGAAACATGCACTTCCATGATCGCATTTCGACCGGACTTGGGACTCTTCAGTTGACACCCTCGTACATAGTTGGGACTTATTATAGATACGGAAGATCATATCATAAGATGAAAGTGGTAAGCTCCAGCAGTTTTTACCTACTGAGGCATGCATGAACGTTGCATGCATGGGGTAAGGTGCTAGCTTTAAATGCTGCGGCTGAAGATGAGGTCAATTTGTGGAAGAAAGTGACAGATGGTCGACTGTCCAGGCTTCACCTTCAGGATCTTGAAAGCCATATGGTCAGGGTTCCAACCCTTGGTTTCAGTGTGGCACGTCACCACCGACTCCACCCTCATGCCGTCCTCTCCCACCAACTGCGCGACGTATCCTCTGGCGGCGAAGGCATGGCAGTAGAACACGGCGTACGGGTAGGCCTGTTCGTGGCACGCGACCAATTTATCGCCGTGGAGCCTGCGCGTTCCAGCAATGGAGAATAGCACCGGCTCCTTCTTGTCCTCCTTACTGATCACAACGGTAGAGAGCGCCTGGACTTGGTTCGTCCCGAGGCTGCTGGTGGTGAAGTCGACCATGGACTCGAGGGAGGTGGCGCAGAGCTTCGTCTCCCCGTACGCGTCCGGAAGCTCACACTTGGCCAGCGTATTTATCACGTACATAGCCAGCGGGGATTTGGGGGCTATGGAGACGCGGGTAAAGATCTCGGGCAGTCTGGAGGAGGAGAAGGGGATGGATTGGGCGTCTTGACGGGAGAGGAAGGTGATCCCGTAGTCGCTTTTGGGGAAGGGAAAATTCATCTTCGCACCAGGCCGGAGGAGGTCCTCCTCCTTGAAGTAATAATTGATGCTTGGGTCGTAGTGAACTATATCTTCTCCTGAGGAGGAGGCCCGAGGAGGTCCATAGTTGATGTTATTGTCGAAAAAAAGTTCTCTGTATTCTCCGTCGTCGACGTGGAAGTTTTGCTGCTCGCCGCCTGCAGAAACAAAGTGCATGGTGACCCATGCAGGATTGCAATGTTAACTAATTATTGTATGTGTCCTTATATAATTAAGCACATTATGTGTAAGCTGTACTAAATCATTTTTGGGTAATTAACTAAGTAATAAGCACGTTAGCTCCAATCTGAATAAGGGACCATGCAGTTTGTCTTAATTTATCAGAAAAAAAAACAAATTTAAGTGTAGAAATACATATTCTGAACATATGTGAACACAGGGAACAGATAATACCAGTTCATACGTTGTTTTATTTAACTAACAAGATATGTGTTAAACTAAATGTGCTATCAACTATCTTAAAAATTCAAGTCTATGGCAAAGTTAACATCATTCTATTATAAGCTTAACAACAAGATCACCTGAGGAGGAGGCCCGAGGAGGACCATAGTTGGAATTGTCGAAAAAAAGTTCTCTGTATCCCCGTTGTCGACGTGGAAGTTTTGCTTCTCACCTGCAAAAAAAAACAAAAAAAGGGTAGTATGCAGGAATCAGGACATGCAGTATTCATTAATTAATTACAGTTGTCTTATATAATTATGCACATTTATGTTTAAGCTCTACTAAGTCTTCTTTTTTAGGCTTTAAGAAACAAGTAAACTAACTCCAATCTGAATAAGGCACCATCTTGTCTTAATATATCTGATCAACAAACAAATTAAGTATAGAAATGCAAATTCTGGATACACTTAAACACAAAGAACAATTTCTACCAGTATTTAAAATATCTCTAATGACATTTGGAATTGGGGTGTTTGGAAGGACTGCATGCCAATATTCCTCCGGAGTCGTTGCTGCATGGCCCACATCTACGAGCTGATAATATTCAAAGCATTAACGAACAAGTATCGAATCATAAATAAAAAAAACAAATTGGTGTTGAAACTTTGTTTAAAAATCGAAAATTAAATTTAAGAACATAATTACTACTATATATACGCAGGAAATAAGCAAGAATTTATTAGGGAAACATATAGAGCCCTGTCTCCTACTATATTCTTACAAGGATCAGGAACAAGGAGAAAGTAGTAATGAGCAAGGGTGCCATAGAAGTCCTATGAATGCGAAGAATCAATGTCGTAGAAAAGAACAGGCAAGCTATTTGCTTCGCTGATCAGTGACAACTGACGACGATAAGGTACATGTATGAGGTGCCTATTTATAGGCGGTGGAAGGGAACATACAAGATGAGATTACGAGAATTAAAAAGTTGGTGTGAGATGAGAAGCGGGAGGAGATGTCATTGATTATTATTTTTAATAATTAAGAATATTAAACAATTTGTCGCTGCCTGCCCACCATTTGACGAATTCGATAAGCTTCGTGTGGTGCCAAGATATCCAACAAATATTTTCAAAGGCTGAGGCATATACGCCAGTTATCTAGTTGCTGCTGCTTGCCCACCACAATTGAACCCCCATGTGCATGCTGCTCAGTTAAATAGAACGTAGGGACGATTTGAGTTGCGATTTATGTATTAATTCTAACCTCGCATCAATATATATGAATGAATGAAACGCCAAGTTATAATATTGAATCCTTGTGTATAAGCTACGTGAGATTCCTAGATGCATGTAAGATTACACAGAGGGAGATCGATAGCTAATCATCTCACACGGCCAAAATAAATTAAAGTAGCCACTTGTTGTCGAGCCACCGCAGTTGACGAGTAGTCTACCACCTCAAGCACATGACCAACGAGGGGTACTCCTATTTTTCACATCGAGTTTGTCTACGTAAGCTTAGAAGAAATTGAGTATTACTCAATTAATTGTGTTATTGGTGTACTGACAAAAGAGGAGTTCGGAGGGCACTGCCCCCCCTCTCCCTCACGGCGGTCCCGAAACTTAGACGAGTTTGGACTTTTGGTTAGCCGGCTCGTATGGTTTGAATTAAGTTTTTTCTCCATTTTGTTCGAATTTTGAACCCGTTTGAAAGAGACATATTTATAATTTATTTTCAGATATAATCTGTTGACGTCTGTAACCAAACAGATATAGTGAAAATTCTTTGCAGGACGTAACATTAATCTCAAAGGTGAATTTGGATAAATCGTATATCTTTTCTAATTTTTCTTGCGATTCTCTTTGCGATCTTCTACTCTTGTTTTCGAATTTTTTTCCATCGGAAGCTTTCTAATTCCAAGTGAACCGACAAGCTAGGAATCACTTAATGAGATGTTCATATATATTTGCTAAAGGTTCACTTTTACAAGACTGATAATAGATTTGGCTTACACAAAGCTAAAATTTATAATGTAGGTTAATAATGTAACTACCCATTCTCACGTTATAATGTCCGTTGCCTTTGGCCATTATCAATCGGTACTTTCATGATTCGGCTATGGAACTTACTGAGGCTTGGGCACTTCGTGCTGCCAAGAGAGGGAGCTGAGTACGTATAATTGAACGACACTCACAAGATATCATTCACATTAATCTGAAGCTATTTGCATGTCCTTGCAGGATCAGGAATTATATATAAACTCTGATATGTTTGGATCTTTTGTAAGAATCAATTGTGTATTTCCTGAATTAGTATGAGATAAAATTCTTAAACATGAATGACAATGTAAAGAAATGATAATTTTTATTGTTCTAGTCTCTTTGGAGTTATTTAAGGCAGAACTACGGTCTGTTCCAGTTTGGTCCCCAAACGTGATCCGCTGAACTATGATTTTAGGGGAACAAAAAATTATAAGTAGGTTGTCACATGATTTGGTTTCAGTGGCCCCGGGGTAGTGCAATTGAAATTTTTTTTATCGACGTGATGATTTTTTGTTTTTTTTATTTTTTCCTTTTTCTTTTCTCTCCACACATTTCCCTTATATAATAAATTATATAATAAATATAAAATAATTTTAATAAAGGATTAATATAATATTATTTTTATTAAAAAATTATATTTCATTAAATATAATTAGTTTTAAAAAGACTTTTTATATTTAACTAATATATTTTTAACAAAATTTTTACCATATTTTATATTTTGAATTTTATTTTTATTAATAAAATTATTATTATATTTATGATAATTATTTTTAATTTAAAACTCATAAAAAATTAATACATCATATTTATTTTTTTTATCACATCAACTTTCGGATCCTCATTATTACGTTATCGATCACTTCATTCAAATACACTTTAAATTAATCTATTAATTTAACTATTGATCGTGAACTTAAAAGAAGTTACTATTCCGTTTTTTAAAAATACTCATTTAAGTTTAAGTCGTTTTAGTTAATTATATAGAGCTGTATAGTAAGTCTAGCTAGCAAATTACATGTAAAGACAACAGTGATATAAAAACTGATTTCATAAATATCACTATTTCCGTCACATCATTGATTTAATATCTTTCATATCATCACGTCACCTCACTTAAAACACACAATAAACAATAAGATTCTGGAATATTACTAAGTTTAATAAGCAATGTTTAAGAAATATTTTATATTTCGTTTGATTGTTGACGCTTCCTTTATCTCGTCCATTGGCTTCAACTTTAAATAATCTTTCAACAAAAAAAAAAGGTAAAAAAAACTTATACATTTCTTGCATTATTTTTTATATAGTGATTTTATGTGATATGCTGTTTTTTGGTTGTGAAACTCCTATATAAGCGACTTAAATTAAAAATTGATGTACATATTTTTTTTTTATATTTTCAATTTAACCATATGACATTTTAGAGCGACCAGATGACGACCACACACCACATTGCCCACGGTCATGGGTCGCAAGGTTTGGGCTTTAACGAAGTCTGAATCACGTTCATGGGCCGAAATCTTTTAATTGTTCATCTTTTCTCCTCAATTTAGATGTCACATTTACCTAATACTATTTAATTTGATGTTGAATTTTTTTTAGGAAAAAAATTATTGTGCTACTTCTTTTAAAGGGAAGATGGTAAATCACCATCTATTTCATAAAAAATAGTAAATAAAAAAATTATTCAATTAATTCAGTCATCATTTATCATGAATCGAATATGATGGTGCTATCTCTTAAACCCTTTTTTTTAAGTCATTTTCAATTTCATATTTTGAGTTGTTCTTTTTTATCGTAACCATCAAATAAAAACCTGACTGAATTTGACATCTTAGGATTAAAGATAGAGCCACAAAAGAATATTGTGCTCTTATCTTAATCAACTTATTAACTTAATATTTCTTTCTTTTTTATTTTAATAAAACTTTTATATCTTTTCATCTTCACTTATCCTTTATTTTTTATAAATAAATAAATATTTTTATTTACTTATTTAATTATTTTAAAAAATTTGAGGTTGTTACAGGAGTTATACAAAATTTCAAGTCACTCATATATTCTATCTCTCTCTCTCTCTCTCTCTCTCTCTCTCTCTCTATATATATATATATATATATATATATATATATATATATTCAAGTTAATTTTGTGGTTTATAGTTGTAATAATAACAAGTTAATATAAATGTCCATTAATCAGGATGGAAAGAGGGTGTAATACAAAATTAACTTGAATATATATATATATATATATATATATATATGGGGTAAAATGGGTGTGTTGAGCATCTTGCAATTCACATTGTGTCACGCACGTATCCGACCGTCCATCCGTTGTGGACCTCACCGTGCACAGACCACACCGTTCACGGAACACGTTATCGCCTCCCTCGCGGACCTCACTGTCATGCGTGGACCTCGTTGTCACCCTTCCCTCATGGAACTCGCCGTTGACGTGCCCCCTTTCACTTGGACTTCATTGTCGTCCGTCCCTTGCGGACTTCGCCATTGTCATGTCCCTTCCCTCGTGGAAGAGAGACACAAAATTTAGAGTGCATCTTTGGACGTCTTCTCTATTTTTGTTATAGAATATTAATGATTATAAGAATTTAAAATAATACAATTATTATAAATTTTATGTAAGGATTCTAATACAAAATAAGAAATAATTTTTTTTAAGTTTTAAGGCTCTACCCTCGAGCCGTAATAAGAGATCCCACTGGACTCCTCAAGCCCGATGTCTGAATGGACAACTTTTATTGCCTTCTTTGTTAAAATGTTTGAATAGCGTAGGAGTCATATAAAATTACAAATAGATTATGATTCAAGACATTATCAACAATATATATAAACAATTTAATTCGTACTACTCATCACCAACTATAATTCAATGATCCAAGGTGCATAGTTGATTCGTATTACCTTTCTTTTTATTTATTTTCTCTTTTTTTCCTCTGGATAGTTCATTTATTTTGCCTGGCTGGGAGGAAGCCAATCAGCTTATCCATAATTAATAGAGTAGGTCTTTGTTTGTCCAACTTGCAAGTGGATTGACGACTTTTCCCGCAAAATTGGATGGTAAGGTTTCTTGCTCCACTGACAAAAAAATGTATATAGAGTGGAAAAGATATAAAATGGAGCAAAGCACGAGATTATCAACTCATAATTATCGTGATTCTTATATAATTACTATTTGTTAATAATGCCTTAAATTCTATCTCAATTAAAAATTCATCTAACCTCAAGACACTCCGAAGTAAAAGGTGCTCTCACACTATGAGGTCCAAATAGAAAGAAATTTAATCTTGTAATCATCTTTTGATTTTAGTCTTGTCAGATCAATATGCGAGCACTTTTGAAACAACGAGCCTATGCGCCGCTCGCGAACGTGTCGAAAAACAAATCAAATGAGGAAAACTCGAAGGGAAAAAAGGTGCACTCTACAATCCTATTGCATGTGACGGACGAGGTGATCATTGAAATCGCTGAATAAGAAACATCGGTTGGTTTGTGGTGGAAACTTGAGCCTCTACATGACCAAGTCTCTAACTAATAAGTTGTTGTTGAAACAATGCCGGTTCGCCCTTCGCATGCAAGAATGTACCTCTCTGAAAGATCATCTTGATCAGATGAACTCTAGATCAATATGCGAGCACTTTTGAAACAACGAGTCTATGCGCCACTCGCGAATGTGTCGAAGAACAAATCAAATGAGAAAAACTCGAAGGGCAAAAAAAGGTGCACTCTACAATCCTATTGCGTTTGACGGACGAGGTGATCATTGAAATCGCTGGACAAGTAACAACGGTTGATTTGTGGTGGAAACTTGAGTCTCTACATGACCAAGTCTCTGATTAATAAGTTATTGTTGAAACAATGCTAATTCCTCTTTCGCATGCAAAAATGTACTCCTCTGAAAGATCATCTTGATCAGATGAACACTCTAGATTAATATGTGAACACTTCTGAAACAACGAGTCTATGCGCCGCTCGCGAACGTGTCGAAGAACAAATCAAATGAGGAAAACTCGAAGGGTAAGAAAAGATGCACTCTACAATCCTGTTGCGTTTGACGGACGATGTGATCATTGAAATCGCTGAACAAGAAACAACGGTTGGTTTGTGGTGGAAACTTGAATCTCTATATGACCAAGTCTCTGACTAATAAATTGTTGTTGAAGCAATGCCCATTCGCCTTTCACATGCAAGAAGGTACCCCCAAAAGATCATCTTGATCAGATGAACACTCTTTTGATGGAATTACAAAACATAGATGTGAAGATCGAAGATGAAGATGTTGTCCTACTTGTGTTGGTGTCTCTTCCTCTATCTTATGAAATTTCATTCAATCTGATATCATTGAAAGAGACACAATTATTCTAAAAGAAGAAATATCAAGTTTACATACTCGTGAACTTCGTCATAGGGCGTCTAGAAAGACGGTGGAGACTCATATCGTAGGGTTAGGAACAATCACAGAGAAGATAAATGCTAAAAAGGGTAAATCGAAAAGAAGAAAAATGTCAATTCGAAGTACATCTACAATTACTGTAAAGAACCAAGTCACTGAAAAATGATTGCCCCAAAAATAAGAAGAAGGATACGGTTGCTGCAGTGGTACACTAGAGTAGCGAGTCTGATGATGATGATTTAGTTTTCATGGTGTCTGATCAGAGATGTTTGGAGGAGAGTTAAATTCTAGATTCAGAATGCTCTTATCATAATATTGATGACGAAAACATCATCATGAGCAATAATGTAGCATGTAAAATAGTTGCAATCGACTCAATTTAGATCAGAACTCATGACAATCGGATGATGACATTCATAGAGGTCTGTCATATTTCGCAACTGAAGAAAAATCTGATATCATTAGGAGTTTTGGACTCCAAAAAATTTCGAATGCAGGAGGTGTTATCACGGTCACCAAGAATGATGTTGAAGTCATGAGAGGAGTCATGCAGAAGTCCTTGTATATGTTACAAGATACAGTAATTTCTATCATGGCTGCAGTAGGTAGTTCATCCAAATCAGAATCAAAAGCATCTAAGTTGTGACACATGCGACTTGGACATATGAGTTAAAAAGAAATGGACATCCTCAGCAAGTGCAATCTTTTGGATGGTTAGAAGATATCTGAAATTAGATTTTATAAGCACTACATATTTGATAAGCAAAAATGATGATAATTCAGCAGTTGTGCACAAGACGAAGGCAACACTCGATTACATCTATTGATTATTGGAGCCCCTCTCGTGTTTCATTTCTAGAAGGTTCTAGATACTTCATATCTGTGATAGATGATTACTCAAGAATAACATGGATATTCATGATAAAACACAAGAGCGAAGCATTCGAAGCTTTCAAACAGTGAAAGACTCTGGTGAAGAATCAGACATCGAAAAAGGAGAAATGCTTTCGTACCGATAACGGCTTAGAATTTTGTTCATATGAATTTGATCAGTTCTGCAATGATGACGGAATTGCAAAAATCGTACCGTTAGAGATACATTGCAGTAGAATAGTATAGCAGGATGCATGAACATAACTCTTCTGGAGAAGGCACGGTGCATGCCCTCTAATTTTGGTCTGAACAAGTCATGCTCATACCGGTGATCCGGCTTGGACTTTGCCTGACCCGATCGCGCACCCAAGTCGGCCCAGGTATAACCTTGACCCGTCCCGAGTTTTAACTCGGATTTTTTTAGACTGATTTTGTCAGAAGCTCGACCCGCATTCACCTATACTCGGCCCGAGGTCAGACCAACAGAATGTTAATCTTACGATTTACGAACCCCTATTGACGTAATTGATAACTGATCTTTCCATGATGTTAATTATGCCCAATATAACCATGTTTACCCTATTATGATTGAACAGAATCGAAAAGAATGAAATGTCAATTTGATTATGATTTTCCATGAACGATGGATGATGATGACTATTATGAACCATATGGAGAATAATGATGAACTTTTATGATTTCTATGAAATGATGAATGGTCGTCCGCTCCCTCTCCGGATGATCGCTGAAAAGAACTAATGATGGACTACCATTTGACTCTTGGGTGTCTGGTATGTGGACAAAAGGAACTCGATCCTAATCGAACTATTTTGATTTATTAAACTTTTGTCCACCTGATTTGTTAAAGAAAAAAATGAACATAAAGATGATTCAGAGCTATGCTCCATACGGCTTTGATCAATTTTCGGATTGAAAGAGATGTCCATGATGATTGAGAGCTTTGCTCCCTACGACTTTGATCGATCTTCGAATCGAAAGAGAGGTCCACTATGATGGGGGAAGTTAAGTCAACCTTGAGCGAGACACTTCCTCACAGGTTACCACTTGTCCTATCTAGATGGGAGTCTCTTTTTTTACGGATGTTTCTACCTCGCGCGCGATCATCCTAGCTTGACGGGGTTGAGACTGATCATCCACCGGCCCATGATGGTCTAGATAGTAGTACTACGAGTGTTGGCAATGGTATTCTCTAAAAGAATGAAAAGCTCTTTCAAAGTAAGAAAGAAAGAAAGAAAGTAAGAAAGAAAGAAAGTAAGTAAGAAAGGAAGAAAGGAAGAAAGAAAGTAAGAATGAATAAATGAAAAATGAATGAATGAAACGAAAGAACGAAATAAATGAAAGGAAAAGGCAGGAATCTTGTTATGATCACTTTTTATTTTATGATCCACTTTCACATTTCAAATCATGCGATCTCTTCATGCGTACTATGACAAAATTGATTTATGATTTATACGAACTCACATTTAGTTTTATGCTAACGGTTGAGCTTGCTCCCCTGTGTGATCCCCACAGGTACATGATGTTTGCTCGTGATGTGATGGTGTGTGCGCGGAGACTTTACTCTGGGTGGCATGTGCATATGGTTATGATCATGTCTAGTATGAGTCGTGTGTTTATCCATTATATTAGATGATATATCTACTTGGAAGTGTCCTATCAGGTTATGTTTGATCGTCATTATTTTTATGTTTAGTACTCATACTTCTACTTTTGCTACTTTATATGGAGACCATGGATGTACTTTTTTACTTCCGCACTATGCTTTATATCGAGACAATTTGTCGCATATTTCCCTTTGACTTCTGCATTGTCCTCTAATGGTTGCATTATTTTAATTGATAAGTCTTCCACTGTGTGTCATTTCTCTTGATCAATTGAGTCAACAAAAGAGTTAAAGAAAAAAAAATGGGTAACATACGAGAGGAGATCGCGCCACGTAGCGGGTCAAATTTCGGGATGATACGCCACGTCTGAGAACTGGGTCTTAATAAAATTTGGCTCGCTGACTTAACAAATGAATTAAGAACTAAGCCATATCAATAATTGTACTTCTTCTTCGTCAAGTATTCCCAAATAATGGAATTCACGATCAAATGTGGAGCCAAAACGTCATACATATAGCACATTATAACACATGTACGATCAAAATATGGAGCCAAAGACGTCATATACATATAGCAAACGAGAACACATGATACATATTTACAGACAAACGCGAACGTACTACGCGCACGACCTTCCATAATTGCATTTCGGACTTGGACCTTTCAATTCATTCACTCGTAGTTGGGACTTATTGCAGACACGGAAGACCAAAGCACAAGATGCTAAGACTAGCAAATTTCTACGGACAGAGGCACACATGCATGCATGCACGCATGGTCCGTCTTTAAATGCTGCGACGGAAGATGAGATCACTTCGTGGAAGGAAGTGGCAGATGGTGGCCTGTCCAGGCTTCACCTTCAGCATCTCGAAAGCCAAATGCTCGGGGCTCCACCCTTTGGTGTCGATGTGGCACGCCACGGCCGCCTCCACCCTCGTGCCGTGTTCTCCCACCAACTCGGCGACGTACGCTCTGGCTGGGGACGTATGGCAGTAGAACACGGCGTACGGGTAGACCTCCTCATGGCAGGACACCAATTTGTCGCTGTCGAGCCTGCGGGTTCCAGTAATGGAGAACAACTCCGGTTCCTTCTCGTCTCTTTCACCGACCACGACGGTAGAGAGCGCCTGGACTTGGTTCGTCCCGAGGCTGCTGGTGGTGAAGTCGACCATGGACTCGAGGGAGGTGGCGCAGAGCTTCGTCTCCCCGTACGCGTCCGGCAGCTCGCACTTGGTGAGCGTATTTCTCAGGTACTTGGACAACGGGGATTTAGGCTCTATGGAGAAGCAGCTAAAGATTTCGGGGAGTTCGGAAGATGAGAAAGGGAGGGATTCCGCGTCTTGACGGGAGAGGAAGGTGATCCCATAATTGCTTCTGGGGAATAGAAAGTTCATCTTGGCACCAGGCCTGAAGAGGTCCTCCTCCATGAAGTAAAAAGTGATGCTTGGGTCGTAGTGAACTACATGATCACAGTCCTTATCAGGAGGTCCTTCTTCGTAGCTGGTGAAAGTGTCGAAAAACTGTTCTCTGTATCCTCCGTTGTCGACGTGGAAGTTTTGTTTCCCATCTGCAGAAACAAATGGAAACGCACAGCGGGATATGCAATATTATGTGTCGTCAATATTATTTTAAATCATATTCTCCGGTATATGGAATTATGGACCATTGTATCTTCGCATATAATTATTATTTTAAGCACAGATAAACTACAAAAAATTTTAAGTATATATAAATACAAATTATCTGGATATCTGTAAATACACAGTGAGTCGAAGGACAATTAAATACCAGTATATAGAATATCTCTAATGACATTTGGAATGGGGGTGTTCGGAAGGACGAAGTGCCAATATTCCTCAGGAGTCGTTGCTGCATGACTCATAGCTAAAAGCTGGTAATATGTAGACAATGAACAAGAATGACTTTAAAATGCACTTGTACCAATATTTTTTAGGGAAAAAAAGGTATTATACATGAACCTTGGTTTAAAGACAAAAAACACTTCTATATATGAAGGAACAAGAGTTTATTAGAGAAATAGAGCCCGTCTTCTATTTATTCTTACAGAGATGAGGAACAAGTGGAAAGCAGTAGTGAGCAAGCGTGCCCTAGTAGTCCGACGAAACATGGAGAACGAACCAATATCGTAGTAAAGCTTCTTGTTGTGCATGCTCAGAGACAACTGACGAGGGCAAGGCACATGTATGAGGTGCCTTGGTGGTACTTGGTAGTGAGCATATCATTTATAGGCAATGTTTTGAAAACCCTCCCACTGACAATTTACCGTATCGCGTTGAGTCGGTCCAATCAAATTCGCTGATATTGAACAGAATTTTTTTAAAAATAACATTATGGGCAATGCTATATTCTCTTAATTTAGAATAATTTAGTCTCTTAATTCAGTCACCATGACATGACATGAATGTAATTTTAGCAACTTTTTGGGATAATTTTAAAAATGTAGTATTAGAGGATTTTTAGGCTAAACTTTTAGAAGAATTTAATATTTTCCTAATATTATTCATAATAATTTTAAAGATATAGCATTAGATGTAATATATGAATATTATACTAATAAATTATCAATAATAAAATTATTAATATAATATATTTTTTATTTGAACTTTTAATAATGATAAATTAGTAATTTCCAATGTATATATTTAAATATAAATAGGTTATTATTGATTTTTTATTTATTATTTAATGATAATAGATGTTACATTATTATACTTTATTTAAAATAGGCTTATTTCTTTTTTTATTTAACATTTTCTTTTTTATTTCCATTTTTATGGCTTTCGATAGTTTCTTTTTAATCATTTTCTTAATACTTAACTTTTTATTTCTATTTAATTTTCTACTTATTTTTTCTCTCCCTTTTAGCTTTCCTTCTTCTTTTATTACTTTCCGATGTTATTAAATTTAATTTTTCTTAATATATTTTCTTTGGTTCTTTAAATTTAAATTTGAACTAGGTTCAACTGCTAGAGTCTGTTCATCGGTTGGTTTAAAGTCAAAATTGATTTTGACATTAAACCAAATCGTATCAATCATGAGTTCATAATTGAACCAATTGAATCGACCAGTCCATTCTGATTTTTAATAACATTGCATTTAAGAGTATAGCTTTATACAACTGGTAATTTTTCAAAAAAATTGATTGTGAGGCTAATTATGTGAAAAAAAATTAAGATATTGATGTTCTTTGTCCAAAAAAAAGTTAGGCTAGTGATAAAAAATTATCTAGGGTGTCAACATATATGGTTTGAGATATTGATGATCCATAGGTGTAATTTCTTTATTATACAGGTTTCTTTTCCTTTGTGCGCTAACCCCACCTAAATGCTGAATTCAAGAGTTAATCCATACGCATATTACTTGTTCTTTTGTTTCGATCTATGGAACAACATGAATGCGTTATGATTAGTGAAGCGGGGATTAGAAGGGCACTAAACAACAAAGAGTGATTTCATTGGTGAGTCAATTCCACTGTGCTGTCAAATTAACTGCAGAGATGAGTTGTTTTTCACATAGTTGTGATTAATTAACTATCAGATGATCACTTGTATCCAATATTTTCATGACCGGTCCGATTGGTTAAATCGCGAATCGATAGTCGATTTGATCCAATTTTATATATAATTCATTTTGATAACAAAAATTCATTATGAACCGAAAAAAGCTGATAAAATACACTATAAGAAAAACGCTGATTATCGACGATCAAAACCGTCGGTAATCAGCTAAAAAATCATCGGTAACACAATTACCAACGGATTTTCAGACGGAATCAATCCGTCGAAAAAATGCTCGGCACAAATCGATTTACGACGATTAAAAAAACCATCAGTAATTGCGACGGTTTGGACCGTCAGAAAATTCCGGCGGTTCCAGCCGTCGAAGCTTTCCGGCGGTTATAATCACCGAAAAAGTTCGGCGGTTCCAATCGTCGAAAATTTTTTACGGTCGAAACTTTTGACGGTCGTCTGAACCGTCGATCTTTCGGCGGTCGGAACGGCGGTCGGGACCGTCGCAAAGAATTTTTTAAAAATAAAAAAATAGCGGCCGGATCCGACCGCCCGTGGTAGGATCCGAACGCCCGCGCAGCGGGCGAATCCGGCTGCCCGTGGCTGGATCTGGCGCCAACGGCCGGAGAGAAAGAGAGAGAAAGAGAGAGAGACGCCGACGAAGAGAGAGATGCCGATGGGAGAGGATCGACGGCGGTCGATGCGTGACGTTCGGCCAGAGGCTCGCCGGCCAGGAGAGGGAGATGGGGAGAGAGAGGAGAGGAGAGGAGGAATTATAATAGAGGTATATATATATATATATATATATATATATATATATATATATATATATATATATAAGGGGAAAAGATGAGAGAAAGCGGGAAAAAGAAAAAAAAGCGGGATAACGAAATTTTAATTACCGACGGCTCCGGCCGTCGGAAACGTAAATATTAATTATTTTTAAAGTTATCGACGGTTGTGATCGTCGAAAAAATCGACGGTCGAAACCATCGGTAATTGTGACGGTTTGGGCCGTCGATAGTTATATTAATAAAAACTCCTCATATGACATTATTATACATTTACCGACGGTTACGACCGTCGGAAATTGCGGCGGATTTTGTGACGGATGGATATCCGTCGGAAATATCGACGTTCCTAATCGTCGAAAAATAAAATAATAATACAATAAATTATATAATTTATTATTTTTTTCCGATGGTCGTAACCGTCGCAAAATCTGTCATAAATTACGACGGATGGGTATCCGTCGGAAATATCGACGTTTCAAACTGTTAAAAAATAAAATAATAATATAATAAATTACATAATTTATTATTTCCATTTTCGACGGTTGTAACCGTCGGAAAATTCATCGGAAATGGAACCGTCGTAAAATTCGTCGCAAATTGTGATGAATTTCAAACCGTCGAAAATTGCCCATCGAAAAATGGCAATTTTCTTGTAGTAATAGAGTTCAACCGGACATTATGGTTCAACCCATTTTTTTATTTATTTTAAAAGGAAACAAATAATATAAAATGGACAATTAAAAGGAAACAAAACAACCGAATGAAATGAAGCCCAAATCACAAGATATTTAAAAATTAAAAGGAAAGTAAAAGTGAATAATAAGAAAGATAGCTACTTAGCTCTAATAATAATAATAATAATAATAATAATAATAATAATAATAATAATAATAATAATAATAATAATAATAATAATCTATTAGTTATCTTGATTTTGGGTAGCATTAATTTTTTGAATCATAGGAGAAAATTTGAAAAAAAATCATCTCTAAATTTAAAATAAAAATAAGAAATTAAGATGGAAAGATTACACAAAATACAAGGATTTATTTATAGAAAAATAAACTTTAAGAAATAATTATGGGATGAGAACTAAAAGTAGATTAGCAGAAAATTCAAGAGTAAATTATAATAAAAATAAACTAGTATTATATAATTAATAAAAAACATAATGATAATATATTTGTGATATAGAATAAGTCTTAATTTTTAATATATAATAAATGATATTTTCACATAAATTTATTTATTACTAATGGTTTATTATTATTTATACATTATATTGTAATGATATTTCCTATTCAATTTTGAAAATAATATTACTTTAATACAATTCTATTCAATGCGATTATATTCGATGCAATCATTACTCAATTAGAAATCATTAGTTGTATCGCAGAACAGGTGATTAGTTAACTGCAGATGATCAGTTGTATCGGACACACTCGTGATTAATTAACTGCAGATGATCAGTTGTGTCGCACACACCCGTGACGCCGCCCTCTGCCGCTACGGGGACGTAGCCACGTAGGTAAAAACGGCGGGGCCAACAAGACGTCAACTCAAACGACCAGACGAAGCTGTCCCAGGATTTCACGTGCACTACAACAATATTTTTGCATTGAAATAATTTACAATGTCTTTTGCCATTTGGAGTGACAATAAATTTAGAACCAATTAGTGGATTCCTATAGTCATGTTATGGGTTTCTAAAATTTAAGTTGCTAAATGAAGATATTAGCATTCCTTTCAGGAAGATTGAATTTGTTCTTCTTGAGTGGCTATTATAACAAAAATACTAAAAGTTATTTTTCTTTTTTTTAAAAAAAAGTTAAATATCATTAGGTTATCAAAGAAGGATCCTGGTACAAAATGATGAGGGATTATGAGAAAGATCTCACTCAAATAAGATATTGGTGTCATGAGTTACACCAAAATCTGTCAAAAAATCAGCATTCCTATTACAAAATCTATTACAATGTTGTATTTGAAAAGCTTGAAAATCTTTGGATATGTCCCATATGGATGACATAATGTTTTGTATTCTCCATGGAGTGTCATGCTCCCTAGCTGTGATTTTTATTAGAATCTCCGAGTCCATCTCAGCAATGACATTGAGGAAGTCGAGCCATTTGCATGTCTCGAGCTCCTACGACAAACCCCAAGCTTCAAGCTCTAATATCTCCTACGCAATCCTCCTGCAACACCTTGCCGCCAAAAAAAAATTAGTTAGGGGCATGAATAATATAGCCCGCTCCCCTCGACAAAGATGGATCATGGAAGGATCTATTAGAGTTGAGCTTAACCCAACCATCAGCCGGGGCTCCCACTGGACTCGCCTGGAGTCTTGGGGGTGATGTGCCTCAGGATCATGGTGCTAATAAATTCATTATGCGCAGCAAGAACCTGCTCTCAAACACAAAGCATGATTGTTCTTCTGGAACTGAAGTGGCAATTGTTTCTAGCCTTCCAAAGCCCCCAAAGACAGAATGCAAAAAGTGACAGAAAAAACTCGTTTTGATCTCCGGTCCAATGAGCGACCTTCCTTGATCCAATCTCTCGTATGCCAAGAGTGCAAAAAAAATAAAATTATAATTTGTCTATTATTGGAAAATTGTCCAAAGCTCATGAGAAACTAAACATTGAAAGAATAAATGACAGTTTGATTCAACGTTTAAACTACAGAAAGTGCAATTCGTGTTCACAGAATTATCAAAACGTAGAAATAGATCCTTAGTTGGGAGCCGATTGTGCATTAATTTTCCAAAAAAGATCGAAATTTTATGGGGGACTTTGATTTTCCATAAAAAGTTTCAGTAGAGCCGTCCAGATGCTAAGGTCGAGGAGCTACTCCTGCACTGGAAACGATAGACAGATTTTGCATTAGCTCGGCCATGTGAATCAATCGTCCACACCCATGGTTCATCATTGGCAATAGACGCAAGTAGGTCAATAGAAACAATTTGAGATATTAGTTGATTACCAAAGCAGGAATGAAGCATCTGAATATTCCATGTGTTGTTAGTAATGAGCATGTCAACATTATGTTCAAACGATAAAATTTCTACATTGATGAAAGTAGGCTTAAAAGCAAAGGGAATGTCCGAGATCCATGGATCCATCAAGATGCTTGTGTGTTGACCATTGGTAATTACTTTTGTAAATCCAGTTCTTATTTTTTGTGTTGTTTCCATTATCTTCCAAAACCAAGCTGAGTTAGGATTACTGTTTTGGGTCTCATGGCATGTAGGATCTAACCAAAGCTTCAACTTTCCATACTTAGTCATAACCAGATTGGCCCAAATGCTATTTCCCCATTAAGAAGAGTTTGGATTCTTTTAACTAAAAGGGATGTACGAATGTTTTGTAGCTTTTTTATTCCTAAACCCCCATCAGCCTTGACTAGTTGGACAATACTCCAATTCAAGAGGTGCAGACCTCATTTGTTTCCATTAGACTCATAGGGGCCGTTTGGATAAAGAATATCTTTTGAAGAATAATCAATTTTATTCAGAAGAATATAATATTTTTATTATATTCTTATTCTACCTTATGTTTGGTGTTCAAAGGAATAACTTTTAAATATACTATATTTTATAATTAAAATATTTTATTATAAATACTTGACATTTATTATTACTATTATTATATAAATAATAATATAATATATGGTTAAATTTAAAAAAAATAAGCAAAGATGAGAACGTTGAGAATAGAGATAATCCATCATTTTGGTAGAATACAAATATTGCAACTTTGTGGAATATAATGGCGATTTCACGATTTCCAATATGGTTTTACAAAAAAATAAAATTTCACCGAGTTATTCTTATTCTACTAGCATTTGGCCATATTCTCGAGATTATTGAGATATTCTGGCCTATAACCTAGAACCAAATGGCCTCCTAGAGAAAATCCCGTGAGATTTTCTCAGAAGACTCCAGCATTCCATTGGGCACATGTGTCACCCCAAGAGAGTACATAGGTATAGAGTTGATGACAGAGTTGATTAAGGTGAGCCTACCCGTCTGATTGAGAGTGCACCTTTTCCACCCTGCAAGCCTAGATGAGATCCTATCTATGAGGGCTCTCTGCCTACTTATTGGTATCTTTTTGTATGATATAGGAACTCCAAGGTAAATGAAAGGAAATGCCCCTAACTGAATCCTAAGGGTTTGCTTGATAAGATTAGCTCTTCTAGCATTCATTTTGTTGGATAAGTATAGTTCTGGCTTTTGAGGGTTTAACCTCTTACTAGTCAGCATGCCATATAGCTGGAGGGTCTTGTTAAGATTTACATAATTCTTTTTTGTAGCAGCAATGCAGATAAGGATGTCATCAACAAAAGCCAGTGGCTCATGTGAAAATCTCCATTGGAGAAACGCTTGATGTTGCCCATGTGGCCCTAGGCCTTGCCCAGTGGTATGTCCCAGATGACATCTTTTATCTCCTGACATGATATGGGAGCAAGAAGCATATGATGTGAGGTATCATCAATCCTAGGTAAATCAGGCCAAAGATCCATTAGGATTATAGGAGTGTTTTCCTGTCTCCAGATATAACTGTAGTGACTAATGAACATGGCTCTAATATGTTCCCATCTTCCACCTTTTGCCCCTCATTGTCAATTAGCATAGAGATCTTGTTTTTTCTTTGCCTAATCATTATGCTTAAGTGAAAGAACTTTGTGTTCTTGTCCCCATCTTTAATCCACTTTATCCTTGATTGCGACCACCATTTGATACTAATTTGCCTTCTTAATGCTGCATGAAGATGACAGGTAGCCCTAAGTTTTCCACACTCTACTTATGTTAGCCCATAAGTACTGTCCTTAAGCTCGAGGCTCTGAATTTCTGCTAAGACTTGCTCAACCCTATGTTCTAAGATATCCAAAGTATTAAAATTCCAGTGTGTAATTTTAGTCTTTATTACTTTTAGAGCCTGCATGGAGGTCCTATCTTGAGTCCACTCACGTTTGACAATCTCTCTAGGTTCACTATATTAGAATTAGAAATGCTCATATTTGAATTGTTTGGTACTCTTTTGTTTCAGATATGTTTGTAACCATAGTGGGGCATAGTCAGAGGGGCACCTAGCAAGTGGTTTGAGGGATAGATTTGGGTAGGCCATTATACATTTTTTAGTGACTAACACTCTATCTAATCTGCATAGAATTCGAGCACCCCCTTGCCGATTATTACACCAGGTATGTTGTGTTCCAATAAGGTCCACATCCACCAAACCCTATTTTTCACTAAGCTCCTAAAAGGTTCTAATTGATCTATCTGGATAGAATGGTCTACCCCCCTTCTTATCAGGAGGGTGCAAAATACAATTAAAATGAAAGATAAAGAACAAACACAAGGAGACACAATATGATGACGAGGTTCGGCCTCAATTCTTTGGCCTACGTCCCCGCTCCGACTTCTCGACCTCGAGACCGTCGGAGATTCACTATTTTTCTCTTTTCTTATAGGAAGAGAACAACCCTCTTTACACAATCAAGCCTTCTTCTTCGCTCAAGAGGCAAGGCACGCCTCT
Source organism: Pontederia crassipes (assembly GCA_030549335.1). Lineage (NCBI taxonomy): Eukaryota > Viridiplantae > Streptophyta > Magnoliopsida > Commelinales > Pontederiaceae > Pontederia > Pontederia crassipes. Next base: position 3,745,427 of record CM060184.1, read on the forward strand.
TATACAAGGAGCTCTCAATCTTACTAAATCAGTAAATGTTCCTTCTAACTCTTTTCTTTTACAAAATTTTTCTCACACTCAAGGCTAAGAAAAGAAAAGGGAAGAAATTGCAATTTTATACTAAAAAATTTGAGAGGAGCTCTAGGATGTTCTTGCTTTCTTTAATGATTTTTCTTCAGGTTTTGGCACTCTTTTTATAGGCTCCTAGAGGTGAGAATACGTTCAAAAGGTCTTCCACATTTTTCTCCTCAAAATACTAGCCGTTACTGTTCATTTAACTGAATGGCGGTCGACTGCTGGGATGGGTCGGTCGACCGATCTGTGACTGTTGTCTCATTTTCTGCATTTTGACGTTGTCCGATCGACCGGTTCTTCGACCGATACATCGATTGGTAATGTCTTGACGTCGACCGATACATTTTACTGTCGACCGGTATAGTCTCGATGTCGACCGGTATAATCTCGTCTTTCCTTCCACTAAATATCAATCAACCGGTGCCTTGGCCGGTCGACCGATGAGTCGACCGGTCGTGTTGAAAAAAATTTTCTTCGAATTTTAATTTGGTGATTTCTTCTGCGAATCTGGTCATATCAATTCTACACTTGCATTATCACCACTTGAGCATAGATTAGTAACTTTTCTGTTCATTTTAATTTGTTATCATAAAAATATAGGATTCAACAATTCAGCTGAGGGCGACAGCCCCGACAAGTTCACCGTCAACTATCCTCGAGGAAAGCTTCAAAAAGCACAGCACCCTCAATCATGAGCAACCACCGACGTCTGACAAGGGTAAGACGCAGAGGCCGATGGGGGAGGGGGAGGAGGAGGCTGCAGCGTGGGTGATGGAGGAGGAAGTGAGGAAGTTCGAGCGTCAAGAATACGAATTTGCAAGTTCTAGACAAGGCTGAGACCTTTCGTCCAAAAATTTTGTCTCATCGTCACGTGATGGAAACTTGGAACAAAGATTGTTTGCTTGAACTATCCAAAGTTCTGCCCATTCTTTCGAAACGTTTATATTTTGTGATTCATACATCGAATTTTATAACTTCGTATTCGTAAATATTTGTACCGTTGAAACCAGCGGCTGCCGCGGTTACTAAGGTGCTACGACATAGATATACTCATGCATGGCTTACATGGAGGGAAGATCCTTATGCCATGAGACAGATGCTATTTAATGAATTCCAGGTATCCTCAGAAGCCAACTTGATCATTTAAATTTATCTTCATACTAATTTAATTATTTTTTATATAAATGCAGACTTGTGTCTGGTGGGATCCCGAGCATATGGAACAAATGTGGAAGACTTTTAATTCTCGGTGTTTAAAGTGATTGTCCGCGATGCTTTCGAAAGCTCGAGCTGCAGGAGAATGGCCCAATTTGATCCCTGAGGCTGTTTGGATCGAGTTGCTACGAAAGTTGTCTACTGATGAGTACAAATCAAAGTGCGAAAAAATGAAAACAAGTCGAGAGTCCGACCAGGGAGCATGCTTTCACTCGGGTGGATGTGTATCCACGAGCACGATTGCGAAGAAAATGGTAAAGTCTTTCAATAATGCGTGGAAAAAATATTATACTTTATTTGACATTTTTAACTGCAGGAGAAAGAGACGGGTAGACCACCTACTCAGGACGAAATATTTCTCCGAACTCATCAGAAGAAAAATAAAGAATGAGTTTCATTGTTTGCTCGGAAGACATATGTCTATAAATCTACTTGATGCTATTTTTTAAAATTTCAAGTAAATCTATAAGATACTAAATTCATCATTATAAATAATATAGTTGATTTATTTTTTTAATTTTAGGAGGGTTACAAAATAAGAGAAGTCGAGCACATTACGCAAGCCACGCAGGAGGGGACCACACTACTGACCCCAAGACAACTTTGTACAGACCATGTCGGGATTAAGAAGGGTCACATTTTCGACCTTAGATCTTCTATTAGTAGTGCAGATATTGGATATGGTCGTAAATTGGTATCAGGTTCCTCTGATCAAGGTATGCAACAAATGTTTGACATGATCGGGCAAAAGATCAAACAAGAGGTTATGCAGAAACTCAGAAATGAGTTTGAAGAATGTGAGCGTCGTACGAAGAAAGATATGAAGAAAATGATGCGTGGCAAATTTGATGACCAAGACGACGAGGACGATCGCATACTATAGTTTCTTTGTGTTGTGTTAGATATTTGATGATGTTGTGTTATGTGTTTGACATTTGAACATTGTGTTATGCTGTTACATTTGATTATTGACATTTGAACAATTGTTGTATTATGTGTTTGGGCAATTTCTGTCATTTTTTTCTTTAATGTTTCCGATGGTTAGAACCGTCAATAATCATCGATATGCATTTAATTTTTCCGATACTTCTCGACGGTTCTAACCGTCCGTCCAAACTTATAGATGGTCGTTCCCGTCGATAAGCATCGACGGTTTTAACCGTCGAAAGTTAACGATGGTTTGAGCCGTCGAAACTCAATGATTTTATCGACGGCTCAAACCGTCAATATAAATTTTTGACGGTTTGAACCATCGATAAATATCGACGTCTCATACCGTCTTAAATCTTCAACGGTCGACGACTGCGCCCGCCAGTCGGACCGTCAAAGATTTCAACGTTTCTGAGATAACCATCGCAAATCGTTTGTGACGCGTCATTTTCACACGGACGCTATCCGTTGAAAAACCCGTCGAAAAATGTCATTTCTGAGGGTTCTCGCCAAATTACAGACGATTTTGCCCGTCTGTAATTGGCTATTTTCTTATAGTGCTCCTTGCCAAACACAGCCTTAGGATAAAATAAAAAAAATCAAGAGTTTCGAGTTGCCTTTATTGTAGGGATCTTTTTATGGAGAATATAGTCCATAGAATCCTCCTCTCGACCCCACTTTGTAACCCATATGTGTGCATATATATTCGATAGAAGAAGTAGGAAGTTGGCCCGATATCAATATTTGCCATATATGTTACCGCCAATGTTTTAAAACCCGGCCCGTGACCGGTTGGATCAATGTCCGGATAGTAAAATGGTCCATGGGTCACTTAAAATCTGGTCTTGAGGTTGACCAATTTTAACCCGGTCAAATGCGATCAAAATTCGGGTCCAACTGGCCGACCAGATGGGTTTTAGTGGCCTGACTGACCAGGTAAATTTATAAAGTATAAAAAATCTAAAATATAATAAATAAGTTTTGAAACATATTATATACATATTGTTGAAGTTTATGCTTCATTGTCGGATTTCATTAATATTTGATTTTATTTATAACTACTACATAAGATTTTATTTGTTTAACTACTGTTGGGTTGATTACTTAATTTATTATGTTATTTAATTTTAATTTTTTTCATTACACTTTATTATATTATATATTTTATTAATTTATTAAGTATTTAGACATTATATATGAATAATATTATATACAATCTCTTTAACTTATATTATTTTTTATTAATTTGTATTATTCGATCAGACTTTATCCGTCTATCAATCCGAGTCGATAACAAACTAATAGCGTTCACACGTAGATTTGGGACCTTCATCACTAAACCAGACTAGGATGCAGACAACATGCAGCCATGAATAGAGGTACTAATTATAAAATAAGAATCCTGGGGAGTCTGGAGAAAGAGAAGGGGTTGGATTCCACGTCTCTCTGGAGGAGGAAGGCGACCTTGCTGCTGCTTCTTGTGAAGGCCAAGTTCTTCTTGGTACTAGGTTTGAGGGCCTTCTCCTGGAAGATGGTGATGCTCGGGTCATAGCTGCTCGTATCATCTAAATCACCCATATAGTCATTGACGCTTGTGACAAGCTTTGTCCAGTCCCTTCTTTGTAACTATTGAAGAGGTATGGCCCAACTAACTATTCCTCCACTACTTCTCTTTGGGTTTGCTAGTTGGAAAAAGAAAAGGCAATTAAGTCAAATAATTCGTAACAACGAGCATCACTATATATTATTTTTCCATAACTAACTATGCATTTGCTGAAAAAGGTTCTATTTTATTGTAAAGTAAAAAAATGCGAAAAATGTAAAAGTCACTACAAGAGAACTGTCGAATAGCAACATAAATTAGAGTCACCATAATACGCAATGCTAAATTCACGCTAATAGCGTCTCAATAGCGCCATCACTGGGTCGACAAGAAGAGATTCTTATTGCCTCTCTATAGCGTCAATTTAGCGTCGCATTAGCGTAATAGAATGACGCTAAATGAGACGCTAAAATGATGCTAGTTCGGTACTATTGTCACGCATGAAAAATAAGAAATGTGCGACAGATGATAGCATTGTATTAACGTCGCAGCTGTGTGATGCTAAGTTAGTGTCACAAGCTACGCGATGCTAAATCGATGCTAATGTAAGAGCCGATATTAGTGCCAGCTTCTTGTGCTGCATTGATGATACAATCATGCGACACTACATTAACGTCACTATGAATGCGCCGCTAACGTAAGATGCGGTATCAGCGCCGATCTCTTGCGTTGTATTAGCGTCGACCGTGGCGACGCTAACTTAGCGTCACAGTTTTGCAGACGCTAAGTAGACGCTAGTTTACGCTCTTTTGAGTATAGTCTATATAATACTAACTACACTATACAATATTATACTATACTATATAATACTATATTATACAATACTATATAATACCAACTATATTATAAAATACTATACTATACTATATACTATATACTATACTAAACTATATTATGCTATATATTATACTATTTTTACCCATACTATATTATATTATTCTATTATATAATATACAAAAGTTAATATACCATGATATACATACATTACACTCCAATTCGCAAATTTTAAAATCGAGGGAATAGTACTTATTCATTTTCTATGAAATTTAAATGGCAATTTCCAAAGATTCGATCGTCGAATCATCATGAAATTTGTACCTCTCGTAGACCACGGTAACACAGAGTTTTCAGTATTTTTTGCCGATTTTCGGAGGTCAGGCGATAGAGTTAATGTTGGAACAATATTTTTATGTTATTTCTAATTATATTTTGATAATATAAATCTCTAATAATTAGATAATTAGAGTCATATATTTAAAGTGCGAGAAAAGTTCAATTCGGAATGAATTATTTTATGCATTGAACTTGAAGTTCATATTTGAATATATTTAATTCATATATGGACTAACATGTGAATATGAAACTTGTAGATAATCTTATTAGCTTTTCGACGAATAAAAAATCACCTCATTCCGATATTAGTGCAAAAATTTATGTACAAAATAGTGCAGAGTGGTCAGCTAGTCGATTTGCAAATCAATCGACCAATTAAGGACTGGTCGACCAACTAGAGGAACCGGTCAACCGATTATGACAGTATTGATGCTGGATGAAGTTAAAACATGGACTAGTCGGCCGGCCAGGTAAATCGATCGACCTGACCGCACGAAAAATCACCCTAATGATTAGTCTTTGACCAAACGAAAGGGCAAAATATATTAAGAAATATATGAAGAAAGTCCTAATTATTTTAGTCATCAAATGACCAAATATTTTAGTCATTCTATAAGTTATTATTTTAGTCAAATGACCAAAAAATCCTAAATATTATAATAGATGAAATATATGAAAAAAGTTATGCATATTACAAGGGCAAAATAGTACATTCGACCAAACCAATCAATTTTTTTCTCACACAAAACAAGTTGGGTCCTCAGTTTATTTTTTTGACTTATAAGTAGATAAAAAAGTGCTTATCAACTCTTTTTATTATCAAACTGGAGAAATCTTTAAAACTACTTATAAGTCATTTTGAGTGACTCATAAATAATCAATGATTGTTTAGGATGATCATATATATATGTATATATATATGCATATGGGTATGTATGTAACTATGTATAATTATTAGGAATAAAACATGGCAATTAATACTAAGTAAACTATGTCAAGTAATGGGCTAGTTTAAATTGAAGGCAAAAACAATCTCAACTAATAACTATAATTACAATTGCAGATCTATGGCTATTAATAAAATAAAATAGCAGATCAAATTGCAGTAAAAAAACAGATGAAACACAGTAACATAAATCAACGATTTGGATTTCGGTGGAGTTCGTCTTTTTCCTCAAGAGAAAAGAAACTGTTACCTGAAGCAAGGAAGCGAATTAGGGGAATGGTTGACTGTTATGATATAGCAACAGAGAGGATAACATTATAAGAAGTATTACAGATGAAAGGCAGTAAGTGCAATAACAAATGAAGAAAAAGTGAAGCAATAGCAGTCCGATTAAAGCAAGATATACTAACTTACAATTTAGTTTACAAGCTTTAGTCAATGTTTCAGCATAATGATGTACAATTCAATATTAATAAGTTTACAGTTGTCCATGTATGACAACTACTAATTGAAACAATAGATATAAGACATGTGGTCGTCAACTTGTGTAACAAATGGCCATTAAACAAAACCTATAAATACAACAAGATAGCTGGGAAGAGGAATTATCTCTCAGTGCCATTTTACAGTACTTTTTTGAGTTCTTAGAACTTGAGGTGCTTGAAATTCTCTGTGTGTATTCTTTTCTTCTTCTTTTTTGCCTCTTTGTTAAGAATATAAAATTAATGATATTGTTCTTTCTAACAACTTAAGCTTTTAGGAAAACTGATCAGCACATCAAATTTAATATGGTATTAGAGTTAGAGATCAGGATTCGAACCTCGTTAAGCTTTTTATTAAAAAAGTAATTTCCTCCCTTAGTTGTCCACGTGTTGAGCTTGGACTAGATCAAAAGTTATCAACAATACACACATGAAGGGGACACTACAAGAAAATTGGCGCTTAGCGACACAAAGTAGCGTCGCATAAAGTAGTGACGCTATATAGACGCCACTAGCGCCTTCATGGCGTCCACTTTACGTCACAATAATGCGACGCTATTTGCCTCTCGATAGCGTCTCATTAGTGTGTTCTTAACTATTCATGAAATAGACGCTAACACAATGGAGATGTTACGTACACGCTATTATTGCGCGCCACAAAGCGGAAATGCGCGGGAGAACCTAGCGCCGTTCTCGCGTCAACAACTCTCGACGCAAATCTCGCGTCGCACGCTTTGCGGCTCTAAAGAGACACTATCTGGCGTCACATGCTTAGGCGACGCTATGTAAACGCGAATGTGTTTACTTGGCAACTATTCATATGTTATCTATATTTATATCGCTATTTATTTTATATTTAAACCCTAAACCCTATATATTATATATAATTAATTAAATATTATATTAATATTATCAACATATATATGTATTCCTACATGATTACCCATATTATATATATGTACTACACGATTACATATATATGTATCTTTACATCATAGGAGTATTCCTAAATATATAATTTGTTACCAATATTATTTATGTTATTTATACATATAATATATATAATATCTTAATTATGCATATATTATTTTTATATTCTTAATCATGAAATTATGGTGGTTGAATTAAGAGAGTGATTTGCTACAAATTATCTCATTTTAGCGTCACTATGAAGACTCAATAGCGTCAACTTCGCGTCTAACTAGAGTCGCCGACAATGTCGAAGCTATGGTGACACTATTGACGTCTCTGTAGTGTCGCCAACTTGAGACGCAAATAAGTTTTAGACGCTAGTTCGGCGCTACGGGGTCGCTAAACTTCTCTAGCGACTCAATAACGTATGTAGTGTATATATGTGTATATACTGCGTCGCCTTAGTCGACTTTTTATTCCACTCACTTAATCGGACACATATAGACATATAAATACGTGTATATACTTATACTTATATGTAATAAGTACATATATACATATTATTATCACTTAATCTCACACATAAACATATACACATATATTCACTTCGAATACGTATACATATACATGTTATCTATATATGACTCACACATGTATAGACATATACATACACATATATATTTATAATACATATAGATAAACACATTGTTGTGGCTTAATCTCCCACACATAGACATATACATACGCGTATATTATATATATATATATACATAATTCTGTTATAGACACATACATATAGATTTATAATTTTATATACATACGTGATAGATTGAGGGAAGGAAATAAAATAACTGCAACGGAGCACAATGCGATGAAACGCTATATTGATAAATAAAATTACATACATAATAGAAAATTCGAAATAGAAAAATAATTAGCGTTTCTCTGGCGTCACAATTAAGGGATGCTAAATCTAAATCGACGCCCCTATGACGCTGTGGTCGCTACATTAACTTAGCGACACATTAACTACTCTATAGCGTCGCATTAGTCGAATTTTGATACAAGTGGCGCCTACATTGCGTCTACGTAGTGCCGCGTCTTGGAGAGACGCTAAAAAATTTATTTAAATCCCTAACCTCTCTTCTTCGTTTTCACTGTTATTGTTTTACCTTTACTCTCCCGATGCCCAACGCCCGACGCCCGACGTCAACGATCGACTCCTCCGATGCCCGACGCCTGACGCCCGACGTCTGACGCCCGACGCCCGACGTCTGACACCCGACGCCCGACGTCTGACGCCCGATGCCCGACGTCGACGATCTACTCCTCCGACGCTCGATGCTCGATGCCTCCGCCGCCCTTCGCCGTCGACACCTTCAGCCTTCTCCGCCTCCGCTGCCTCCGCCTCCGCGGCCGACGCCTCTGCCGCTGCTGCCTCCGTCGATGCCTCCTCCACCGCGCCCCTCCGCCTCCTCCATCGCGCCCCTCTACGGCCTCCGCCTCCTACTCCTCCGCCGGCCTTCCACCGCCTCATCGGCCTCCTTCGCCTCCTCTTCCTCCTCCTCCTCTGCCGCCCTCCTCCTCCTCTGCCACCGCGCTGACGTCCGCCTCCGCCGCCCTCCGCCTCCTCCTTCACCGTGCCCCTCCGCCGCCCTCCGCCTCCACCGCCGCCTCCTCCTCCACCGCACCCCTCCATCGCCCTCCGCCTCCTCCACCGCGCCCCTCTGTCGCCTTCTGCCTCCACCGCCTCCTCCTCCGACGTCCGCCCTCCGCCTCCTCCACCGCACCCCTTCGCCTTCTCCACCACCTCCTCCACCGCGCCCCTCCGCCACCTCCACCGCGCCCCTCCGCCGCCCTCCACCGCCCTCCGCCGGCCTTCCACCGCCTCCTCCTCCTCCGCCGCCATCCTCCTCCTCCTCTGCCGCCCTCCGCCTCCTCCACCGCACTGATGTCCGCCTCCGCCACCCTCCGCATCCACTGCCACCTCCTCCTCCTCCTCCCTCCGTTTCGTCTGCCCGCCGACTGTGCTCCTCTGTCGGCCGTCGCCCACCGCCGCCTGCCGCCATCCCTCACCGGTTAAGAAGGTACGAGCCCGCCACCATGTTAAGTTAATTATTAATGCATGAAGTTAAATACTACATAATTACTTGAAAGTTAGTAACTAATGCATGTTAAGTTAAATACTACTTAATTACTTGATTGTTTCGTTGTTAAGTTAATTAGTAATGCATGTTAAGTTAAATACTATTTAATTACTTGAAACTATTACTGTTAAGTTAGTTACTAATGCAAGTTAACTTAAATACTAGAACCTCTTTTGGATAATTTTTTTTTCATAATTCTATAACCTCTTTTTGATCATGTTCTCATAAATTTTACTAAGGATGTACTTCGACATTCTTGGTGATAAAATGAGATTATGATTCGACGATGAAGTACTTGAAACATATGATTTTAGACTTCGTAAGTTCAAAATCACACGTTTCAAATATACGAATTTATTGACATATGACTTAATATTGTCCGTAACAGAAATGATAAAGCCAGATTGTAGTTGGATTCATCATTGAAAGGATAAACATGACGTCATAACTGAAGAATATAAGGATGATGTTGATGAATATAAGGATAAACATGACGCAGCTATCACAACAGCTATCGCAAGTAGTTATCGGAGCAAATATCGCGACAGGTGTCGGAGCAGTTGTCGTAGCGGTTGGCTTCGCTATTGCAGGTGATTCAGGGATTGATCCCGACGCAGAATACATCCCCGCGAGGCCATGGACCGGCACGTCTGGGTCGTCCGGAATGATAACAATAACTCCCAAACCTAAGATAGAAACAAACCATGAATACAAACTATGCTTTTGTTATTTATAGATTTAGATATACATATAGTTTGTTAGTTCGATTTATTATTTTTCATATTCTTATGTTAAATATTGTGCCTGTGATGTTTTTATATTGCCTGTGATGCTTTTATATTACCTGTGATGAATATCAATGCATTTTTATATGCATTATATAATTTTATGGTGTGGGAAGGGGAAAAATGAGGATTGTATGGGTAAAAAAAATTTGCAAGTAGCGACTCCATAGCGTCTCATTCGCGTCACAAGTTGTCGACGCTGAGTTAAATATATCGTCCTTAGCGTCATATTCGCGTCTCATTGGCAACATGTACACCATCATATTTGTGTCACTTCAACGCCTTCCTAGAGCCTACAATAATGACTCGTGGGCACCGGAATAGCGTCTCATAACTAGCGCCCCTTGCACGTCGACTTAGCGACGCATTTCTTCTACGCACAGCCGTAAACAACGCGTCTTAATAACGTCGAGATAGCGTCAACACATGGCGTTAGTAGCGTCTCATTTTCTTTGACTCTATTGCGACGCCAGTAGCCACTGATTTCCAGTGTCCCACTTTTGCAACGCTAGTTAGACGCAAATGAGACGCTCTTCATCACGGAGATGTAATAGTGCCTCTCTAGCATCGCTAATCTTGGGTCACTAATCATCAATTTTCTTGTAGTGGGAGTGTTAAGAATATAAAATTAATGATGTTGCTCTTTCTAATGGTTTAAGCTTTTAGAAAAATTGGTTAGCAATTAAATTTAACATGATATCAGAGCCAGAGGTCCCGAGTTCAAACCTCGCTAAGTTCTTATTAAAAAAAGTAATTTCCTCCCTTAGTTGTCCACGTGGTGGGCTTGAGTTAGACCAAAGTTGTCAGTAACCCACACGTGAGGGGAGTGTTAAGAATATAAAATTAATGAAGTTGCTCTTCCTAACGGCTTAAGCTTTTAGGAAAACTGATCAGCATATCAAATTTAACACTCTTCTTCTCTTGTACGTTTCTTCTAGCCTTGTGAGCCTCTTCCTTTGTTGCAGGTTCCCTGCATATGAAGACATGGTTCCTACTAATTAGAATATGACTAGAGAACATAGAGTTAGACAAGGGCTTTAGCAATTCATCTTGTCGAGAAATGATGGGAGCAAGAAAGAAAGCTTCTGTCTGCCATTGTAGTGAGAGCTTGTGCACTTGAAGGTCGGTGATCCACAACCCTTTATGTAGTAAATGATCAGATCTGGTCATTTCTTCAAGCAAGAATCCAAGGAAGAAGCATGGAAGAACAAACCCTAGTTGGATAGAAAGCTCACACAATAGATGAAAGGGAACTTAGGTAGCAACTTGACCTATACTCTCAGCAATTATGTTTGGGCTTGAAAGTAGTGAGCTGGGCTATAGAAGCTCTAGCATTTGATGCTCTTGTTGAGTTTCCTACATTCTTGATATCAATCTTAGCATTCTTGAGGAGAATTTTTGCAATTCTTGATTTTTTATGCAATTATGATAAGATTTTGACCAATTTGGAAGAAATTTCTGCAATCTTGATAAGAATATTCATTGTCTTGGTGTTATTCTTGAATTTTAAAAAGATAAGATTCTGTAATTCAAAAGATTCTACGCAATCTATTATTATGGCAAATGAGATTAGATGGTCTAGAATGGAGGAGTCCATCAACATACTTCAATGGAACAACATATTTCTTTTGTTAATGAAAAGTTTACTTTTGTGAATGATTCTATAGCATATCTTCAGATGAAATTTGGTGATCTGAATAGTAGATTAAATGCTACTTATATTAAAAGTGATTTCAGTGGTAATCATAATCTTGGAGATAATATTTCAAACTATCATATGGGTAGCCTAAATTCTGATGCCTATGTTTCTATTGCTAAAATGGAGCTCCCTAAATTTACTGGAACTAATCTTATGGAATGGAATTTCAAAGCTGAATAAATTCAAGATTTCTATAATATTTAAGTATCTAATATCACAATGCTCTCATTGAATTTTGAAGGAGGGGTACAACAATGTTACAAGTGGATGTATCAAAATAAGCAACTAATTTCCTGCACTCAGTTTGTGAAAGCTCTGGAAAGAAGAATTGTCCCATCCAAATTTGAACCTAAAATTTTAATGCAAGCTCATTTATTGGTCAAGTTACAAGCGAAAAAATTGCAGAATGCACATGATGATTATAAATATGCATATTCACAACCACAATGTTCAACTTCTAATTTAGTTAGTGGTCTCTTGGAATTTACTCCTGTTCAGTCTACCCCTAGTTCTTTAAATGCTTCTACGGTTAGCTCAAATGCATTATCCATGTCTACTTTACATGTTGAGGAGTTATTCCCTATATATATGATGGCAATAAGAAAGAATGATCTATGCTACATGTCTATGCATGTAAAATACAACATATAATTAGCCATGCATTTAATCACATTTCGATTCCTTTTCTTATAGCATGCATTATTTTTTATCTTATTTGCTTTAATTTTATAAAAATGGAAATATATCATAATTCTATATTTTATTGCAGAAAATGGAAGAGAATTGAGTCAGAAATCCACATAAACAAACGACACTCTAATCGAAGTTAAAACAAAGCCAAAAAGTAAAAATTAATTGAGGCTGTTAGGACTGAATTGAATATAACGGGTCATTATATGATCGTAACGATCATAGTAGCAGGGACGGGAACAACTCGTTACGACCCGTTAAAATGCCCAGTTTTGAATAAAAAACTTGTCTGAGTTACGGGTCGTGACCAGATGTTACGGATCGTTAAAATCTAACTTTTACTTCGATTTATACTTTGTGTCCGATCGTGAAATCAGTGTTGCAGGCTCTTAAATCCATATTACATGTCGTTACAGAGCCGTTGTGGGCCGTTACATGGCTGTTTTCAAAATTTCTTTGACTTTTCTTAATAATTTCAAGTCCAAATCGAACTCAAACTTTATCCTAAGCCTCAAGGATGATTAGGAAACATATTTTCTCAGATTTAAAAGAATTTTGAATGATTTTAAAGACCTATAAAAGTTTATTATGAATTTACTAATTTTAACACAAAAAGACTTTGAATCAAATCGAAACTTTATGAAAACTCTTGGGACCCTTTGGAGGCTATAAATAAAGGCCTTAGAAGATAGAAAAATGTGTGCTTGTGATGTTTGGAGGTGCTTGAGACCTGGGAGTCGTGCTACATTGCAGAGAAAGAATTTTAGAGTTTTTGTTCAGGAGAAACTGCGAAGCAACTCAACGTGTGTACTCTATAGCAATCCAGATATCATTGGAGTCTATGAATTCGGTCTTCTAATTATTGTTTGGATGTTTTTTACTCGTATTTTTTATGCTAATAATTTTGTAATAGAGATAATTCGAGAAAACTACATGAACTCGATTGTTGGATTTGATTTAATATAGTTATTTCAATATTTTTTTATTATGATTGTTGTACTTAATGTTTTTTACTGAGATTATTATATTTTAATATAAGACTACAAACTAGACCTGGGTGATTAGTTTTAGGATTTAATAATTTTCAATGAATTAATTTTTGACTTGAGAGTTGAAGCAATCATAACACAAATATTGTAACTCATCGTTTGTGTTTGATTTTGTGCGGTTTATCAATTTTTACCCAGCGAGGATAACTGTTAGTTTAGGACTTATAACTTAATGCATTTTGATATCTTTCTTAACTGAAGGTTAACTCAGCGATTGTGATCCTAAATTTTGTAAGACTTAAGATAGTTTGATTTACTCAGCGTAGATGTAAAAAACTTAAGTAATTCTAATCCGTCTTAAGAATTGAACTTTTTTATCATTGTTATAATTCAATCATCATCGTGATTCATGTTAGTTCATCCTTATCTTTAATCATCCATAATCCTTAGGCTCAACACCAATTTATTTTATTTTTTGTTATTTAATTTTCTGCACATTTATTTTCTACTTTCATATCACAATACATTTTTCTTCTCTTAGTAGATTGTTATGATAGATTAGATTTAATCAGTTCCTCGTGAGTTCGACACTCTAATCTCTATTTTATTACTTGATACAACTAATGCACTTGATAGCAAATTTATTTGTTATAAATTTAATGTATCAATGTCTCATCACCAACTTGGAAACTCAACTCATATACAAAATGACATATCAGATTTTCAAATGATTATGGTCAGCTAGATTTAAAAGCAAATAAAATTTCTTTTACAATTGAGACTTATTTAGATAATATTTTAGATAATATTCTTTATAGGGATATTCAACATTAGTTTCAGTTGTTTCCAAGTAGTTAATTTGTGAATTTGCAACCTTATAGATTTCCATTCGAAAATGTCTATAGTCGTCAACCATAAAAAATTCTAGCCTACATGAAAAATCAAGTAAAGGTCGAGGGTTCAAACATTCATACTACCACGTTACTAGCTTTATCAGAGGTTATGTTCTGAGCTATTAAAAGACAAGCTCAATTCAATAATTGGATTAGTTCAATAAGAGGATCTTCCAATCAACAATGCTTGTTGAGAGGCTTATGGTGGTCATGTCATTTCCTCTTTTCATAATTTCGACCTCAAGGATGAGGCCTGTTTTCCAACTGAGGAGGAAATGTTATGATATAACAATAGAGAGGAAAACATTACAAGAAGTATTACAGATGAAAGGCAGTAGGTGTAGTAACAGATGATGAAAAAGAAGAAACGAAGCAGTAGCAGTCCGACAATAAAGCAAGATATACTAACATACAATTTAGTATACAAGCTTTAGTACCTGTTTCAACATAATCATGTACAATTCAATATTAATAAGTGCACAGTTGTCCATGTATGGAAACTACTAACTGAACCAGATAAAAGGCACGTGGTTGTTAACATGTGTGACAAATGGCAATTAAACAAAGCGTATAAATACAACAAAATGGCTGGGAAGAGGAATTATCTCTCAATGTCATTTTGCAGTTACTCTTTTGAGTTCTTGGAGCTTGAGCTGCTCGAAATTCTGTGTGTGTGTCTTTTTCTTATTTCTCTTGTCTCTTTCTCCTATACGTTTCTTCTGGTCCTGTGAGCCTCTTCCTTTTGCTGGTTCCTGCATATGAAGACAAGTTAGAATCTGACAAGAGAAGAGAAAGTTAGACAAGGCTTTAGCAACTCATCTTGTCGAGAAGTGATAGGAGGAAGAAACAAAGCTTCTGCCCGCCGCTGTAGAGAGAGCTTATGCACTTGAAGGTGGGCGATCCACAACCCTTTATTTAGTAGATGATCAGATCTGGTCATTTAAGCAAGAATCCAAGGAAGAAGCATGAAAGAACAAGAGATGAAAGAGAAATTAGGTTAGCAGCTTGATCTATATACACTTACCTTCTATACTGGCTCTCAGCAATTACGTTTTGGGCCTGAAAGTAATGGACTGAGTTACAGAAGCTCTAACATTGACCGCTGGCCAGAGTTCGTCGGCGGCGAATTCGGTGGTCGGAAAACGTTCGCTGTACAGGAGGAAGAGATTTGGCAGCGTCAATTTGTGGTTTCGCGTAAAGAAACTACTAAAGTACAGTGGATGGTCGGATCGGAGAACGTTGGTTTCGCGACTAAAAGATGACTTACGATTTAAGACATATCAATAAGTACCAAGTCCGAATTATTTCTACATTTTAATTCTTCGTGGATTATTCTCTCATAATTTTTCTTTTTTTTCAATCATGATAAGTGATCCATCGATTTTCGGAACCACTAACACCTTAATCCCGTGTTCGAACAAGGGTAGAATACTAAAGCGACGATTCTAAAGTCCGAACTTGAGGTTATTAAGAATCCACGGTTTCATAACACAACCTACTGGCTCTCTGTGTTAACCATCTTTGGTTATTCCCTCATAATTTATGGAAGTAACAAATAACGACCAAAACGAGCCAAAGGGATGCATATACAGAAATTTATATATGGCACATCTTAACACGTGAGATGTAGATAGTACAAGCGATCAGACAAGTGTGACGAGCCACGAATACTATGCACTTCCATAGTTGCAAACAATAAGACAAGCACGACGACGGACACTATACACTTCCATATATCGCGTTCCGGACTTGGGACCCTTCAGTTCACGCTTCACGCCCTGTAGTTGGGACTTATTGCAAGGTACGGAAGATAATATCATAAGATGCAAGTCACTTGCATGCAGCTCAGTACGTAACTCCAGTTTTCATAGGTACTGATGCGTGCGTGCGTGCGTGCATTCGCGCATGGTCTAGAGCGCTAGGTCTAAATGCAGGCTGCGGCTGAAGAGGAGGTCATTTTGTGGAAGAAAGTGACAGATGGTCGCCTGCCCAGGCTTCACCTTGAGCAGCTTGAAAGCCAAATGCTCAGGATTCCATCCCTTGGTGTCGGTGTGACACATCACCGCCACCTCCACCTTCGTGCCGTCTTCGCCCACCAACTCCGCGACGTACGCTCTGGCGGGTGACGAATGACAATAGAACATGGCGTACGGGTAGACCATTTCATGGCACGCCACCCACTTGTCGCCATCGAGGCTGCGGGTTCCAGTAATGGCGAACTCCTCCGGTTTCGTCGTGTCCTCTTTATTGATTACTACGGTAGAGAGCGCCTCCACTTGGTTCGTCCCGAGGATGCTGACGCTGAAGTCGACCATGGACTCGAGGGAGGTGGCACAGAGTTTCGTCTCCCCGTCTTCCTCCGGCCGCTCGCACAAGGTCACCGACCTTTTCACGTACTTGGCCAACGCGGATTTAGGCTCTATGGAGAAGCGGCTAAATATCTCGGGCAGTCTGGCGGACGAGAAGGGGATGGATTCCGCGCTTTGACGGGAGAGGAAGGTGACCCCGTAGTTGATTCTGGGGAAGAGAAAGTTCATCTTGGCACCAGGCCTGAGGAGGTCCTCTTCAATGATGTATAAACTGATGCTTATGACGGAGTGAGACCGTATGAGGTCCATATAATCATCTGATGAGTTGTCCCGTGCCCACTTAAAATTATCGTTAAAGAGTTTTATGTATTCTTCGTTGTCGACGTGGAAGTATTGCTTCTCACCTGCAGAAACACTCTGAATTAGGCACCATTTTCTCTTGATATATAATTATAATTTTAAGCATAAAACAAATAAATTTGAAGTATATAACATAGATGCACGCAGGGAATAATTACCAGGATTTAGAATATCTTTAATGGCATTTGGAACAGGTGTGTGTGGAAGGACCGAGTGCCAATAATCCTCCGGAGTTCTTGCTGCATGGCTCACAGCTACGAGCTAATAATAATGAACAATGAACAAGCAATGAATAAAAGTTTAGAGCGCATTTGTATCTATATTTTTCATGAAAAAAGGTACTTCGTAAATGAAACCTAAGTTTATAAACAAAAATACTTTGATATATGTGACGAAGCAAAAGTTTATTAGAGAATTAGAGACGTCTCCTATATATTATTCTTACAGAGATCAGGAACAAGTGGAATATAGTGGTGAAGAAGCCTGCCATAGTAGAAAAGCTAGCGGGCTACTTGTTGTGCTCGGTGGCAACTGACGAGGGTATGTGATGCCTTTTTATAGTCGGTGAGAGGGGTACATATGATTTAGAAAATACACTATGTATATATATATATATAGTTAAAACTATTTTTTTCAGCGGTCACCGTTATATCCTAGAGTGATTGGATGAAGCTTTCAATGGACCAAACATAATTTCAAGCGATATATATATATTCAATTCAAGTTCTTTGAATTTGTACAGGCGAAGATTCACGAGACAGGTACACCAAATTATAATTGAACCCAATGTCCATCGAACCCGTAAGTATGCAAAGTGGCATTGGATCATTGTCGTTATTGTATTATTGGCCGTCTGGCCGCAGATCGGTCGTAAGTAAGTAATAATATATTAATGGATATAATAATTTTTCATTTTAATAGACTAAAATACATTTTTAGATAGGTAAAAACAATGGTTTTCAGATTATGTTCTTTTCATATTTTGGATCTAACTCTTGGACATGTTCTTGTGATGTAATAGAGATTTTTTTTAAAAAAAGTTATATAGAGATGACATAATGGATAAAGGCTCGAGAGTCGAGATAGTTCTTCCCAAAAAAAAACATAGTTCTTCCCGTACACAAGCAGTTTTTTCCCACTGGGAGTTCAAATGGAGAAGTGTGGACCGGAGTTGGTTTGAGGTTTTGTTTGGCATAATTAACGATTTCATAAGCGGATAACAATTTAACGAGTGGATAGCGATTTAAATAGCGGATAGTGAATAACGATCGATGATTAGTGATTAGCGATTCATTTAGGATATTAATAAATAAGTGTTTGATAAACTTAACAGTGGAATTAACGGATGAATATAAAATGACATAATTGGATATATAATATATTATTCAATTCAATCGCTATACAAATTTTATTAAAATTTAATAAATAATTAATTAATATCTCAATGAAATAAAATAAAATTTCACAAGTAAAATTGTTATTAAAATATATTTATAATACATTTTATATAGTTCATACATGATCTAAAAATATTAATTATTAAACTAATTTCTATATCCCTTGTTAATAAATAAATATTTTGTAATTAATTAAATATGAATATAAAAGAATATTGTTGAATGGTGATAAAATAAAAATTAAAAAAATAAGATAAATTAAAAAAGAAATAATACCTTTGAATAAGGATAAAATCGAAAAAAATATGATCCTCTAAACGCTAAAAACTAAACGCTAATAAAAATAGCTTTTCAATTTTTTCATTCAAATCGCTAAACTGTACTTGATTATGAATACTACCAAATAAATAAAATAACGTTTCAACCGCTAAACGCTATTTGATACTAATGTTTTAAGAATTGATTCGGATCAGCCGGTTCAACCGATTCGATCATAAATCGGCAAGAAAATCGGTCTGGTTCATTAGTAAAATCAGAAATGTTAAAGAATTGGGTTGGCTCGAAAAAAACCGGAAAAACCGGGTTGAACCGATGAATTCGGTTTAACCCGGTTTTTTATTTTTCTCAAAAATATATATGAAAATAATTTATTAGGGGATATTAAAGTTTAAAGTTACCAAATTATTTTAGATGAAATTGGAAGGTTATCAAGATTGAGGGAGAAAAAAACAGAAAGTATTTAAAATAAGAAAATAAAAGGAAATATGATAGTTGGAGAAAATGAATAAAAATTAAAATATATTATTAAGAGAATAATAAAATATGGAAAGTTTTTATTAGGGGATATGAATGTTCAAATAATTTTATAAAAGTGGAAAGTTTTGCACGTGAAAGTGAAAGGAGAGAAAAAGGAAATAATTTTAAAATAAGAAAATAAAAGAAAAGATCTTGAATTCTTGACCGGAGGAAATAAATCAAAATAGAAACAAAATATTAATCAAATTAAATCAAAAGAGATATGTGGAAAGAAAATAAAATCCGGTAATAATATATTAGTAATAAATTTATATTGAAATTGAAGTTAGATTATTATATTAGTAATAATAAAAAAACTACTAAAATAAAAGAGAGTTATATATGAAAAGAGAATAAAATTCAGTAATAATATATTAGTAAATAAATTTATATTGAAATTAAATTTATACTATTATTAGTAATAATAAAAAGAAATCTATTATTTAATTGATTTAATCATTTTTGTAATAATTTATGTATTAAATTACTCTTAAATAATTATAAATAATGTTATTATATAAAAATCTGGTTTAACCAGTTGACTCTCTTTTGAATGGGTCGAACCTCGACTCGATCGGCACGCCGATCCGATCTCTAATCCAATTTTTAAAATATTCTTGAAACGCTATTTTTGTCATTACCAAATAAAGCCTACTTTGTATTGAGTTAATAATATTAAATAATCAACTCAACTGCAAGCCAAACTTTTTCCAGAGATTTCATGCTTGTTTGAGTAATAGCAATGAGATTCCCCAATATCATGTTAAGAATAGTTAGGATTTAGAGAAGAAGATGCCATTCGTTTTAGTGTCCAAGGATTAGTGAATCTTTTTACCTTCGATTAGAAAAAGCAATTGTCTAACCACTCCTGAATTATCACGAATTACCACATCTAACCCCAGACTACGAACTTTATTTTTTGAGTACCTAAACTATCGTGATTTTATCGATTTAGTCCTTCCGTCCAATTCTGTTAACTTTTCAATTAACTTCGATTTTCTTGATTTGTGAAAAGACCATCGTACCCCTTCCTTAAATATTAATCTATTTTTACATAAAATAATATATAAAAATATAAAAAATAATTAAAAAAAGGATGGGCGCTTCCACACTCCCCATCCTTTTTTTAATTATTTTTTATATTTTTATATATTATTTTATGTAAAAATAGATTAATATTTAAGGAAGGGGTACGATGGTCTTTTCACAAATCAAGAAAATCGAAGTTAATTGAAAAGTTAACAGAATTGGACGGAAGGACTAAATCGATAAAATCACGATAGTTTAGGTACTCAAAAAATAAAGTTCGTAGTCTGGGGTTAGATGTGGTAATTCGTGATAATTCAGGAGTGGTTAGACAATTGCTTTTTCTAATCGAAGGTAAAAAGATTCACTAATCCTTGGACACTAAAACGAATGGCATCTTCTTCTCTAAATCCTAACTATTCTTAACATGATATTGGGGAATCTCATTGCTATTACTCAAACAAGCATGAAATCTCTGGAAAAAGTTTGGCTTGCAGTTGAGTTGATTATTTAATATTATTAACTCAATACAAAGTAGGCTTTATTTGGTAATGACAAAAATAGCGTTTCAAGAATATTTTAAAAATTGGATTAGAGATCGGATCGGCGTGCCGATCGAGTCGAGGTTCGACCCATTCAAAAGAGAGTCAACTGGTTAAACCAGATTTTTATATAATAACATTATTTATAATTATTTAAGAGTAATTTAATACATAAATTATTACAAAAATGATTAAATCAATTAAATAATAGATTTCTTTTTATTATTACTAATAATAGTATAAATTTAATTTCAATATAAATTTATTTACTAATATATTATTACTGAATTTTATTCTCTTTTCATATATAACTCTCTTTTATTTTAGTAGTTTTTTTATTATTACTAATATAATAATCTAACTTCAATTTCAATATAAATTTATTACTAATATATTATTACCGGATTTTATTTTCTTTCCACATATCTCTTTTGATTTAATTTGATTAATATTTTGTTTCTATTTTGATTTATTTCCTCCGGTCAAGAATTCAAGATCTTTTCTTTTATTTTCTTATTTTAAAATTATTTCCTTTTTCTCTCCTTTCACTTTCACGTGCAAAACTTTCCACTTTTATAAAATTATTTGAACATTCATATCCCCTAATAAAAACTTTCCATATTTTATTATTCTCTTAATAATATATTTTAATTTTTATTCATTTTCTCCAACTATCATATTTCCTTTTATTTTCTTATTTTAAATACTTTCTGTTTTTTTCTCCCTCAATCTTGATAACCTTCCAATTTCATCTAAAATAATTTGGTAACTTTAAACTTTAATATCCCCTAATAAATTATTTTCATATATATTTTTGAGAAAAATAAAAAACCGGGTTAAACCGAATTCATCGGTTCAACCCGGTTTTTCCGGTTTTTTTCGAGCCAACCCAATTCTTTAACATTTCTGATTTTACTAATGAACCAGACCGATTTTCTTGCCGATTTATGATCGAATCGGTTGAACCGGCTGATCCGAATCAATTCTTAAAACATTAGTATCAAATAGCGTTTAGCGGTTGAAACGTTATTTTATTTATTTGGTAGTATTCATAATCAAGTACAGTTTAGCGATTTGAATGAAAAAATTGAAAAGCTATTTTTATTAGCGTTTAGTTTTTAGCGTTTAGAGGATCATATTTTTTTCGATTTTATCCTTATTCAAAGGTATTATTTCTTTTTTAATTTATCTTATTTTTTTAATTTTTATTTTATCACCATTCAACAATATTCTTTTATATTCATATTTAATTAATTACAAAATATTTATTTATTAACAAGGGATATAGAAATTAGTTTAATAATTAATATTTTTAGATCATGTATGAACTATATAAAATGTATTATAAATATATTTTAATAACAATTTTACTTGTGAAATTTTATTTTATTTCATTGAGATATTAATTAATTATTTATTAAATTTTAATAAAATTTGTATAGCGATTGAATTGAATAATATATTATATATCCAATTATGTCATTTTATATTCATCCGTTAATTCCACTGTTAAGTTTATCAAACACTTATTTATTAATATCCTAAATGAATCGCTAATCACTAATCATCGATCGTTATTCACTATCCGCTATTTAAATCGCTATCCACTCGTTAAATTGTTATCCGCTTATGAAATCGTTAATTATGCCAAACAAAACCTCAAACCAACTCCGGTCCACACTTCTCCATTTGAACTCCCAGTGGGAAAAAACTGCTTGTGTACGGGAAGAACTATGTTTTTTTTTGGGAAGAACTATCTCGACTCTCGAGCCTTTATCCATTATGTCATCTCTATATAACTTTTTTTAAAAAAAATCTCTATTACATCACAAGAACATGTCCAAGAGTTAGATCCAAAATATGAAAAGAACATAATCTGAAAACCATTGTTTTTACCTATCTAAAAATGTATTTTAGTCTATTAAAATGAAAAATTATTATATCCATTAATATATTATTACTTACTTACGACCGATCTGCGGCCAGACGGCCAATAATACAATAACGACAATGATCCAATGCCACTTTGCATACTTACGGGTTCGATGGACATTGGGTTCAATTATAATTTGGTGTACCTGTCTCGTGAATCTTCGCCTGTACAAATTCAAAGAACTTGAATTGAATATATATATATCGCTTGAAATTATGTTTGGTCCATTGAAAGCTTCATCCAATCACTCTAGGATATAACGGTGACCGCTGAAAAAAATAGTTTTAACTATATATATATATATACATAGTGTATTTTCTAAATCATATGTACCCCTCTCACCGACTATAAAAAGGCATCACATACCCTCGTCAGTTGCCACCGAGCACAACAAGTAGCCCGCTAGCTTTTCTACTATGGCAGGCTTCTTCACCACTATATTCCACTTGTTCCTGATCTCTGTAAGAATAATATATAGGAGACGTCTCTAATTCTCTAATAAACTTTTGCTTCGTCACATATATCAAAGTATTTTTGTTTATAAACTTAGGTTTCATTTACGAAGTACCTTTTTTCATGAAAAATATAGATACAAATGCGCTCTAAACTTTTATTCATTGCTTGTTCATTGTTCATTATTATTAGCTCGTAGCTGTGAGCCATGCAGCAAGAACTCCGGAGGATTATTGGCACTCGGTCCTTCCACACACACCTGTTCCAAATGCCATTAAAGATATTCTAAATCCTGGTAATTATTCCCTGCGTGCATCTATGTTATATACTTCAAATTTATTTGTTTTATGCTTAAAATTATAATTATATATCAAGAGAAAATGGTGCCTAATTCAGAGTGTTTCTGCAGGTGAGAAGCAATACTTCCACGTCGACAACGAAGAATACATAAAACTCTTTAACGATAATTTTAAGTGGGCACGGGACAACTCATCAGATGATTATATGGACCTCATACGGTCTCACTCCGTCATAAGCATCAGTTTATACATCATTGAAGAGGACCTCCTCAGGCCTGGTGCCAAGATGAACTTTCTCTTCCCCAGAATCAACTACGGGGTCACCTTCCTCTCCCGTCAAAGCGCGGAATCCATCCCCTTCTCGTCCGCCAGACTGCCCGAGATATTTAGCCGCTTCTCCATAGAGCCTAAATCCGCGTTGGCCAAGTACGTGAAAAGGTCGGTGACCTTGTGCGAGCGGCCGGAGGAAGACGGGGAGACGAAACTCTGTGCCACCTCCCTCGAGTCCATGGTCGACTTCAGCGTCAGCATCCTCGGGACGAACCAAGTGGAGGCGCTCTCTACCGTAGTAATCAATAAAGAGGACACGACGAAACCGGAGGAGTTCGCCATTACTGGAACCCGCAGCCTCGATGGCGACAAGTGGGTGGCGTGCCATGAAATGGTCTACCCGTACGCCATGTTCTATTGTCATTCGTCACCCGCCAGAGCGTACGTCGCGGAGTTGGTGGGCGAAGACGGCACGAAGGTGGAGGTGGCGGTGATGTGTCACACCGACACCAAGGGATGGAATCCTGAGCATTTGGCTTTCAAGCTGCTCAAGGTGAAGCCTGGGCAGGCGACCATCTGTCACTTTCTTCCACAAAATGACCTCCTCTTCAGCCGCAGCCTGCATTTAGACCTAGCGCTCTAGACCATGCGCGAATGCACGCACGCACGCACGCATCAGTACCTATGAAAACTGGAGTTACGTACTGAGCTGCATGCAAGTGACTTGCATCTTATGATATTATCTTCCGTACCTTGCAATAAGTCCCAACTACAGGGCGTGAAGCGTGAACTGAAGGGTCCCAAGTCCGGAACGCGATATATGGAAGTGTATAGTGTCCGTCGTCGTGCTTGTCTTATTGTTTGCAACTATGGAAGTGCATAGTATTCGTGGCTCGTCACACTTGTCTGATCGCTTGTACTATCTACATCTCACGTGTTAAGATGTGCCATATATAAATTTCTGTATATGCATCCCTTTGGCTCGTTTTGGTCGTTATTTGTTACTTCCATAAATTATGAGGGAATAACCAAAGATGGTTAACACAGAGAGCCAGTAGGTTGTGTTATGAAACCGTGGATTCTTAATAACCTCAAGTTCGGACTTTAGAATCGTCGCTTTAGTATTCTACCCTTGTTCGAACACGGGATTAAGGTGTTAGTGGTTCCGAAAATCGATGGATCACTTATCATGATTGAAAAAAAAGAAAAATTATGAGAGAATAATCCACGAAGAATTAAAATGTAGAAATAATTCGGACTTGGTACTTATTGATATGTCTTAAATCGTAAGTCATCTTTTAGTCGCGAAACCAACGTTCTCCGATCCGACCATCCACTGTACTTTAGTAGTTTCTTTACGCGAAACCACAAATTGACGCTGCCAAATCTCTTCCTCCTGTACAGCGAACGTTTTCCGACCACCGAATTCGCCGCCGACGAACTCTGGCCAGCGGTCAATGTTAGAGCTTCTGTAACTCAGTCCATTACTTTCAGGCCCAAAACGTAATTGCTGAGAGCCAGTATAGAAGGTAAGTGTATATAGATCAAGCTGCTAACCTAATTTCTCTTTCATCTCTTGTTCTTTCATGCTTCTTCCTTGGATTCTTGCTTAAATGACCAGATCTGATCATCTACTAAATAAAGGGTTGTGGATCGCCCACCTTCAAGTGCATAAGCTCTCTCTACAGCGGCGGGCAGAAGCTTTGTTTCTTCCTCCTATCACTTCTCGACAAGATGAGTTGCTAAAGCCTTGTCTAACTTTCTCTTCTCTTGTCAGATTCTAACTTGTCTTCATATGCAGGAACCAGCAAAAGGAAGAGGCTCACAGGACCAGAAGAAACGTATAGGAGAAAGAGACAAGAGAAATAAGAAAAAGACACACACACAGAATTTCGAGCAGCTCAAGCTCCAAGAACTCAAAAGAGTAACTGCAAAATGACATTGAGAGATAATTCCTCTTCCCAGCCATTTTGTTGTATTTATACGCTTTGTTTAATTGCCATTTGTCACACATGTTAACAACCACGTGCCTTTTATCTGGTTCAGTTAGTAGTTTCCATACATGGACAACTGTGCACTTATTAATATTGAATTGTACATGATTATGTTGAAACAGGTACTAAAGCTTGTATACTAAATTGTATGTTAGTATATCTTGCTTTATTGTCGGACTGCTACTGCTTCGTTTCTTCTTTTTCATCATCTGTTACTACACCTACTGCCTTTCATCTGTAATACTTCTTGTAATGTTTTCCTCTCTATTGTTATATCATAACATTTCCTCCTCAGTTGGAAAACAGGCCTCATCCTTGAGGTCGAAATTATGAAAAAAGGAAATGACATGACCACCATAAGCCTCTCAACAAGCATTGTTGATTGGAAGATCCTCTTATTGAACTAATCCAATTATTGAATTGAGCTTGTCTTTTAATAGCTCAGAACATAACCTCTGATAAAGCTAGTAACGTGGTAGTATGAATGTTTGAACCCTCGACCTTTACTTGATTTTTCATGTAGGTTAGAATTTTTTATGGTTGACGACTATAGACATTTTCGAATGGAAATCTATAAGGTTGCAAATTCACAAATTAACTACTTGGAAACAACTGAAACTAATGTTGAATATCCCTATAAAGAATATTATCTAAAATATTATCTAAATAAGTCTCAATTGTAAAAGAAATTTTATTTGCTTTTAAATCTAGCTGACCATAATCATTTGAAAATCTGATATGTCATTTTGTATATGAGTTGAGTTTCCAAGTTGGTGATGAGACATTGATACATTAAATTTATAACAAATAAATTTGCTATCAAGTGCATTAGTTGTATCAAGTAATAAAATAGAGATTAGAGTGTCGAACTCACGAGGAACTGATTAAATCTAATCTATCATAACAATCTACTAAGAGAAGAAAAATGTATTGTGATATGAAAGTAGAAAATAAATGTGCAGAAAATTAAATAACAAAAAATAAAATAAATTGGTGTTGAGCCTAAGGATTATGGATGATTAAAGATAAGGATGAACTAACATGAATCACGATGATGATTGAATTATAACAATGATAAAAAAGTTCAATTCTTAAGACGGATTAGAATTACTTAAGTTTTTTACATCTACGCTGAGTAAATCAAACTATCTTAAGTCTTACAAAATTTAGGATCACAATCGCTGAGTTAACCTTCAGTTAAGAAAGATATTAAAATACATTAAGTTATAAGTCCTAAACTAACAGTTATCCTCGCTGGGTAAAAATTGATAAACCGCACAAAATCAAACACAAACGATGAGTTACAATATTTGTGTTATGATTGCTTCAACTCTCAAGTCAAAAATTAATTCATTGAAAATTATTAAATCCTAAAACTAATCACCCAGGTCTAGTTTGTAGTCTTATATTAAAATATAATAATCTCAGTAAAAGACATTAAGTACAACAATCATAATAAAAAAATATTGAAATAACTATATTAAATCAAATCCAACAATCGAGTTCATGTAGTTTTCTCGAATTATCTCTATTACAAAATTATTAGCATAAAAAATACGAGTAAAAAACATCCAAACAATAATTAGAAGACCGAATTCATAGACTCCAATGATATCTGGATTGCTATAGAGTACACACGTTGAGTTGCTTCGCAGTTTCTCCTGAACAAAAACTCTAAAATTCTTTCTCTGCAATGTAGCACGACTCCTAGGTCTCAAGCACCTCCAAACATCACAAGCACACATTTTTCTATCTTCTAAGGCCTTTATTTATAGCCTCCAAAGGGTCCCAAGAGTTTTCATAAAGTTTCGATTTGATTCAAAGTCTTTTTGTGTTAAAATTAGTAAATTCATAATAAACTTTTATAGGTCTTTAAAATCATTCAAAATTCTTTTAAATCTGAGAAAATATGTTTCCTAATCATCCTTGAGGCTTAGGATAAAGTTTGGGTTCGATTTGGACTTGAAATTATTAAGAAAAGTCAAAGAAATTTTGAAAACAGCCATGTAACGGCCCACAACGGCTCTGTAACGACATGTAATATGGATTTAAGAGCCTGCAACACTGATTTCACGATCGGACACAAAGTATAAATCGAAGTAAAAGTTAGATTTTAACGATCCGTAACATCTGGTCACGACCCGTAACTCAGACAAGTTTTTTATTCAAAACTGGGCATTTTAACGGGTCGTAACGAGTTGTTCCCGTCCCTGCTACTATGATCGTTACGATCATATAATGACCCGTTATATTCAATTCAGTCCTAACAGCCTCAATTAATTTTTACTTTTTGGCTCTGTTTTAACTTCGATTAGAGTGTCGTTTGTTTATGTGGATTTCTGACTCAATTCTCTTCCATTTTCTGCAATAAAATATAGAATTATGATATATTTCCATTTTTATAAAATTAAAGCAAATAAGATAAAAAATAATGCATGCTATAAGAAAAGGAATCGAAATGTGATTAAATGCATGGCTAATTATATGTTGTATTTTACATGCATAGACATGTAGCATAGATCATTCTTTCTTATTGCCATCATATCTATAGGGAATAACTCCTCAACATGTAAAGTAGATATGGATAATGCATTTGAGCTAACCGTAGAAGCATTTAAAGAACTAGGGGTAGACTGAACAGGAGTAAATTCCAAGAGACCACTAACTAAATTAGAAGTTGAACATTGTGGTTGTGAATATGCATATTTATAATCATCATGTGCATTCTGCAATTTTTTCGCTTGTAACTTAACCAATAAATGAGCTTGCATTAAAATTTTAGGTTCAAATTTGGATGGGACAATTCTTCTTTCCAGAGCTTTCACAAACTGAGTGCAGGAAATTAGTTGCTTATTTTGATACATCCACTTGTAACATTGTTGTACCCCTCCTTCAAAATTCAATGAGAGCATTGTGATATTAGATACTTAAATATTATAGAAATCTTGAATTTATTCAGCTTTGAAATTCCATTCCATAAGATTAGTTCCAGTAAATTTAGGGAGCTCCATTTTAGCAATAGAAACATAGGCATCAGAATTTAGGCTACCCATATGATAGTTTGAAATATTATCTCCAAGATTATGATTACCACTGAAATCACTTTTAATATAAGTAGCATTTAATCTACTATTCAGATCACCAAATTTCATCTGAAGATATGCTATAGAATCATTCACAAAAGTAAACTTTTCATTAACAAAAGAAATATGTTGTTCCATTGAAGTATGTTGATGGACTCCTCCATTCTAGACCATCTAATCTCATTTGCCATAATAATAGATTGCGTAGAATCTTTTGAATTACAGAATCTTATCTTTTTAAAATTCAAGAATAACACCAAGACAATGAATATTCTTATCAAGATTGCAGAAATTTCTTCCAAATTGGTCAAAATCTTATCATAATTGCATAAAAAATCAAGAATTGCAAAAATTCTCCTCAAGAATGCTAAGATTGATATCAAGAATGTAGGAAACTCAACAAGAGCATCAAATGCTAGAGCTTCTATAGCCCAGCTCACTACTTTCAAGCCCAAACATAATTGCTGAGAGTATAGGTCAAGTTGCTACCTAAGTTCCCTTTCATCTATTGTGTGAGCTTTCTATCCAACTAGGGTTTGTTCTTCCATGCTTCTTCCTTGGATTCTTGCTTGAAGAAATGACCAGATCTGATCATTTACTACATAAAGGGTTGTGGATCACCGACCTTCAAGTGCACAAGCTCTCACTACAATGGCAGACAGAAGCTTTCTTTCTTGCTCCCATCATTTCTCAACAAGATGAATTGCTAAAGCCCTTGTCTAACTCTATGTTCTCTAGTCATATTCTAATTAGTAGGAACCATGTCTTCATATGCAGGGAACCTGCAACAAAGGAAGAGGCTCACAAGGCTAGAAGAAACGTACAAGAGAAGAAGAGTGTTAAATTTGATATGCTGTTCAGTTTTCCTAAAAGCTTAAGCCGTTAGGAAGAGCAACTTCATTAATTTTATATTCTTAACACTCCCCTCACGTGTGGGTTACTGACAACTTTGGTCTAACTCAAGCCCACCACGTGGACAACTAAGGGAGGAAATTACTTTTTTTAATAAGAACTTAGCGAGGTTTGAACTCGGGACCTCTGGCTCTGATATCATGTTAAATTTAATTGCTAACCAATTTTCCTAAAAGCTTAAACCATTAGAAAGAGCAACATCATTAATTTTATATTCTTAACACTCCCACTACAAGAAAATTGATGATTAGTGACCCAAGATTAGCGATGCTAGAGAGGCACTATTACATCTCCGTGATGAAGAGCGTCTCATTCGCGTCTAACTAGCGTTGCAAAAGTGGGACACTGGAAATCAGTGGCTACTGGCGTCGCAATAGAGTCAAAGAAAATGAGACGCTACTAACGCCATGTGTTGACGCTATCTCGACGTTATTAAGACGCGTTGTTTGCGGCTGTGCGTAGAAGAAATGTGTCGCTAAGTCGACGTGCAAGGGGCGCTAGTTATGAGACGCTATTCCGGTGCCCACGAGTCATTATTGTAGGCTCTAGGAAGGCGTTGAAGTGACACAAATATGATGGTGTACATGTTGCCAATGAGACGCGAATATGACGCTAAGGACGATATATTTAACTCAGCGTCGACAACTTGCGACGCGAATGAGACGCTATGGAGTCGCTACTTGCAAATTTTTTTTACCCATACAATCCTCATTTTTCCCCTTCCCACACCATAAAATTATATAATGCATATAAAAATGCATTGATATTCATCACAGGTAATATAAAAGCATCACAGGCAATATAAAAACATCACAGGCACAATATTTAACATAAGAATATGAAAAATAATAAATCGAACTAACAAACTATATGTATATCTAAATCTATAAATAACAAAAGCATAGTTTGTATTCATGGTTTGTTTCTATCTTAGGTTTGGGAGTTATTGTTATCATTCCGGACGACCCAGACGTGCCGGTCCATGGCCTCGCGGGGATGTATTCTGCGTCGGGATCAATCCCTGAATCACCTGCAATAGCGAAGCCAACCGCTACGACAACTGCTCCGACACCTGTCGCGATATTTGCTCCGATAACTACTTGCGATAGCTGTTGTGATAGCTGCGTCATGTTTATCCTTATATTCATCAACATCATCCTTATATTCTTCAGTTATGACGTCATGTTTATCCTTTCAATGATGAATCCAACTACAATCTGGCTTTATCATTTCTGTTACGGACAATATTAAGTCATATGTCAATAAATTCGTATATTTGAAACGTGTGATTTTGAACTTACGAAGTCTAAAATCATATGTTTCAAGTACTTCATCGTCGAATCATAATCTCATTTTATCACCAAGAATGTCGAAGTACATCCTTAGTAAAATTTATGAGAACATGATCAAAAAGAGGTTATAGAATTATGAAAAAAAAAATTATCCAAAAGAGGTTCTAGTATTTAAGTTAACTTGCATTAGTAACTAACTTAACAGTAATAGTTTCAAGTAATTAAATAGTATTTAACTTAACATGCATTACTAATTAACTTAACAACGAAACAATCAAGTAATTAAGTAGTATTTAACTTAACATGCATTAGTTACTAACTTTCAAGTAATTATGTAGTATTTAACTTCATGCATTAATAATTAACTTAACATGGTGGCGGGCTCGTACCTTCTTAACCGGTGAGGGATGGCGGCAGGCGGCGGTGGGCGACGGCCGACAGAGGAGCACAGTCGGCGGGCAGACGAAACGGAGGGAGGAGGAGGAGGAGGTGGCAGTGGATGCGGAGGGTGGCGGAGGCGGACATCAGTGCGGTGGAGGAGGCGGAGGGCGGCAGAGGAGGAGGAGGATGGCGGCGGAGGAGGAGGAGGCGGTGGAAGGCCGGCGGAGGGCGGTGGAGGGCGGCGGAGGGGCGCGGTGGAGGTGGCGGAGGGGCGCGGTGGAGGAGGTGGTGGAGAAGGCGAAGGGGTGCGGTGGAGGAGGCGGAGGGCGGACGTCGGAGGAGGAGGCGGTGGAGGCAGAAGGCGACAGAGGGGCGCGGTGGAGGAGGCGGAGGGCGGACGTCGGAGGAGGAGGCGGTGGAGGCGGAG
This sequence comes from Pontederia crassipes, assembly GCA_030549335.1. Taxonomy (NCBI): domain Eukaryota; kingdom Viridiplantae; phylum Streptophyta; class Magnoliopsida; order Commelinales; family Pontederiaceae; genus Pontederia; species Pontederia crassipes. The sequence goes on from CM060184.1 coordinate 3,777,379, forward strand.
GGCGATGGAGGGGCGCGGTGGAGGAGGAGGCGGCGGTGGAGGCGGAGGGCGGCGGAGGGGCACGGTGAAGGAGGAGGCGGAGGGCGGCGGAGGCGGACGTCAGCGCGGCGGCAGAGGAGGAGGAGGAAGAGGAGGCGAAGGAGGCCGATGAGGCGGTGGAAGGCCGGCGGAGGAGTAGGAGGCGGAGGCCGCAGAGGGGCGCGATGGAGGAGGCGGAGGGGCGCGGTGGAGGAGGCATCGACGGAGGCAGCAGCGGCAGAGGCGTCGGCCGCGGAGGCGGAGGCAGCGGAGGCGGAGGAGGCTGAAGGTGTCGACGGCGAAGGGCGGCGGAGGCATCGAGCGTCGAGCGTCGGAGGAGTAGATCGTCGACGTCGGGCATCGGGCGTCAGACGTCGGGCGTCGGGTGTCAGACGTCGGGCGTCGGGCGTCAGACGTCGGGCGTCGGGCGTCGGGCATCGGAGGAGTCGATCGTTGACGTCGGGCGTCGGGCGTTGGGCATCGGGAGAGTAAAGGTAAAACAATAACAGTGAAAACGAAGAAGAGAGGTTAGGGATTTAAATAAATTTTTTAGCGTCTCTCCAAGACGCGGCACTACGTAGACGCAATGTAGGCGCCACTTGTATCAAAATTCGACTAATGCGACGCTATAGAGTAGTTAATGTGTCGCTAAGTTAATGTAGCGACCACAGCGTCGTAGGGGCGTCGATTTAGATTTAGCATCCCTTAATTGTGACGCCAGAGAAACGCTAATTATTTTTCTATTTCGAATTTTCTATTATGTATGTAATTTTATTTATCAATATAGCGTTTCATCGCATTGTGCTCCGTTGCAGTTATTTTATTTCCTTCCCTCAATCTATCACGTATGTATATAAAATTATAAATCTATATGTATGTGTCTATAACAGAATTATGTATGTATATATATATATATATATATAATATACGCGTATGTATATGTCTATGTGTGGGAGATTAAGCCACAACAATGTGTTTATCTATATGTATTATAAATATATATGTGTATGTATATGTCTATACATGTGTGAGTCATATATAGATAACATGTATATGTATACGTATTCGAAGTGAATATATGTGTATATGTTTATGTGTGAGATTAAGTGATAATAATATGTATATATGTACTTATTACATATAAGTATAAGTATATACACGTATTTATATGTCTATATGTGTCCGATTAAGCGAGTGGAATAAAAAGTCGACTAAGGCGACGCAGTATATACACATATATACGCTACATACGTTATTGAGTCGCTAGAGAAGTTTAGCGACCCCGTAGCGCCGAACTAGCGTCTAAAACTTATTTGCGTCTCAAGTTGGTGACACTACAGAGACGTCAATAGTGTCACCATAGCTTCGACATTGTCGGCGACTCTAGTTAGACGCGAAGTTGACGCTATTGAGTTTTCATAGTGACGCTAAAATGAGATAATTTGTAGCAAATCACTCTCTTAATTCAACCACCATAATTTCATGATTAAAAATATAAAAATAATATATGCATAATTAAGATATTATATATATTATATGTATAAATAACATAAATAATATTGGTAACAAATTATATATTTAGGAATACTCCTATGATGTAAAGATACATATATATGTAATCGTGTAGTACATATATATAATATGGGTAATCATGTAGGAATACATATATATGTTGATAATATTAATATAATATTTAATTAATTATATATAATATATAGGGTTTAGGGTTTAAATATAAAATAAATAGCGATATAAATATAGATAACATATGAATAGTTGCCAAGTAAACACATTCGCGTTTACATAGCGTCGCCTAAGCATGTGACGCCAGATAGTGTCTCTTTAGAGCCGCAAAGCGTGCGACGCGAGATTTGCGTCGAGAGTTGTTGACGCGAGAACGGCGCTAGGTTCTCCCGCGCATTTCCGCTTTGTGGCGCGCAATAATAGCGTCTACGTAACATCTCCATTGTGTTAGCGTCTATTTCATGAATAGTTAAGAACACACTAATGAGACGCTATCGAGAGGCAAACAGCGTCGCATTATTGTGACGTAAAGTGGACGCCATGAAGGCGCTAGTGGCGTCTATATAGCGTCACTACTTTATGCGACGCTACTTTGTGTCGCTAAGCGCCAATTTTCTTGTAGTGTCCCCTTCATGTGTGTATTGTTGATAACTTTTGATCTAGTCCAAGCTCAACACGTGGACAACTAAGGGAGGAAATTACTTTTTTAATAAAAAGCTTAACGAGGTTCGAATCCTGATCTCTAACTCTAATACCATATTAAATTTGATGTGCTGATCAGTTTTCCTAAAAGCTTAAGTTGTTAGAAAGAACAATATCATTAATTTTATATTCTTAACAAAGAGGCAAAAAAGAAGAAGAAAAGAATACACACAGAGAATTTCAAGCACCTCAAGTTCTAAGAACTCAAAAAAGTACTGTAAAATGGCACTGAGAGATAATTCCTCTTCCCAGCTATCTTGTTGTATTTATAGGTTTTGTTTAATGGCCATTTGTTACACAAGTTGACGACCACATGTCTTATATCTATTGTTTCAACTAGTAGTTGTCATACATGGACAACTGTAAACTTATTAATATTGAATTGTACATCATTATGCTGAAACATTGACTAAAGCTTGTAAACTAAATTGTAAGTTAGTATATCTTGCTTTAATCGGACTGCTATTGCTTCACTTTTTCTTCATTTGTTATTGCACTTACTGCCTTTCATCTGTAATACTTCTTATAATGTTATCCTCTCTGTTGCTATATCATAACAGTCAACCATTCCCCTAATTCGCTTCCTTGCTTCAGGTAACAGTTTCTTTTCTCTTGAGGAAAAAGACGAACTCCACCGAAATCCAAATCGTTGATTTATGTTACTGTGTTTCATCTGTTTTTTTACTGCAATTTGATCTGCTATTTTATTTTATTAATAGCCATAGATCTGCAATTGTAATTATAGTTATTAGTTTAGATTGTTTTTGCCTTCAATTTAAACTAGCCCATTACTTGACATAGTTTACTTAGTATTAATTGCCATGTTTTATTCCTAATAATTATACATAGTTACATACATACCCATATGCATATATATATACATATATATATGATCATCCTAAACAATAATTGATTATTTATGAGTCACTCAAAATGACTTATAAGTAGTTTTAAAGATTTCTCCAGTTTGATAATAAAAAGAGTTGATAAGCACTTTTTTTATCTATTTATAAGTCAAAAAAATAAACTGAGGACCCAACTTGTTTTGTGTGAGAAAAAAATTGATTGGTTTGGTCGAATGTACTATTTTGCCCTTGTAATATGCATAACTTTTTTCATATATTTCATCTATTATAATATTTAGGATTTTTTGGTCATTTGACTAAAATAATAACTTATAGAATGACTAAAATATTTGGTCATTTGATGACTAAAATAATTAGGACTTTCTTCATATATTTCTTAATATATTTTGCCCTTTCGTTTGGTCAAAGACTAATCATTAGGGTGATTTTTCGTGCGGTCAGGTCGATCGATTTACCTGGCCGGCCGACTAGTCCATGTTTTAACTTCATCCAGCATCAATACTGTCATAATCGGTTGACCGGTTCCTCTAGTTGGTCGACCAGTCCTTAATTGGTCGATTGATTTGCAAATCGACTAGTTGACCACTCTGCACTATTTTGTACATAAATTTTTGCACTAATATCGGAATGAGGTGATTTTTTATTCGTCGAAAAGCTAATAAGATTATCTACAAGTTTCATATTCACATGTTAGTCCATATATGAATTAAATATATTCAAATATGAACTTCAAGTTCAATGCATAAAATAATTCATTCCGAATTGAACTTTTCTCGCACTTTAAATATATGACTCTAATTATCTAATTATTAGAGATTTATATTATCAAAATATAATTAGAAATAACATAAAAATATTGTTCCAACATTAACTCTATCGCCTGACCTCCGAAAATCGGCAAAAAATACTGAAAACTCTGTGTTACCGTGGTCTATGAGAGGTACAAATTTCATGATGATTCGACGATCGAATCTTTGGAAATTGTCATTTAAATTTCATAGAAAATGAATAAGTACTATTCCCTCGATTTTAAAATTTGCGAATTGGAGTATAATGTATGTATATCATGGTATATTAACTTTTGTATATTATATAATAGAATAATATAATATAGTATGGGTAAAAATAGTATAATATATAGCATAATATAGTTTAGTATAGTATATAGTATATAGTATAGTATAGTATTTTATAATATAGTTGGTATTATATAGTATTGTATAATATAGTATTATATAGTATAGTATAATATTGTATAGTGTAGTTAGTATTATATAGACTATACTCAAAAGAGCGTAAACTAGCGTCTACTTAGCGTCTGCAACACTGTGACGCTAAGTTAGCGTCGCCACGGTCGACGCTAATACAACGCAAGAGATCGGCGCTGATACCGCATCTTACGTTAGCGGCGCATTCATAGTGACGTTAATGTAGTGTCGCATGATTGTATCATCAATGCAGCACAAGAAGCTGGCACTAATATCGGCTCTTACATTAGCATCGATTTAGCATCGCGTAGCTTGTGACACTAACTTAGCATCACACAGCTGCGACGTTAATACAATGCTATCATCTGTCGCACATTTCTTAGTTTTCATGCGTGACAATAGTACCGAACTAGCATCATTTTAGCGTCTCATTTAGCGTCATTCTATTACGCTAATGCGACGCTAAATTGACGCTATAGAGAGGCAATAAGAATCTCTTCTTGTCGACCCAGTGATGGCGCTATTGAGACGCTATTAGCGTGAATTTAGCATTGCGTATTATGGTGACTCTAATTTATGTTGCTATTCGACAGTTCTCTTGTAGTGACTTTTACATTTTTCGCATTTTTTTACTTTACAATAAAATAGAACCTTTTTCAGCAAATGCATAGTTAGTTATGGAAAAATAATATATAGTGATGCTCGTTGTTACGAATTATTTGACTTAATTGCCTTTTCTTTTTCCAACTAGCAAACCCAAAGAGAAGTAGTGGAGGAATAGTTAGTTGGGCCATACTTCTTCAATAGTTACAAAGAAGGGACTGGACAAAGCTTGTCACAAGCGTCAATGACTATATGGGTGATTTAGATGATACGAGCAGCTATGACCCGAGCATCACCATCTTCCAGGAGAAGGCCCTCAAACCTAGTACCAAGATGAACTTGGCCTTCACAAGAAGCAGCAGCAAGGTCGCCTTCCTCCTCCAGAGAGACGTGGAATCCAACCCCTTCTCTTTCTCCAGACTCCCCAGGATTCTTATTTTATAATTAGTACCTCTATTCATGGCTGCATGTTGTCTGCATCCTAGTCTGGTTTAGTGATGAAGGTCCCAAATCTACGTGTGAACGCTATTAGTTTGTTATCGACTCGGATTGATAGACGGATAAAGTCTGATCGAATAATACAAATTAATAAAAAATAATATAAGTTAAAGAGATTGTATATAATATTATTCATATATAATGTCTAAATACTTAATAAATTAATAAAATATATAATATAATAAAGTGTAATGAAAAAAATTAAAATTAAATAACATAATAAATTAAGTAATCAACCCAACAGTAGTTAAACAAATAAAATCTTATGTAGTAGTTATAAATAAAATCAAATATTAATGAAATCCGACAATGAAGCATAAACTTCAACAATATGTATATAATATGTTTCAAAACTTATTTATTATATTTTAGATTTTTTATACTTTATAAATTTACCTGGTCAGTCAGGCCACTAAAACCCATCTGGTCGGCCAGTTGGACCCGAATTTTGATCGCCTTTGACCGGGTTAAAATTGGTCAACCTCAAGACCAGATTTTAAGTGACCCATGGACCATTTTACTATCCGGACATTGATCCAACCGGTCACGGGCCGGGTTTTAAAACATTGGCGGTAACATATATGGCAAATATTGATATCGGGCCAACTTCCTACTTCTTCTATCGAATATATATGCACACATATGGGTTACAAAGTGGGGTCGAGAGGAGGATTCTATGGACTATATTCTCCATAAAAAGATCCCTACAATAAAGGCAACTCGAAACTCTTGATTTTTTTTATTTTATCCTAAGGCTGTGTTTGACAAGGAGCACTATAAGAAAATAGCCAATTACAGACGGGCAAAATCGTCTGTAATTTGGCGAGAACCCTCAGAAATGACATTTTTCGACGGGTTTTTCAACGGATAGCGTCCGTGTGAAAATGACGCGTCACAAACGATTTGCGATGGTTATCTCAGAAACGTTGAAATCTTTGACGGTCCGACTGGCGGGCGCAGTCGTCGACCGTTGAAGATTTAAGACGGTATGAGACGTCGATATTTATCGATGGTTCAAACCGTCAAAAATTTATATTGACGGTTTGAGCCGTCGATAAAATCATTGAGTTTCGATGGCTCAAACCATCGTTAACTTTCGACGGTTAAAACCGTCGATGCTTATCGACGGGAACGACCATCTATAAGTTTGGACGGACGGTTAGAACCGTCGAGAAGTATCGGAAAAATTAAATGCATATCGATGATTATTGACGGTTCTAACCATCGGAAACATTAAAGAAAAAAATGACAGAAATTGCCCAAACACATAATACAACAATTGTTCAAATGTCAATAATCAAATGTAACAGCATAACACAATGTTCAAATGTCAAACACATAACACAACATCATCAAATATCTAACACAACACAAAGAAACTATAGTATGCGATCGTCCTCGTCGTCTTGGTCATCAAATTTGCCACGCATCATTTTCTTCATATCTTTCTTCGTACGACGCTCACATTCTTCAAACTCATTTCTGAGTTTCTGCATAACCTCTTGTTTGATCTTTTGCCCGATCATGTCAAACATTTGTTGCATACCTTGATCAGAGGAACCTGATACCAATTTACGACCATATCCAATATCTGCACTACTAATAGAAGATCTAAGGTCGAAAATGTGACCCTTCTTAATCCCGACATGGTCCGTACAAAGTTGTCTTGGGGTCAGTAGTGTGGTCCCCTCCTGCGTGGCTTGCGTAATGTGCTCGACTTCTCTTATTTTGTAACCCTCCTAAAATTAAAAAAATAAATCAACTATATTATTTATAATGATGAATTTAGTATCTTATAGATTTACTTGAAATTTTAAAAAATAGCATCAAGTAGATTTATAGACATATGTCTTCCGAGCAAACAATGAAACTCATTCTTTATTTTTCTTCTGATGAGTTCGGAGAAATATTTCGTCCTGAGTAGGTGGTCTACCCGTCTCTTTCTCCTGCAGTTAAAAATGTCAAATAAAGTATAATATTTTTTCCACGCATTATTGAAAGACTTTACCATTTTCTTCGCAATCGTGCTCGTGGATACACATCCACCCGAGTGAAAGCATGCTCCCTGGTCGGACTCTCGACTTGTTTTCATTTTTTCGCACTTTGATTTGTACTCATCAGTAGACAACTTTCGTAGCAACTCGATCCAAACAGCCTCAGGGATCAAATTGGGCCATTCTCCTGCAGCTCGAGCTTTCGAAAGCATCGCGGACAATCACTTTAAACACCGAGAATTAAAAGTCTTCCACATTTGTTCCATATGCTCGGGATCCCACCAGACACAAGTCTGCATTTATATAAAAAATAATTAAATTAGTATGAAGATAAATTTAAATGATCAAGTTGGCTTCTGAGGATACCTGGAATTCATTAAATAGCATCTGTCTCGTGGCATAAGGATCTTCCCTCCATGTAAGCCATGCATGAGTATATCTATGTCGTAGCACCTTAGTAACCGCGGCAGCCGCTGGTTTCAACGGTACAAATATTTACGAATACGAAGTTATAAAATTCGATGTATGAATCACAAAATATAAACGTTTCGAAAGAATGGGCAGAACTTTGGATAGTTCAAGCAAACAATCTTTGTTCCAAGTTTCCATCACGTGACGATGAGACAAAATTTTTGGACGAAAGGTCTCAGCCTTGTCTAGAACTTGCAAATTCGTATTCTTGACGCTCGAACTTCCTCACTTCCTCCTCCATCACCCACGCTGCAGCCTCCTCCTCCCCCTCCCCCATCGGCCTCTGCGTCTTACCCTTGTCAGACGTCGGTGGTTGCTCATGATTGAGGGTGCTGTGCTTTTTGAAGCTTTCCTCGAGGATAGTTGACGGTGAACTTGTCGGGGCTGTCGCCCTCAGCTGAATTGTTGAATCCTATATTTTTATGATAACAAATTAAAATGAACAGAAAAGTTACTAATCTATGCTCAAGTGGTGATAATGCAAGTGTAGAATTGATATGACCAGATTCGCAGAAGAAATCACCAAATTAAAATTCGAAGAAAATTTTTTTCAACACGACCGGTCGACTCATCGGTCGACCGGCCAAGGCACCGGTTGATTGATATTTAGTGGAAGGAAAGACGAGATTATACCGGTCGACATCGAGACTATACCGGTCGACAGTAAAATGTACCGGTCGACGTCAAGACATTACCAATCGATGTATCGGTCGAAGAACCGGTCGATCGGACAACGTCAAAATGCAGAAAATGAGACAACAGTCACAGATCGGTCGACCGACCCATCCCAGCAGTCGACCGGCCATTCAGTTAAATGAACAGTAACGGCTAGTATTTTGAGGAGAAAAATGTGGAAGACCTTTTGAACGTATTCTCACCTCTAGGAGCCTATAAAAAGAGTGCCAAAACCTGAAGAAAAATCATTAAAGAAAGCAAGAACATCCTAGAGCTCCTCTCAAATTTTTTAGTATAAAATTGCAATTTCTTCCCTTTTCTTTTCTTAGCCTTGAGTGTGAGAAAAATTTTGTAAAAGAAAAGAGTTAGAAGGAACATTTACTGATTTAGTAAGATTGAGAGCTCCTTGTATAAGAGGCGTGCCTTGCCTCTTGAGCGAAGAAGAAGGCTTGATTGTGTAAAGAGGGTTGTTCTCTCCCTATAAGAAAAGAGAAAAATAGTGAATCTCCGACGGTCTCGAGGTCGAGAAGTCGGAGCGGGGACGTAGGCCAAAGAATTGAGGCCGAACCTCGTCATCATATTGTGTCTCCTTGTGTTTGTTCTTTATCTTTCATTTTAATTGTATTTTGCACCCTCCTGATAAGAAGGGGGGTAGACCATTCTATCCAGATAGATCAATTAGAACCTTTTAGGAGCTTAGTGAAAAATAGGGTTTGGTGGATGTGGACCTTATTGGAACACAACATACCTGGTGTAATAATCGGCAAGGGGGTGCTCGAATTCTATGCAGATTAGATAGAGTGTTAGTCACTAAAAAATGTATAATGGCCTACCCAAATCTATCCCTCAAACCACTTGCTAGGTGCCCCTCTGACCATGCCCCACTATGGTTACAAACATATCTGAAACAAAAGAGTACCAAACAATTCAAATATGAGCATTTCTAATTCTAATATAGTGAACCTAGAGAGATTGTCAAACGTGAGTGGACTCAAGATAGGACCTCCATGCAGGCTCTAAAAGTAATAAAGACTAAAATTACACACTGGAATTTTAATACTTTGGATATCTTAGAACATAGGGTTGAGCAAGTCTTAGCAGAAATTCAGAGCCTCGAGCTTAAGGACAGTACTTATGGGCTAACATAAGTAGAGTGTGGAAAACTTAGGGCTACCTGTCATCTTCATGCAGCATTAAGAAGGCAAATTAGTATCAAATGGTGGTCGCAATCAAGGGTAAAGTGGATTAAAGATGGGGACAAGAACACAAAGTTCTTTCACTTAAGCATAATGATTAGGCAAAGAAAAAACAAGATCTCTATGCTAATTGACAATGAGGGGCAAAAGGTGGAAGATGGGAACATATTAGAGCCATGTTCATTAGTCACTACAGTTATATCTGGAGACAGGAAAACACTCCTATAATCCTAATGGATCTTTGGCCTGATTTACCTAGGATTGATGATACCTCACATCATATGCTTCTTGCTCCCATATCATGTCAGGAGATAAAAGATGTCATCTGGGACATACCACTGGGCAAGGCCTAGGGCCACATGGGCAACATCAAGCGTTTCTCCAATGGAGATTTTCACATGAGCCACTGGCTTTTGCTGATGACATCCTTATCTGCATTGCTGCTACAAAAAAGAATTATGTAAATCTTAACAAGACCCTCCAGCTATATGGCATGCTGACTAGTAAGAGGTTAAACCCTCAAAAGCCAGAACTATACTTATCCAACAAAATGAATGCTAGAAGAGCTAATCTTATCAAGCAAACCCTTAGGATTCAGTTAGGGGCATTTCCTTTCATTTACCTTGGAGTTCCTATATCATACAAAAAGATACCAATAAGTAGGCAGAGAGCCCTCATAGATAGGATCTCATCTAGGCTTGCAGGGTGGAAAAGGTGCACTCTCAATCAGACGGGTAGGCTCACCTTAATCGACTCTGTCATCAACTCTATACCTATGTACTCTCTTGGGGTGACACATGTGCCCAATGGAATGCTGGAGTCTTCTGAGAAAATCTCACGGGATTTTCTCTAGGAGGCCATTTGGTTCTAGGTTATAGGCCAGAATATCTCAATAATCTCGAGAATATGGCCAAATGCTAGTAGAATAAGAATAACTCGGTGAAATTTTATTTTTTTGTAAAACCATATTGGAAATCGTGAAATCGCCATTATATTCCACAAAGTTGCAATATTTGTATTCTACCAAAATGATGGATTATCTCTATTCTCAACGTTCTCATCTTTGCTTATTTTTTTTTAAATTTAACCATATATTATATTATTATTTATATAATAATAGTAATAATAAATGTCAAGTATTTATAATAAAATATTTTAATTATAAAATATAGTATATTTAAAAGTTATTCCTTTGAACACCAAACATAAGGTAGAATAAGAATATAATAAAAATATTATATTCTTCTGAATAAAATTGATTATTCTTCAAAAGCTATTCTTTATCCAAACGGCCCCTATGAGTCTAATGGAAACAAATGAGGTCTGCACCTCTTGAATTGGAGTATTGTCCAACTAGTCAAGGCTGATGGGGGTTTAGGAATAAAAAAGCTACAAAACATTCGTACATCCCTTTTAGCTAAAAGAATCCAAACTCTTCTTAATGGGGAAATAGCATTTGGGCCAATCTGGTTATGACTAAGTATGGAAAGTTGAAGCTTTGGTTAGATCCTACATGCCATGAGACCCAAAACAGTAATCCTAACTCAGCTTGGTTTTGGAAGATAATGGAAACAACACAAAAAATAAGAACTGGATTTACAAAAGTAATTACCAATGGTCAACACACAAGCATCTTGATGGATCCATGGATCTCGGACATTCCCTTTGCTTTTAAGCCTACTTTCATCAATGTAGAAATTTTATCGTTTGAACATAATGTTGACAAGCTCATTACTAACAACACATGGAATATTCAGATGCTTCATTCCTGCTTTGGTAATCAACTAATATCTCAAATTGTTTCTATTGACCTACTTGCGTCTATTGCCAATGATGAACCATGGGTGTGGACGATTGATTCACATGGCCGAGCTAATGCAAAATCTGTCTATCGTTTCCAGTGCAGGAGTAGCTCCTCGACCTTAGCATCTGGACGGCTCTACTGAAACTTTTTATGGAAAATCAAAGTCCCCCATAAAATTTCGATCTTTTTTGGAAAATTAATGCACAATCGGCTCCCAACTAAGGATCTATTTCTACGTTTTGATAATTCTGTGAACACGAATTGCACTTTCTGTAGTTTAAACGTTGAATCAAACTGTCATTTATTCTTTCAATGTTTAGTTTCTCATGAGCTTTGGACAATTTTCCAATAATAGACAAATTATAATTTTATTTTTTTTGCACTCTTGGCATACGAGAGATTGGATCAAGGAAGGTCGCTCATTGGACCAGAGATCAAAACGAGTTTTTTCTGTCACTTTTTGCATTCTGTCTTTGGGGGCTTTGGAAGGCTAGAAACAATTGCCACTTCAGTTCCAGAAGAACAATCATGCTTTGTGTTTGAGAGCAGGTTCTTGCTGCGCATAATGAATTTATTAGCACCATGATCCTGAGGCACATCACCCCCAAGACTCCAGGCGAGTCCAGTGGGAGCCCCGGCTGATGGTTGGGTTAAGCTCAACTCTAATAGATCCTTCCATGATCCATCTTTGTCGAGGGGAGCGGGCTATATTATTCATGCCCCTAACTAATTTTTTTTTGGCGGCAAGGTGTTGCAGGAGGATTGCGTAGGAGATATTAGAGCTTGAAGCTTGGGGTTTGTCGTAGGAGCTCGAGACATGCAAATGGCTTGACTTCCTCAATGTCATTGCTGAGATGGACTCGGAGATTCTAATAAAAATCACAGCTAGGGAGCATGACACTCCATGGAGAATACAGAACATTATGTCATCCATATGGGACATATCCAAAGATTTTCAAGCTTTTCAAATACAACATTGTAATAGATTTTGTAATAGGAATGCTGATTTTTTGACAGATTTTGGTGTAACTCATGACACCAATATCTTATTTGAGTGAGATCTTTCTCATAATCCCTCATCATTTTGTACCAGGATCCTTCTTTGATAACCTAATGATATTTAACTTTTTTTTAAAAAAAAGAAAAATAACTTTTAGTATTTTTGTTATAATAGCCACTCAAGAAGAACAAATTCAATCTTCCTGAAAGGAATGCTAATATCTTCATTTAGCAACTTAAATTTTAGAAACCCATAACATGACTATAGGAATCCACTAATTGGTTCTAAATTTATTGTCACTCCAAATGGCAAAAGACATTGTAAATTATTTCAATGCAAAAATATTGTTGTAGTGCACGTGAAATCCTGGGACAGCTTCGTCTGGTCGTTTGAGTTGACGTCTTGTTGGCCCCGCCGTTTTTACCTACGTGGCTACGTCCCCGTAGCGGCAGAGGGCGGCGTCACGGGTGTGTGCGACACAACTGATCATCTGCAGTTAATTAATCACGAGTGTGTCCGATACAACTGATCATCTGCAGTTAACTAATCACCTGTTCTGCGATACAACTAATGATTTCTAATTGAGTAATGATTGCATCGAATATAATCGCATTGAATAGAATTGTATTAAAGTAATATTATTTTCAAAATTGAATAGGAAATATCATTACAATATAATGTATAAATAATAATAAACCATTAGTAATAAATAAATTTATGTGAAAATATCATTTATTATATATTAAAAATTAAGACTTATTCTATATCACAAATATATTATCATTATGTTTTTTATTAATTATATAATACTAGTTTATTTTTATTATAATTTACTCTTGAATTTTCTGCTAATCTACTTTTAGTTCTCATCCCATAATTATTTCTTAAAGTTTATTTTTCTATAAATAAATCCTTGTATTTTGTGTAATCTTTCCATCTTAATTTCTTATTTTTATTTTAAATTTAGAGATGATTTTTTTTCAAATTTTCTCCTATGATTCAAAAAATTAATGCTACCCAAAATCAAGATAACTAATAGATTATTATTATTATTATTATTATTATTATTATTATTATTATTATTATTATTATTATTATTAGAGCTAAGTAGCTATCTTTCTTATTATTCACTTTTACTTTCCTTTTAATTTTTAAATATCTTGTGATTTGGGCTTCATTTCATTCGGTTGTTTTGTTTCCTTTTAATTGTCCATTTTATATTATTTGTTTCCTTTTAAAATAAATAAAAAAATGGGTTGAACCATAATGTCTGGTTGAACTCTATTACTACAAGAAAATTGCCATTTTTCGATGGGCAATTTTCGACGGTTTGAAATTCATCACAATTTGCGACGAATTTTACGACGGTTCCATTTCCGATGAATTTTCCGACGGTTACAATCGTCGAAAATGGAAATAATAAATTATGTAATTTATTATATTATTATTTTATTTTTTAACAGTTTGAAACGTCGATATTTCCGACGGATACCCATCCGTCGTAATTTATGACGGATTTTGCGACGGTTACGACCATCGGAAAAAAATAATAAATTATATAATTTATTGTATTATTATTTTATTTTTCGACGATTAGGAACGTCGATATTTCCGACGGATATCCATCCGTCACAAAATCCGCCGCAATTTCCGACGGTCGTAACCGTCGGTAAATGTATAATAATGTCATATGAGGAGTTTTTATTAATATAACTATCGACGGCCCAAACCGTCACAATTACCGATGGTTTCGACTGTCGGTAATTATTACCGACGGTTCAAACCGTCGGTAAAATAAAAAAATAAATATTATATATAACTAAATATTTTTTCGACGATCACAACCGTCGATAACTTTAAAAATAATTAATATTTACGTTTCCGACGGCCGGAGCCGTCGGTAATTAAAATTTCGTTATCCCACTTTTTTTTCTTTTTCCCGCTTTCTCTCATCTTTTCCCCTTATATATATATATATATATATATATATATATATATATATATACCTCTATTATAATTCCTCCTCTCCTCTCCTCTCTCTCCCCATCTCCCTCTCCTGGCCGGCGAGCCTCTGGCCGAACGTCACGCATCGACCGCCGTCGATCCTCTCCCATCGGCATCTCTCTCTTCGTCGGCGTCTCTCTCTCTTTCTCTCTCTTTCTCTCCGGCCGTTGGCGCCAGATCCAGCCACGGGCAGCCGCATTCGGCCGCTGCGCGGGCGTTCGGATCCTACCACGGGCGGTCGGATCCGGCCGCTATTTTTTTATTTTTAAAAAATTCTTTGCGACGGTCCCGACCGCCATTCCGACCGCCGAAAGATCGACGGTTCAGACGACCGTCAAAAGTTTCGACCGTAAAAAATTTTCGACGATTGGAACCGCCGAACTTTTTCGGTGATTATAACCGCCGGAAAGCTTCGACGGCTGGAACCGCCGGAATTTTCTGACGGTCCAAACCGTCGCAATTACTGATGGTTTTTTTAATCGTCGTAAATCGATTTGTGCCGAGCATTTTTTTCGACGGATTGATTCCGTCTGAAAATCCGTTGGTAATTGTGTTACCGATGATTTTTTAGCTAATTACCGACGGTTTTGATCGTCGATAATCAGCGTTTTTCTTATAGTGTATTTTATCAGCTTTTTTCGGTTCATAATGAATTTTTGTTATCAAAATGAATTATATATAAAATTGGATCAAATCGACTATCGATTCGCGATTTAACCAATCGGACCGGTCATGAAAATATTGGATACAAGTGATCATCTGATAGTTAATTAATCACAACTATGTGAAAAACAACTCATCTCTGCAGTTAATTTGACAGCACAGTGGAATTGACTCACCAATGAAATCACTCTTTGTTGTTTAGTGCCCTTCTAATCCCCGCTTCACTAATCATAACGCATTCATGTTGTTCCATAGATCGAAACAAAAGAACAAGTAATATGCGTATGGATTAACTCTTGAATTCAGCATTTAGGTGGGGTTAGCGCACAAAGGAAAAGAAACCTGTATAATAAAGAAATTACACCTATGGATCATCAATATCTCAAACCATATATGTTGACACCCTAGATAATTTTTTATCACTAGCCTAACTTTTTTTTGGACAAAGAACATCAATATCTTAATTTTTTTTCACATAATTAGCCTCACAATCAATTTTTTTGAAAAATTACCAGTTGTATAAAGCTATACTCTTAAATGCAATGTTATTAAAAATCAGAATGGACTGGTCGATTCAATTGGTTCAATTATGAACTCATGATTGATACGATTTGGTTTAATATCAAAATCAATTTTGACTTTAAACCAACCGATGAACAGACTCTAGCAGTTGAACCTAGTTCAAATTTAAATTTAAAGAACCAAAGAAAATATATTAAGAAAAATTAAATTTAATAACATCGGAAAGTAATAAAAGAAGAAGGAAAGCTAAAAGGGAGAGAAAAAATAAGTAGAAAATTAAATAGAAATAAAAAGTTAAGTATTAAGAAAATGATTAAAAAGAAACTATCGAAAGCCATAAAAATGGAAATAAAAAAGAAAATGTTAAATAAAAAAAGAAATAAGCCTATTTTAAATAAAGTATAATAATGTAACATCTATTATCATTAAATAATAAATAAAAAATCAATAATAACCTATTTATATTTAAATATATACATTGGAAATTACTAATTTATCATTATTAAAAGTTCAAATAAAAAATATATTATATTAATAATTTTATTATTGATAATTTATTAGTATAATATTCATATATTACATCTAATGCTATATCTTTAAAATTATTATGAATAATATTAGGAAAATATTAAATTCTTCTAAAAGTTTAGCCTAAAAATCCTCTAATACTACATTTTTAAAATTATCCCAAAAAGTTGCTAAAATTACATTCATGTCATGTCATGGTGACTGAATTAAGAGACTAAATTATTCTAAATTAAGAGAATATAGCATTGCCCATAATGTTATTTTTAAAAAAATTCTGTTCAATATCAGCGAATTTGATTGGACCGACTCAACGCGATACGGTAAATTGTCAGTGGGAGGGTTTTCAAAACATTGCCTATAAATGATATGCTCACTACCAAGTACCACCAAGGCACCTCATACATGTGCCTTGCCCTCGTCAGTTGTCTCTGAGCATGCACAACAAGAAGCTTTACTACGATATTGGTTCGTTCTCCATGTTTCGTCGGACTACTAGGGCACGCTTGCTCACTACTGCTTTCCACTTGTTCCTCATCTCTGTAAGAATAAATAGAAGACGGGCTCTATTTCTCTAATAAACTCTTGTTCCTTCATATATAGAAGTGTTTTTTGTCTTTAAACCAAGGTTCATGTATAATACCTTTTTTTCCCTAAAAAATATTGGTACAAGTGCATTTTAAAGTCATTCTTGTTCATTGTCTACATATTACCAGCTTTTAGCTATGAGTCATGCAGCAACGACTCCTGAGGAATATTGGCACTTCGTCCTTCCGAACACCCCCATTCCAAATGTCATTAGAGATATTCTATATACTGGTATTTAATTGTCCTTCGACTCACTGTGTATTTACAGATATCCAGATAATTTGTATTTATATATACTTAAAATTTTTTGTAGTTTATCTGTGCTTAAAATAATAATTATATGCGAAGATACAATGGTCCATAATTCCATATACCGGAGAATATGATTTAAAATAATATTGACGACACATAATATTGCATATCCCGCTGTGCGTTTCCATTTGTTTCTGCAGATGGGAAACAAAACTTCCACGTCGACAACGGAGGATACAGAGAACAGTTTTTCGACACTTTCACCAGCTACGAAGAAGGACCTCCTGATAAGGACTGTGATCATGTAGTTCACTACGACCCAAGCATCACTTTTTACTTCATGGAGGAGGACCTCTTCAGGCCTGGTGCCAAGATGAACTTTCTATTCCCCAGAAGCAATTATGGGATCACCTTCCTCTCCCGTCAAGACGCGGAATCCCTCCCTTTCTCATCTTCCGAACTCCCCGAAATCTTTAGCTGCTTCTCCATAGAGCCTAAATCCCCGTTGTCCAAGTACCTGAGAAATACGCTCACCAAGTGCGAGCTGCCGGACGCGTACGGGGAGACGAAGCTCTGCGCCACCTCCCTCGAGTCCATGGTCGACTTCACCACCAGCAGCCTCGGGACGAACCAAGTCCAGGCGCTCTCTACCGTCGTGGTCGGTGAAAGAGACGAGAAGGAACCGGAGTTGTTCTCCATTACTGGAACCCGCAGGCTCGACAGCGACAAATTGGTGTCCTGCCATGAGGAGGTCTACCCGTACGCCGTGTTCTACTGCCATACGTCCCCAGCCAGAGCGTACGTCGCCGAGTTGGTGGGAGAACACGGCACGAGGGTGGAGGCGGCCGTGGCGTGCCACATCGACACCAAAGGGTGGAGCCCCGAGCATTTGGCTTTCGAGATGCTGAAGGTGAAGCCTGGACAGGCCACCATCTGCCACTTCCTTCCACGAAGTGATCTCATCTTCCGTCGCAGCATTTAAAGACGGACCATGCGTGCATGCATGCATGTGTGCCTCTGTCCGTAGAAATTTGCTAGTCTTAGCATCTTGTGCTTTGGTCTTCCGTGTCTGCAATAAGTCCCAACTACGAGTGAATGAATTGAAAGGTCCAAGTCCGAAATGCAATTATGGAAGGTCGTGCGCGTAGTACGTTCGCGTTTGTCTGTAAATATGTATCATGTGTTCTCGTTTGCTATATGTATATGACGTCTTTGGCTCCATATTTTGATCGTACATGTGTTATAATGTGCTATATGTATGACGTTTTGGCTCCACATTTGATCGTGAATTCCATTATTTGGGAATACTTGACGAAGAAGAAGTACAATTATTGATATGGCTTAGTTCTTAATTCATTTGTTAAGTCAGCGAGCCAAATTTTATTAAGACCCAGTTCTCAGACGTGGCGTATCATCCCGAAATTTGACCCGCTACGTGGCGCGATCTCCTCTCGTATGTTACCCATTTTTTTTTTCTTTAACTCTTTTGTTGACTCAATTGATCAAGAGAAATGACACACAGTGGAAGACTTATCAATTAAAATAATGCAACCATTAGAGGACAATGCAGAAGTCAAAGGGAAATATGCGACAAATTGTCTCGATATAAAGCATAGTGCGGAAGTAAAAAAGTACATCCATGGTCTCCATATAAAGTAGCAAAAGTAGAAGTATGAGTACTAAACATAAAAATAATGACGATCAAACATAACCTGATAGGACACTTCCAAGTAGATATATCATCTAATATAATGGATAAACACACGACTCATACTAGACATGATCATAACCATATGCACATGCCACCCAGAGTAAAGTCTCCGCGCACACACCATCACATCACGAGCAAACATCATGTACCTGTGGGGATCACACAGGGGAGCAAGCTCAACCGTTAGCATAAAACTAAATGTGAGTTCGTATAAATCATAAATCAATTTTGTCATAGTACGCATGAAGAGATCGCATGATTTGAAATGTGAAAGTGGATCATAAAATAAAAAGTGATCATAACAAGATTCCTGCCTTTTCCTTTCATTTATTTCGTTCTTTCGTTTCATTCATTCATTTTTCATTTATTCATTCTTACTTTCTTTCTTCCTTTCTTCCTTTCTTACTTACTTTCTTTCTTTCTTACTTTCTTTCTTTCTTTCTTACTTTGAAAGAGCTTTTCATTCTTTTAGAGAATACCATTGCCAACACTCGTAGTACTACTATCTAGACCATCATGGGCCGATGGATGATCAGTCTCAACCCCGTCAGGCTAGGATGATCGCGCGCGAGGTAGAAACATCCGTAAAAAAAGAGACTCCCATCTAGATAGGACAAGTGGTAACCTGTGAGGAAGTGTCTCGTTCAAGGCTGACTTAACTTCCCCCATCATAGTGGACCTCTCTTTCGATTCGAAGATCGATCAAAGTCGTAGGGAGCAAAGCTCTCAATCATCATGGACATCTCTTTCAATCCGAAAATTGATCAAAGCCGTATGGAGCATAGCTCTGAATCATCTTTATGTTCATTTTTTTCTTTAACAAATCAGGTGGACAAAAGTTTAATAAATCAAAATAGTTCGATTAGGATCGAGTTCCTTTTGTCCACATACCAGACACCCAAGAGTCAAATGGTAGTCCATCATTAGTTCTTTTCAGCGATCATCCGGAGAGGGAGCGGACGACCATTCATCATTTCATAGAAATCATAAAAGTTCATCATTATTCTCCATATGGTTCATAATAGTCATCATCATCCATCGTTCATGGAAAATCATAATCAAATTGACATTTCATTCTTTTCGATTCTGTTCAATCATAATAGGGTAAACATGGTTATATTGGGTATAATTAACATCATGGAAAGATCAGTTATCAATTACGTCAATAGGGGTTCGTAAATCGTAAGATTAACATTCTGTTGGTCTGACCTCGGGCCGAGTATAGGTGAATGCGGGTCGAGCTTCTGACAAAACCAGTCTAAAAAAATCCGAGTTAAAACTCGGGATGGGTCAAGGTTATACCCGGGCCGACTTGGGTGCGCGATCGGGTCAGGCAAAGTCCAAGCCGGATCACCGGTATGAGCATGACTTGTTCAGACCAAAATTAGAGGGCATGCACCGTGCCTTCTCCAGAAGAGTTATGTTCATGCATCCTGCTATACTATTCTACTGCAATGTATCTCTAACGGTACGATTTTTGCAATTCCGTCATCATTGCAGAACTGATCAAATTCATATGAACAAAATTCTAAGCCGTTATCGGTACGAAAGCATTTCTCCTTTTTCGATGTCTGATTCTTCA
Organism: Pontederia crassipes; assembly: GCA_030549335.1. Taxonomy (NCBI): domain Eukaryota; kingdom Viridiplantae; phylum Streptophyta; class Magnoliopsida; order Commelinales; family Pontederiaceae; genus Pontederia; species Pontederia crassipes. Next base: position 3,797,785 of record CM060184.1, read on the forward strand.
CCAGAGTCTTTCACTGTTTGAAAGCTTCGAATGCTTCGCTCTTGTGTTTTATCATGAATATCCATGTTATTCTTGAGTAATCATCTATCACAGATATGAAGTATCTAGAACCTTCTAGAAATGAAACACGAGAGGGGCTCCAATAATCAATAGATGTAATCGAGTGTTGCCTTCGTCTTGTGCACAACTGCTGAATTATCGTCATTTTTGCTTATCAAATATGTAGTGCTTATAAAATCTAATTTCAGATATCTTCTAACCATCCAAAAGATTGCACTTGCTGAGGATGTCCATTTCTTTTTAACTCATATGTCCAAGTCGCATGTGTCACAACTTAGATGCTTTTGATTCTGATTTGGATGAACTACCTACTGCAGCCATGATAGAAATTACTGTATCTTGTAACATATACAAGGACTTCTGCATGACTCCTCTCATGACTTCAACATCATTCTTGGTGACCGTGACAACACCTCCTGCATTCGAAATTTTTTGGAGTCCAAAACTCCTAATGATATCAGATTTTTCTTCAGTTGCGAAATATGACGGACCTCTATGAATGTCATCATCCGATTGTCATGAGTTCTGATCTAAATTGAGTCGATTGCAACTATTTTACATGCTACATTATTGCTCATGATGATGTTTTCGTCATCAATATTATGATAAGAGCATTCTGAATCTAGAATTTAACTCTCCTCCAAACATCTCTGATCAGACACCATGAAAACTAAATCATCATCATCAGACTCGCTACTCTAGTGTACCACTGCAGCAACCGTATCCTTCTTCTTATTTTTGGGGCAATCATTTTTCAGTGACTTGGTTCTTTACAGTAATTGTAGATGTACTTCGAATTGACATTTTTCTTCTTTTCGATTTACCCTTTTTAGCATTTATCTTCTCTGTGATTGTTCCTAACCCTACGATATGAGTATCCACCGTCTTTCTAGACGCCCTATGACGAAGTTCACGAGTATGTAAACTTGATATTTCTTCTTTTAGAATAATTGTGTCTCTTTCAATGATATCAGATTGAATGAAATTTCATAAGATAGAGGAAGAGACACCAACACAAGTAGGACAACATCTTCATCTTCGATCTTCACATCTATGTTTTGTAATTCCATCAAAAGAGTGTTCATCTGATCAAGATGATCTTTTGGGGGTACCTTCTTGCATGTGAAAGGCGAATGGGCATTGCTTCAACAACAATTTATTAGTCAGAGACTTGGTCATATAGAGATTCAAGTTTCCACCACAAACCAACCGTTGTTTCTTGTTCAGCGATTTCAATGATCACATCGTCCGTCAAACGCAACAGGATTGTAGAGTGCATCTTTTCTTACCCTTCGAGTTTTCCTCATTTGATTTGTTCTTCGACACGTTCGCGAGCGGCGCATAGACTCGTTGTTTCAGAAGTGTTCACATATTAATCTAGAGTGTTCATCTGATCAAGATGATCTTTCAGAGGAGTACATTTTTGCATGCGAAGGAGGAATTAGCATTGTTTCAACAATAACTTATTAATCAGAGACTTGGTCATGTAGAGACTCAAGTTTCCACCACAAATCAACCGTTGTTACTTGTCCAGCGATTTCAATGATCACCTCGTCCGTCAAAATCAATAGGATTGTAGAGTGCACCTTTTTTTGCCCTTCGAGTTTTTCTCATTTGATTTGTTCTTCGACACATTCGCGAGTGGCGCATAGACTCGTTGTTTCAAAAGTGCTCGCATATTGATCTAGAGTTCATCTGATCAAGATGATCTTTCAGAGAGGTACATTCTTGCATGCGAAGGGCGAACCGGCATTGTTTCAACAACAACTTCTTAGTTAGAGACTTGGTCATGTAGAGGCTCAAGTTTCCACCACAAACCAACCGATGTTTCTTATTCAGCGATTTCAATGATCACCTCGTCCGTCACATGCAATAGGATTGTAGAGTGCACCTTTTTTTCCCTTCGAGTTTTCCTCATTTGATTTGTTTTTCGACACGTTCGCGAGCGGCGCATAGGCTCGTTGTTTCAAAAGTGCTCGCATATTGATCTGACAAGACTAAAATCAAAAGATGATTACAAGATTAAATTTCTTTCTATTTGGACCTCATAGTGTGAGAGCACCTTTTACTTCGGAGTGTCTTGAGGTTAGATGAATTTTTAATTGAGATAGAATTTAAGGCATTATTAACAAATAGTAATTATATAAGAATCACGATAATTATGAGTTGATAATCTCGTGCTTTGCTCCATTTTATATCTTTTCCACTCTATATACATTTTTTTGTCAGTGGAGCAAGAAACCTTACCATCCAATTTTGCGGGAAAAGTCGTCAATCCACTTGCAAGTTGGACAAACAAAGACCTACTCTATTAATTATGGATAAGCTGATTGGCTTCCTCCCAGCCAGGCAAAATAAATGAACTATCCAGAGGAAAAAAAGAGAAAATAAATAAAAAGAAAGGTAATACGAATCAACTATGCACCTTGGATCATTGAATTATAGTTGGTGATGAGTAGTACGAATTAAATTGTTTATATATATTGTTGATAATGTCTTGAATCATAATCTATTTGTAATTTTATATGACTCCTACGCTATTCAAACATTTTAACAAAGAAGGCAATAAAAGTTGTCCATTCAGACATCGGGCTTGAGGAGTCCAGTGGGATCTCTTATTACGGCTCGAGGGTAGAGCCTTAAAACTTAAAAAAAATTATTTCTTATTTTGTATTAGAATCCTTACATAAAATTTATAATAATTGTATTATTTTAAATTCTTATAATCATTAATATTCTATAACAAAAATAGAGAAGACGTCCAAAGATGCACTCTAAATTTTGTGTCTCTCTTCCACGAGGGAAGGGACATGACAATGGCGAAGTCCGCAAGGGACGGACGACAATGAAGTCCAAGTGAAAGGGGGCACGTCAACGGCGAGTTCCATGAGGGAAGGGTGACAACGAGGTCCACGCATGATAGTGAGGTCCGCGAGGGAGGCGATAACGTGTTCCGTGAACGGTGTGGTCTGTGCACGGTGAGGTCCACAACGGATGGACGGTCGGATACGTGCGTGACACAATGTGAATTGCAAGATGCTCAACACACCCATTTTACCCCATATATATATATATATTCAAGTTAATTTTGTATTACACCCTCTTTCCATCCTGATTAATGGACATTTATATTAACTTGTTATTATTACAACTATAAACCACAAAATTAACTTGAATATATATATATATATATATATATATATATAGAGAGAGAGAGAGAGAGAGAGAGAGAGAGATAGAATATATGAGTGACTTGAAATTTTGTATAACTCCTGTAACAACCTCAAATTTTTTAAAATAATTAAATAAGTAAATAAAAATATTTATTTATTTATAAAAAATAAAGGATAAGTGAAGATGAAAAGATATAAAAGTTTTATTAAAATAAAAAAGAAAGAAATATTAAGTTAATAAGTTGATTAAGATAAGAGCACAATATTCTTTTGTGGCTCTATCTTTAATCCTAAGATGTCAAATTCAGTCAGGTTTTTATTTGATGGTTACGATAAAAAAGAACAACTCAAAATATGAAATTGAAAATGACTTAAAAAAAAGGGTTTAAGAGATAGCACCATCATATTCGATTCATGATAAATGATGACTGAATTAATTGAATAATTTTTTTATTTACTATTTTTTATGAAATAGATGGTGATTTACCATCTTCCCTTTAAAAGAAGTAGCACAATAATTTTTTTCCTAAAAAAAATTCAACATCAAATTAAATAGTATTAGGTAAATGTGACATCTAAATTGAGGAGAAAAGATGAACAATTAAAAGATTTCGGCCCATGAACGTGATTCAGACTTCGTTAAAGCCCAAACCTTGCGACCCATGACCGTGGGCAATGTGGTGTGTGGTCGTCATCTGGTCGCTCTAAAATGTCATATGGTTAAATTGAAAATATAAAAAAAAAATATGTACATCAATTTTTAATTTAAGTCGCTTATATAGGAGTTTCACAACCAAAAAACAGCATATCACATAAAATCACTATATAAAAAATAATGCAAGAAATGTATAAGTTTTTTTTACCTTTTTTTTTGTTGAAAGATTATTTAAAGTTGAAGCCAATGGACGAGATAAAGGAAGCGTCAACAATCAAACGAAATATAAAATATTTCTTAAACATTGCTTATTAAACTTAGTAATATTCCAGAATCTTATTGTTTATTGTGTGTTTTAAGTGAGGTGACGTGATGATATGAAAGATATTAAATCAATGATGTGACGGAAATAGTGATATTTATGAAATCAGTTTTTATATCACTGTTGTCTTTACATGTAATTTGCTAGCTAGACTTACTATACAGCTCTATATAATTAACTAAAACGACTTAAACTTAAATGAGTATTTTTAAAAAACGGAATAGTAACTTCTTTTAAGTTCACGATCAATAGTTAAATTAATAGATTAATTTAAAGTGTATTTGAATGAAGTGATCGATAACGTAATAATGAGGATCCGAAAGTTGATGTGATAAAAAAAATAAATATGATGTATTAATTTTTTATGAGTTTTAAATTAAAAATAATTATCATAAATATAATAATAATTTTATTAATAAAAATAAAATTCAAAATATAAAATATGGTAAAAATTTTGTTAAAAATATATTAGTTAAATATAAAAAGTCTTTTTAAAACTAATTATATTTAATGAAATATAATTTTTTAATAAAAATAATATTATATTAATCCTTTATTAAAATTATTTTATATTTATTATATAATTTATTATATAAGGGAAATGTGTGGAGAGAAAAGAAAAAGGAAAAAATAAAAAAAACAAAAAATCATCACGTCGATAAAAAAAATTTCAATTGCACTACCCCGGGGCCACTGAAACCAAATCATGTGACAACCTACTTATAATTTTTTGTTCCCCTAAAATCATAGTTCAGCGGATCACGTTTGGGGACCAAACTGGAACAGACCGTAGTTCTGCCTTAAATAACTCCAAAGAGACTAGAACAATAAAAATTATCATTTCTTTACATTGTCATTCATGTTTAAGAATTTTATCTCATACTAATTCAGGAAATACACAATTGATTCTTACAAAAGATCCAAACATATCAGAGTTTATATATAATTCCTGATCCTGCAAGGACATGCAAATAGCTTCAGATTAATGTGAATGATATCTTGTGAGTGTCGTTCAATTATACGTACTCAGCTCCCTCTCTTGGCAGCACGAAGTGCCCAAGCCTCAGTAAGTTCCATAGCCGAATCATGAAAGTACCGATTGATAATGGCCAAAGGCAACGGACATTATAACGTGAGAATGGGTAGTTACATTATTAACCTACATTATAAATTTTAGCTTTGTGTAAGCCAAATCTATTATCAGTCTTGTAAAAGTGAACCTTTAGCAAATATATATGAACATCTCATTAAGTGATTCCTAGCTTGTCGGTTCACTTGGAATTAGAAAGCTTCCGATGGAAAAAAATTCGAAAACAAGAGTAGAAGATCGCAAAGAGAATCGCAAGAAAAATTAGAAAAGATATACGATTTATCCAAATTCACCTTTGAGATTAATGTTACGTCCTGCAAAGAATTTTCACTATATCTGTTTGGTTACAGACGTCAACAGATTATATCTGAAAATAAATTATAAATATGTCTCTTTCAAACGGGTTCAAAATTCGAACAAAATGGAGAAAAAACTTAATTCAAATCATACGGGCCGGCTAACCAAAAGTCCAAACTCGTCTAAGTTTCGGGACCGCCGTGAGGGGGAGGGGGGGCAGTGCCCTCCGAACTCCTCTTTTGTCAGTACACCAATAACACAATTAATTGAGTAATACTCAATTTCTTCTAAGCTTACGTAGACAAACTCGATGTGAAAAATAGGAGTACCCCTCGTTGGTCATGTGCTTGAGGTGGTAGACTACTCGTCAACTGCGGTGGCTCGACAACAAGTGGCTACTTTAATTTATTTTGGCCGTGTGAGATGATTAGCTATCGATCTCCCTCTGTGTAATCTTACATGCATCTAGGAATCTCACGTAGCTTATACACAAGGATTCAATATTATAACTTGGCGTTTCATTCATTCATATATATTGATGCGAGGTTAGAATTAATACATAAATCGCAACTCAAATCGTCCCTACGTTCTATTTAACTGAGCAGCATGCACATGGGGGTTCAATTGTGGTGGGCAAGCAGCAGCAACTAGATAACTGGCGTATATGCCTCAGCCTTTGAAAATATTTGTTGGATATCTTGGCACCACACGAAGCTTATCGAATTCGTCAAATGGTGGGCAGGCAGCGACAAATTGTTTAATATTCTTAATTATTAAAAATAATAATCAATGACATCTCCTCCCGCTTCTCATCTCACACCAACTTTTTAATTCTCGTAATCTCATCTTGTATGTTCCCTTCCACCGCCTATAAATAGGCACCTCATACATGTACCTTATCGTCGTCAGTTGTCACTGATCAGCGAAGCAAATAGCTTGCCTGTTCTTTTCTACGACATTGATTCTTCGCATTCATAGGACTTCTATGGCACCCTTGCTCATTACTACTTTCTCCTTGTTCCTGATCCTTGTAAGAATATAGTAGGAGACAGGGCTCTATATGTTTCCCTAATAAATTCTTGCTTATTTCCTGCGTATATATAGTAGTAATTATGTTCTTAAATTTAATTTTCGATTTTTAAACAAAGTTTCAACACCAATTTGTTTTTTTTATTTATGATTCGATACTTGTTCGTTAATGCTTTGAATATTATCAGCTCGTAGATGTGGGCCATGCAGCAACGACTCCGGAGGAATATTGGCATGCAGTCCTTCCAAACACCCCAATTCCAAATGTCATTAGAGATATTTTAAATACTGGTAGAAATTGTTCTTTGTGTTTAAGTGTATCCAGAATTTGCATTTCTATACTTAATTTGTTTGTTGATCAGATATATTAAGACAAGATGGTGTCTTATTCAGATTGGAGTTAGTTTACTTGTTTCTTAAAGCCTAAAAAAGAAGACTTAGTAGAGCTTAAACATAAATGTGCATAATTATATAAGACAACTGTAATTAATTAATGAATACTGCATGTCCTGATTCCTGCATACTACCCTTTTTTTGTTTTTTTTTTGCAGGTGAGAAGCAAAACTTCCACGTCGACAACGGGGATACAGAGAACTTTTTTTCGACAATTCCAACTATGGTCCTCCTCGGGCCTCCTCCTCAGGTGATCTTGTTGTTAAGCTTATAATAGAATGATGTTAACTTTGCCATAGACTTGAATTTTTAAGATAGTTGATAGCACATTTAGTTTAACACATATCTTGTTAGTTAAATAAAACAACGTATGAACTGGTATTATCTGTTCCCTGTGTTCACATATGTTCAGAATATGTATTTCTACACTTAAATTTGTTTTTTTTTTCTGATAAATTAAGACAAACTGCATGGTCCCTTATTCAGATTGGAGCTAACGTGCTTATTACTTAGTTAATTACCCAAAAATGATTTAGTACAGCTTACACATAATGTGCTTAATTATATAAGGACACATACAATAATTAGTTAACATTGCAATCCTGCATGGGTCACCATGCACTTTGTTTCTGCAGGCGGCGAGCAGCAAAACTTCCACGTCGACGACGGAGAATACAGAGAACTTTTTTTCGACAATAACATCAACTATGGACCTCCTCGGGCCTCCTCCTCAGGAGAAGATATAGTTCACTACGACCCAAGCATCAATTATTACTTCAAGGAGGAGGACCTCCTCCGGCCTGGTGCGAAGATGAATTTTCCCTTCCCCAAAAGCGACTACGGGATCACCTTCCTCTCCCGTCAAGACGCCCAATCCATCCCCTTCTCCTCCTCCAGACTGCCCGAGATCTTTACCCGCGTCTCCATAGCCCCCAAATCCCCGCTGGCTATGTACGTGATAAATACGCTGGCCAAGTGTGAGCTTCCGGACGCGTACGGGGAGACGAAGCTCTGCGCCACCTCCCTCGAGTCCATGGTCGACTTCACCACCAGCAGCCTCGGGACGAACCAAGTCCAGGCGCTCTCTACCGTTGTGATCAGTAAGGAGGACAAGAAGGAGCCGGTGCTATTCTCCATTGCTGGAACGCGCAGGCTCCACGGCGATAAATTGGTCGCGTGCCACGAACAGGCCTACCCGTACGCCGTGTTCTACTGCCATGCCTTCGCCGCCAGAGGATACGTCGCGCAGTTGGTGGGAGAGGACGGCATGAGGGTGGAGTCGGTGGTGACGTGCCACACTGAAACCAAGGGTTGGAACCCTGACCATATGGCTTTCAAGATCCTGAAGGTGAAGCCTGGACAGTCGACCATCTGTCACTTTCTTCCACAAATTGACCTCATCTTCAGCCGCAGCATTTAGAGCTAGCACCTTACCCCATGCATGCAACGTTCATGCATGCCTCAGTAGGTAAAAACTGCTGGAGCTTACCACTTTCATCTTATGATATGATCTTCCGTATCTATAATAAGTCCCAACTATGTACGAGGGTGTCAACTGAAGAGTCCCAAGTCCGGTCGAAATGCGATCATGGAAGTGCATGTTTCTATGTTATAGCAGTCATCGTGTTCTATGTTCTATTGTCTGTAACTTATGTAACATGCGTTCTCATATGCCCTATATGATGTCTTTCTCTCCATATGTCGTCGCCATTTCTTACCTCCGCATAATAATTCGAATTCGGTACCTATTGCTATGACTTAAATCTTAAGTCAACTTTTATTCCATTTTGTTAGTTTTATTAATGATAAACATGCCGTTTAAATTCCATTTTGTTATAGCGTGTGAACAACAAATGACTACATGTACCTTACCGAAAAAGAAAATGGCCACATGTATGCATATTTTCTCAGTGTGCCTTAGTTCATGGATATTTCTTTCATTTCTGGTAATGTGCACGTGGGCTGACTCTTGACCTTCGTCACATGCACGTGAAAGTTGTTTGCGTTTGCGAATCGAGCAGTCAACTCCGACGGCTAGGTAGTGATATATTTTTTTTTCCCGAAATTCATATGATACATATTAGAATTTCTAAATAATGCAAAAATATCTGTCAAGCTTCTGGTGTCATGCGACTCGTCTAGATTCCAAGCAATCACAGAAACCCAAATAAGCACGGTGAGAAGAAAAGTAATAGCTGAGGGATTGGAGGAAAGGAATCTTGATGGTCTACAATTAGAATGAATAGACTCTTTTTCCAGTTTTCAGCTACTTATATCATTCGAAGTCTTATATTTACAAGTTTTCCATGTAGCTAATTAACTATCACTAACACGTTGATCATTCGCACAATATCATATGATAAATTAAAAATAAAAGGCAACTTTTTCCGGGACAGCAAAAATAGTGGACAATTTCTGGCTTTCTTCGATATTTTGGCAAGCAATTTTATGAGAATCACGATAATCTCCTGCTTTGTTCCATTTTATATATTTTGTGTCGGTAGAGGAAGAAATTACTTTACCATCCGATTTTGCGTGAAAAGTCGTCAATCCACTTGCCAAGTTGGACAAACAAAGCGCCACTCTATTTATTATGGATAAGCTGATTGGCTTCTTCGCAGCCGGACAAAATAATTGAACCATACAGAGGAAAAAAAGGTGAGAAAATAAAGAAAAAGGAACGTAATACAAATCAAATATATATGCACCTTGGATCACTTAATATAGTTGGCGACCAGTAGTACCAAATTGATTATATATCTTCTGAGGTTGATCAATATGAATTATAGATTATTAAGAAATAGTTTATTTCCAATATCGATCATAGATTAATTTCCTCATATGTCATTTTCCTAGACATATTTGGCAAGTACACGCGCTCACGTGCGCACATTCCTTCATATATATGGTAAATAGCACACGCATGCACATTCATATATGATAAATCAACCAATTTCTGCATCACTTATTAATTAATTACCTGTTTATATTTGATCTATTTCGAGTTATTCAATAAAAGTTTTGCTCTCGTTTACATCAGCTCAAACTAATCAGTAGAAACTTAACCCAAAAACATGGTGTAGTACCGAGATGAATGAGTGCTTGAAGTAGACGTTTTTCTAAGCTTTAATGTGTGTCCATCGATCCTTTTGTTGTGCATGGAGAAAAATAATTATCTTTTTATTATAAGACGAGATCCCAACCACAAACAAGAGATTCTATTTAAATTGACATGGACTGATGAGCCTGTTGGGCATGAAGACTGGTCTAATTATTGTTTTCCTTCAAGTCATTGCGGAGCTTCATGATTATAGAAGATATGTCACTTATGTGGACTTCATATTTATGTCAGACACTAATATTCAATTATTTTTCTTTGTCAAATATATTAATCCCCTAGGGCGAATAAAGACTAAAATATTGGAGTAAATTTTTCGTGACTCTTGTTTGCTCATGCATTAATTTACATCTAGGTACAAGCTATGGTAAGATAGCGAACATATGATATACCCTTTTAGAAGTAATATTCAAATTTTTAGGTATACAGTTATCTATTTATTTGTTTAATAATGAAGAAATGACACAATGAAATATCGTTGATTATTATTTTAAGATCATAAGAGTATATAATCATATATTATTTTATATGTTCATGGATATAACGTAAATATCATTTATCAAAAATTAAATTATATTAGTAGTTGAACAATGAAGATAGTTACGATCTGCCATTTGTTACATCTCTTTTCGTCATTACTTGGGAGGGTAGGGCCGGGGAGTTTCTTTCCTCGTCCTGGAATTTAATTAAAGCGTTAGTTTTTGGATTGGACAGGAAGGTGCATGAACAATTTGGTAAGGTCATACGGTAAATGTAGAATATAGAAAAAATGTATTAAACAATAGAAAATGAGAAAAATGCATTGGACTAATAATTATAATTATATATGGAAATGTGAAGGTGTATTCAACAAATGTGTTTGTGTAAAATCGACTAAATTAAGACCAAAGCTTATCGTTAATTAAGATGATCAAACAAAAGTGAGAATAGAATCTATATCTTGATCACATTAAAAACCTATACGTCTATTTGATCTAGAATCTCAACTTTTCATATTGCTTAATTTTATGTGTATAAGTTTTTTTTTTATTTCTCAATTGCATGCTTGCGGTTTTAACATCCAGATGCGCGCAGTTATGCATGCATGGACCCAATTGCGAATTTATTCATGCTACAACCTTATTTTCGTTTTTTTTTCTTTTGTGTTATTGCTGTGACTTAGTAATTGGAACTTGGAAGGCCCCTACTACGATCAATTGCGCTCCGTTCACGTGGCGCGCGGTCGATTAATTACTGCACCGGCCAATGCGGCGGTGCCTTGTACGTCATATTATAGGCATCGGCTGTTACCTTCACCTTCCTGACTACCAACTCCAACCTGCCTCCATTTAAGCATCAAGCAGCATTAACTGCAGCGACACTCACATTATGTATATTCATTATATGTTATTTCCAGAACTTTGACGAAAAGATGTGTCCATAAATCATACATTTCTAAGTTTCTAGTTTAATTAGATATGGCAAATATTATATATACACTTAGGTTCGAAATGATGAGCTTCATCACTCACCAGTTGCAGAACACACTGAAACAGAAGAAAAAGAGAGGAATGGTTCGAGTAGAATACGGATTGGATGGTGGGATCGCTGAATCATGCCTCACCTCTTGGATCATAACGTTTGCATACATGTATGTGAGCAGTGCTCGCAGCAGTACTCCTCCAGAATCTACTTCCAGATTATACTGATAAATAAATGGGTAGGCAGATCGATCAGGGCACAGTTGAGACTCCCAACTCTATTAATTCAAGTTATCCTTGAATGGGAGAGACAGAGAGAGAGAGATCCAATCCCAAACGAATATATCTTGCACACTCCATTATAAATACGATGTGCAATTCTGATCAACGTCCAAGCTGTGGAATAGTGGTCGATCATTGCTAAACAACAGTACTTGCGACTTGCGTTGCGTCCATGGATCGCTACATTGCTCTGCTCTCTTTTAAAATTATACTTTTACTCAGATGCATAAATTAAAATCATACTTTTACTCTTACTTTTACACAATCATACTTAATTTATGGACCGTGACCAAAATGTTACGGACCGTTAAAATCATACTTTTACTTCGATTTGAACATTACTATCGTGAAATCAGTGTTACGGATCGTGAGAAGTGATATTCAGACCGTTATAAAGTTTTTATGAGGGCATTACAAAGGTTAATTTCGAGATTTCTTCTATTTTTCTTAGGAATTTTAATTGCAAATCAACTCCAAATCGTACCACAAGTTTTACGAATCATTAGAAAATATATTTATCCAAATTTGAAAAACTTTTGAATGGTTTTAAATTTTAATCAAAGTCTATTTCAATTTTTTATTATTTTAACATATCAAGACTCCCAATCAAACTAAAATTTTATCAAAACCCTTTAGACATTTAGAGAATATAAATAGAGGCCCTATGAGATAGAAAAATGTGGGCTTGTGATGCTATGGTGTTTGAGATTCGGGAGCCGTACTACATTGCAGAGGACGAATTTCAGAGTTTTCAGTGTTTGTTTGAGAGAAATTATGCAGTGCATGTACTCCACAGTGATCCAAAAATCATCGAAGGCAAATAATTTTGTCTTCTACTTATTGTTTGGATGTTCATTACTCATATTTCATTAGTACTATTTTTTATGTAATAGAGATTTTTAATGTTTACGAGAAAATTGTATGAACTCGATTGTTAGATTTGAATTTATATAGTTATTTTGATTTCTTTTGATTATGATTGTTGTGCTTCACTGCAAGAAAATCGAAGAATAATGACCCAATGAACGAGATGCTACTGTGGCATTATTAAGTCTTTGAAACATATAGCGTCCAAATAGAGCCGTTAAAATACGGCGCCGATAATCGGTAGATAATGGCATCACAATAGAGCCAACAAAAGAGCAGACACTGCTAGCACCAACGGTTGACGCTATCTCGATGTTACGAAGACACGTGATGTCTAGTTGGGAGCAATAGACAGCTAACGTGGCACGACTTAGGAGGCGCTACTCCGACACTCAAGAGACGCTAACATTACGCGTTAGTTGATGCTATTTCGACGCTTCTGTGAGGTCAACATCATGTTTGTTGCATCACTAATGAGACGCTAAGGTGATGCGATATGTCGACGCGAAGGAGATGTTAAAGTGACGCTAAGGACGATATATTTAATATAGAGTCGATTATGTGGGCGACGCTAGGTTGACGCTATGGAGACGCTAACTACAATTTTTTTTACCCATTACAGCCACATGTTTTTCCCTTCCCACACCATACAATTATATAATGCATTGATATTCATCACAGGCATAATATGAAAGCATCACATGTATAAATATTTAAGATAAGAATATAAAAAGTAATAAATTGAACTAACAAATTATATGTATATCAAATAATAAGTCTATAAGTAACAAAATTATAGTTTCTATCTATAATTTTTTCCTATCCTAAGTTTGAGAGTTATTGTTATCATTCCGGACGTTCGATCCCTACGTGCTCAGTCCATGGACGTGTAGGGATTGATTCTACGTCAGGATCAATCCCTGAATTACCTGCAATAGCGGAGCCAACTGCTACGATAGCTACTGCGACACTTGCTGTGATATCTGCTCTGATAGCTACTGTGATAATTGCTGTGATAGCTGTGTGATATCAGGTGCATCGGATGAGCTCAGAGCAAATGGGCCACCTGCATATCCTCCGCTCTTCCTAAGTACTTGAGCGGCTATGCCGAGGTCATGCAAGTACCCTCCTCGTATCGTGCCGACCACCTCCTCCTAAACAGCAGTATCCTTTACAAAATAGAAAAATTATACAATCATATAATATATAAATTATACATAAAAAACACATAAATTAAAAACATGAATCACTACAAGAAAAACGCTGATTACCGACGCCCAAAAATCGTTGGAAATACAATTTTGACGATTTTTTAGACGAAATCGATCCATCAGAAAAATGGTCGTCGCAAATCGATTTACGACGGTCGTAAAAAATTCGTCGAAAATAGTGACAGTTCAAACCATCCGAAATGTACCGACCGACGGTTCCAACCGTCGAAAGTTTTCGACGGTTGTAACCGTCCGAAAAGTCCGGCAGTTCCAACCATCGAAAACTTTCGACGGCCGAAACTAACCCGCTGAAACTTTCGGTGGTCACAACCCATTGAAACTTTCGAGCGGTCGTCGCAACCGTCGCAAAGAAATTTTTAAAAATAAAAAAATTAACGGCCGATCCGACCGCCCGCGGCCAGATCCGAGCCGCAGGCGGCCAGGTCCCGGCCGCCCGCGGCTAGCTCCGGGCCACAGGCGGCCGATCCAGCCGCGACCAGCTCCGGGCCGCAGGCGGCCGATCCGGCCACGGGAAGGCCGATCCAGCCCGGCCATAGGCGGCTGATCTGGGCCGCAATCGGCCAATCCGACCGCCCGCGGCCAGATCCGGGCTGAAGACGGCTGATCTAGCCACGAGGAGAGAGAGAGGGGGGAGAGGTCGGCGGCGGGTCGTCGTCTGATAGGGAGAGGGTCACCGGTCGGGAGAGGTCGCCGACGGGTCGGGTCGGGCCGGTAAAATAGGAGATGAAGAGAGAGAGGAGAGAGGGAAAGAAGTGGAGAATGGAGAGTGAGAAAGTAAAAATGCATATATATAGGGTAGAAAGTTGGGGAGCGGGAAAATGAAAAAAGAGCAGGGAGAGTATTTTTAATTATCGACGGTCATGACCGTCGAAAAATTAGTAAATATATATATTAATGTAATATTTAATTATTTTTAAAATTACTGATGGTCGAAACCGTCGTTAATATGTTATATTATTATATAATATTTATTTTTTAGTTTATCAATGGTCCGAACCGTCGGTAATATGTTATATTATTATTTTTACTTATACTATATTATTTTTAAAGTTACCGACAGTAAAAACCGTCAAAAATTATTTAATTATAAAAAAATATTTATATAATATTTATTTTTTATTTTACCGACGGTTTGAACTATCGCTAATTATTACCGACGGTCGAAATCGTCGGATGCCACAAATAGAACAACTCATAAGTGAGTTATTTTCCTTGTAATACAATATGCAATGATTGCGACATGCATTTCTTCTGATATTCCAATCCTAAATCTCTCATCAATCTTCTGCACCTGTAAAAATGTCCCGATAATTTTTCTGAAGCTAAAAGCATACTCTTAACAATGGCAAGCATCCGGTCAAAATAACTTTCTCTCATATTAAATTCTGATTTTAAGTTCATTAGTTGTGCCACTGTAAAAAGTGTAGTTTGCTTCACGCATTCATCCCGTAAAGGTTCATATGCTTCTTCGAGAATATTATAAAATTTAGAAGCCAAAGGATTCGGGTCTTCCACAATCAATGTTTCGCCAATATTTTCTCCTAACATTGCATCTCGTATCATGTTCATGTACGAATTTCTCGACTCATCCACATTGGTATCTACATTAGTTCTTTCTTTGGCCCATCTTTCTTCATCATGAAAGAATCAATTTGTGTATGTCAATAAGAAACCATTGTAACATCATATCTTACTTTCCACTGATAACATTTGCACTTCCGTCGTGGACATAAAATTTCTCCATATGAAGAAGCAACACCTTCATTTTGATATGCCACATTAATAAATTCATCAACACTATTCTTATATTCTTTTGTTATAACACCACGTTCATCCTTCCAATGGCGAATCCAACTACGATCTAGTTTTGTCATTTCTGTAACGGACAACATTAAATCATATGTCAATAAATTTTTGTACTTGAAACATGTGATTTTGAAGTTAAGAAGTCCAAATCACATATTTCAAGTACTTGATCGTCGTATTCAGAATCGACCATAATGTATATTTTGGGTACCAAATATTGATAATTTTTTTATCATTTTTTGATGTCTCTTTTTTTCCCTAATCTCATTTTATTACCAATAATGTCGAACGTTATGATTAACTCAACCATCTATAAACTAGGAATTAGATTAATTTCAAGTAATTAATTAGGAATTAGATTAATTTCAAGTAATTAACTAATAATTAACTTAACATGGTATTAGATTAAAGAATAGAAAATTAACTAGGAATTATATTAGTTTCAAGTAATTAACTTAATATGTACGAAATTAAAAAATAGCAAATTAACTAGGGATTACATAATGGATGGTGGCGGGCTCGAACCTTTTTAAGCGAAGAAGGATGACGGCGGGCGACGGTGGAGGAAGGTGCGGACGGCACCGGACGGAAGAGCACAGATGGCTGAGGAGACGGAGGGCGAGGTGGAGGGCAGGCCGCGGAGGAGGCGGAGGGCGAGCTGCGGCGGGCCGCAGAGGAGGCGGTGGGCGGTGGAGGGCCACAGAGGAGGCAGTGGGCAGCAGGGGCGGATGGTGGCGAAGGAGCACAGACGGCGGAGAAGACGGAGGGCAAGGCGGAGGGCGGGTCGCGGAGGAGGTAGATGGGCGGGCTGCGAAGGCGGAGGAGGCGAAGGGCAGGCCGCAGAGGAGGAGGAGGGCAGAGGGAGGCGGGCCACAGAGGCAGAGAGCGTAGGAGGGCAGTTGGGCGGAGGAGGCCGGCACAGGATGAATCGAAGGAGGGTGGTTGGGCGGACAACGTCGAGTTTAACGAGGTCGGGGTCGGGCATCGGAGCAGCGGGCGTTGATGTGACAACGGCCGTCGTTGGAGCAGCGAGCGTCAACGGAGCAGTGGGTGTCGATCGTCGGGCGTGAGAGCAACGGGTGTCGATTGTCGGGCGTCGGAGCAGCGGTGAAAATCAGCGATAACATCTGATGGGTTAGAAATTTAAGTTAAGTATTTAATGTCTCACCTTTACGTGACGCTACTTAGATGCTAAGAGGGCACCGTCATTGAGACGCTATTTCTAGACTATAGGGACGCTATTTCAAATTTTCTTCTTAATTTAGAATTATATGTGCGAGATTAAATGATAATAGTATGTGTATGTGTACATGTTATATATGTGTATTTATATGTCAATATGTGCCCGATTAAGTGAGGATAATAAAAAGTCAGTTAATGCGAAGCTAAAGAGAAGCTAATGAGTCGCTAACAAATAATAGCGACACACTAATGTCGTAGTAGCGTCGCAATTATCTTAGCGTCTCAATTTGGAGACGCCGCAGAGACGCTAATAGGAATTGAGACGCCACCGAGACGCTAATAGGTATATTAGGTCTATATATTCAAGATAGTGTCTCATCGCATTGTGTTCCATTCTAGTCATTTTGTTCCCTTCCCACAATCTAAAAATTAATTATGGAATGCATATATAATTATTCATGTATATGTGTATAAAGTTATAAGTCTAGCTATATGTATATGTGTATGTGATAAAATTTTGTGTATATATATATATATCTAATATATGTGTATGTATATGTCTACGTGTGAGAGATTAAGTTACAACAATGTGTATATCTATATGTATTATAAGTATATACGTGTATATATATGTCTATATATGTGCTAGATTAAGTGACAATAACGTGTACATGTATATGCATTATAAGTATATATATGTATGTATATGTTTATATGTGCAAGATTAAAGGATAATAATATGTAAATGTGTACTTATTATATATAAGTATATACATGTATTTATATGTCTATATGTGCCCGATTAAGTGAGTGTAATAAAAAAGTCGATTACTGCAATGCTATAGAGACGCTAATGTGTTGCTAAAACATATTAGCGACACACTAGCGTCGACGTAGAGTTTCATACGTGTTAGCATCCCAATAAGAAGATGCCCGAGAGACGCCAATAGTGACTCTATAACATCGACTATAATTGCGGTTCTATTGTGACGCTACGTAGACGCTATTGACCCTTCACTACGGTGCTAAAATGAGATAATTTGTAACAAATCATGTCTCTTAAATTAACCATCATAATTTCATGATTAAGAATATAAAAATAATATATGTATAATTAAGATATGATATACATTGTATGGATAAGTAACATATATAATATGTGATACAAATTATATATTTAGGAACACTCCTATGATGTAGACATATATAAGTAATTGTGTAAGAATACATATATATTTTGAAGGTACATATACAATATTTAATTTATTTATTCATTATAGTATAGTATAGATAATATATATTAACATATATGTGGTTGAATCAAAATAGCTAACATATAGCGATATAATTATAGATAGCGTATATATAGATATATATTTCTTAATTAACATATATAGTTATGAGATGCCAAGTAAGTGTTAAAATAGTGTCAATTAAGCGTTATATGTGTTACATGTGTAGGCAAGAATAGCAATATGTTTTAATATTGATGTCTACATAGCGTCGTATTATATGTGACGTCACATAATGTCTTCATTGTGTCTCCGATGTAGTGACACTAGCGTCACGTCGAACGATGTCGACGCGAGAACAGCGCTAGGTTCTCCCGCACACTTTCGCTTCATGATGCGCAATAATAGCGGCTACTTGGCGTCGCTATGGCGCCTTCGTTGGCGTCTATTTCTCGAAACGTTAAGACAATGCTAATGTGACGCTATTGAGAGGCAAGTAGCGTCACATATTTGGGACTCAATTGAGACGCTATAACGGTGCTCATGGCGTCGACTTAGTGTCACCATGTTTCGGGACGCTATTTGGCATTGCTAATCACTAGTTTTCTTGTAGTGCTTAATGCTTTTTACTAAGTTATATTATATTATGAGATAAAATTACAAACCTGGGGTGAAGTGTTAGTTTTAGGATTGATAATTCTTAGCGAATCAATTTTTAACTTAAAGTTGAAGCAATCATAATATGAAACTAATAATTCATCGTTTGTGCTAAATTTTGTACATTCTATTAGTTTTTACCAGTGAGGATAAGTATAGGACTTACAACTTAATGCATCTTAATATCTTTCTTAACTGAAGATTAACTCAGTATTTGTGATCCTAAATTTTGTAAGAGTGTAAGAGTTAAAATAATTTGATTTACTCAGTGTAAAGGTCATTAATTTAGGTATCATAATCCATCTCAAAAACTGAATCCATTTATTATTGTTATAATTCAATCATCATAGTTGTTCATGCTAGTTAATTCTTATCTTTAATCATCCATCATCCTAAAGCTCAGCACTCATTTATTTTATTTTCTGTTATTCAATTTTTTGCACATTTATTTTCTATCTTTATATTACAACACCATTTTCTTCTCTTAGTGGATTATTGAGATAAATTATATTTAATTGGTTTCTCATGGGTTCGACACTCTACTTTTTACTTTAATACTTGATACGACTAGTGCACTTGCTAAAAAATTTATTCGTTACAAATTATCCGCATTAGGCTGCCACTCATTTTTTTAAAATTATTTTAATTTTGTATATTATTATTTTAATATTAACTTAACATGCCACGTTAGACATCTACACATGTGGAGGAGAGAGAAACATGTCACATAGTGCAATGGGGAAATAATTGATTGCAAATAAAAAGAGTAGTTGATGAAATAAGTTCATAGTTAGAGGCCAAACTTATTACAAAGTAAAGTTGAAGGATAGAGTTGGAAAAATGGCTAAAGTTGGAGGGCATTAAGTGAAATTTATCTAAACTAAGATGAGCACGGTCTGAATTGATCAGGTCGACCCAGATTAGATCGACCCAAATTCCTAGGAAATATTTCTGACCCAGTGTATAATCCGATTTAGAACCGATTCTAAGCTAGAGAAAACTCAACCGGATCAGGACCAAGTGATGCATGCAAAATATAACATATTTTAGTATATTATTTTAATTAGTATTTCTATAATTTGATCATGACATGCATCATTTTAGATTATTTTTAGTCATAATTATGGATTTATCAATTTTAATTATTAATGCTTTGAATATTTTAACTAAGGAGGGATTTACTTAATTTTTATAATTATTTTGCAGGCAAGCCAAATTAAGGGATGGATTAATTCAGTCACCGCATAATTGAGATAAGAGTAAAATCACAAGTGGATGACATTTGGTGGCCTTATCTGTTTTGGGCGTAAAAGATAAATTGAAAAATTTGTTACTTATGGAATTATCGGCCGAAACCCACATCACAAAAACATTTTGGGCAAAACAGAATTATCTTTACCCCCAATATCTCATCATATTGGCCAAGATGTTGTTGTCACCTTCATTAGATAAATTTTACGTTTGACTTTGTTGGGGGTAAAAGAAATGCAGCTTGATTTATATGGGCATAATCCATACATGGCCGAAACTTATTGGTCAACAATCGGAGTAATGACGTAAAGATAAGAAGAGATCATCATCTTGGGCGTAATGAATTATCATTTTGTCCGAGATTTGAAGAAAGGAGAAAAGATAAGAGTTTATCGTTTTGGGAGTAATGATTAGAATAAGTTATCGTTTTGGCCGAGATTTGAAGAGACCGTGATCAACTTTTATCCGTGAATTTAATTTCAGCCGTACGATTTATGTCCATAATCAACATGAAGACTCGTTTGCACCTATAAATAGAGAACGAAATCATCAATCCAATTCGTACCTTGAAGTTTGATTTTGTTCCACAGCAAGTCGTGAGCTTCGCGGGCTTCGACCAAGAGAGAGATTTGATTGGACGGCTGATCTAGACACTCTGACAACGTTCAAGGATCCTGATTTTATTCTTGGTGTAATTCTTCCGATTATTATTGTTAATTTATTATTATCTCTCTGCAATTCTAGGATGAACTCTATGTTTTTAATTATTTTATTTTAGGAGATTATTATTGAAGGAAAATTCTGTGAACCCTTACTTTATTATTATTGAATTTCTTTAGATCAATTTTTAATTGTGTTTAGTGCTTTTGATTTAATTATTTAAATTTTTTAGTTAAGTAATTACCAATTTGTGAACTACTTGATTTCAAATTTTAGTTAGTTAAATTAAATGATTTATTGTGAAATTAAAAATTTACATAGGTCTAACAACTAGTGTGTGAAGAATTAAATCTGTGTGGTCTGTTAATCTTTATCAGTTTGTGGAGTGATTAATAGTTTAGAATTTTTATATTAATGCATCTTAAATTTAACTCATCTGCGTGAATACCAGTTTGTGGGACTTCAATTTTGATTAAATTTAAGATAGTTTGATTTGTCAGATTAAATAAAAAAATGATCAGTTTGTGGACTCTGTGATTTTAATTTTGTAAATTAATAATTTAGAAAATTTCTAATCCATCTTAAGAATTTTAATTTATCTTTTCTGGTTCACATTTTTATCTTTAATGCATTATCATCTTAAGACCAACTTCAATACCATTATATTATCTTATATTTATCTTATTTTCTTTATTTTATTTTATAATTACAAAACTTATTTTCAAAATTCCATGTGTTTCTTCTCTTATTAATTTATAAATTCAGATATTGAATTAATAATATTTCTCGTGGGTTCGACACTCTTACTCCTATTTTCTATAATACTTGAGCGATTAGTACACTTGCAAGCGATTTTATTTTGCTACATTATTTTACGCATCACCAAGTCTAGCACTAAAAATTCTAACCTAAACCCGGCCAGGTTAAAATAAAAATGTAATTATAATAATATATTAAACTTATATAATTTAAGAATATCCTAATATGATTCATCTAAACTCAGTCCATTCCCAATTCACAATTAAAATATAATTATGGTCCGTTATTAGACCATGTATTTGATTCATCAATCAAATACATCATTATTGTATACTCTTTGATATATATGGCGCAACCCATGAACGTATAGATATTTTTGTTTATCACCGATCCGTTATCGTTAGAAAAAAATTTTCCTTATCCATTTTGTCTTACTTTCAATCTATGTACAAAATAAACAGAATAAAGGATGAAGCAAAAAATCCAATTTTTTTCTTCTGCAGTACCTCGACGTGACATGTGCATGAAAGAGGTTCAAGAATCAATTTTCTTATATATTAAATTATCTAAAATTTAAATTAATTGAATTAATATTATATTTTTAGCTAATTCTCTGTTCCATTCTCGATCTTATTTTTTATTTTTCAAGTCCGACCCAGTCCCAACCTCGAATTTTTTGTTGAGTGACTCCAACTGAGCCACTACTTCAGAAGATTGTACTCCTTGTGCAACATGTACATCAAGAGTTCATTGAGGTGGCCTCCTTTCTTGACTTGACATGAGGGCTACCGCTCAAACAACAGCCGACAACTCTCGACTATGCTGAATGTCGAGTATGAAAATCATATGAGTCTAATGGCCGACTCCATGCCCCTATTTATACAAGTATGGAGGGATTTGCACTTACCTTTACCATTGCCTCGTTACTTTTCTCTGGGTTACTTTCTAATCCTTACCTTCGTGGACATCAATCCATCAATTCTATCACTAGCCTTTATAATGTTATATCTTCATATAGTAGAGATTTATGTCGTTGCCCTCCCGCTTGATATCAATCGATCAGTCTTCATAGTCGGTCAATCGATAGATCGACTGGCCGTATGCTGAATTTTTATTTTTATCATTTTATGTAACTACTTCAGATGGATGGATTCATCTTTTGAGGCAAGGCCCACGCAGGTGATCATTGGATTGTTGCGAAAAATTGACAGGATGGAAGTTGAAAATTTAGTTGAAGATGAAGTTAGGATTGATAGAAATCCATCCGACGGGTGTGCCCCGTTGGAACTTCGAGGGAAAGACTCCTATCGGAGGCTCTGACAGGTGACTCCCGTCGAACATTTCAACGGGAAAGATTCTCATCGAAGGCTCTTACGAGTGTCTCCGATACCGATTTCAAATTTTTTTAAACTCGACATAAATCGGATTGGGACCAAGTCTGGATGAACCCGGACCCGAACTTGATTTTGCTCTCCCCTAAATTGAATGTTTGTACAATATAGAGATCAAATAGGATTTTCAAGGCATTAAAGTTTCACTAAATGTCTTTCAATTTTGATGCTTTTTTTAATTCTATCCTTTAACTTCACAATGTAACTAGACTTTACTTTCATTATGAACTTATTTCATCTCTTTTTACATGTGATGGTCCATTTTTCGATTACATTGTCGATGTGGGGGCCACAAGGAAGTGTTCTCTCTCCTTCATGTGTGCAGATATATGATGTCATAAACTAGTAAAATAATAATATAATCAATATAAAAAAAATAAAAAAGAGGTGTGAAGGCTTGCCGGTGGAGTTCTGCCCTCTTTGATCGTAACGCAGATGTGGGTGTCATCTCCTCTAGTTGTCATCCAATGACATGTTCAGATCGACCAAGAACACCTTCTTCCCCTTGAGATCGGCGACGAAGAAGATAGATCGATGTTCTTCAGAGCTTTAACGCTCTTCTTCGTGGCCGTTTCCTCTCACTACAAGAAAATATGTTTTTTGTGAAAAATTATTTGTGACGATAAAATTTTTTCATGACGTGTGACAGATTTATGATTTATTTGTGACTATAAGATTATTGATACTTTAATGACCGAGACGAAAATAATCATCACAATACTATTCATCACATGTCCATCATAATCTTCTGACAGATTTGTGATAGCAAATTTAATTAATAAGATTAGTGTTCTAAAAGTGACGGATTATGAATTGTCAAATTAAGTTTGTCACATTTTTTATCACAAATAATTAAGTATACTGGAGGGTCACATATTTTTTTCACAATATTATTTTCCCTCCTTATTCATAGTCTATGGCGCCAAAATAAAAGAAGTCCTAAAGAGAGTTAGGTAAACAAAAATTTCTATCTCATGTGTGAAAGAAAAACAAAATTTAGATAAACAAAATTTTCTATATCTTCTTCTTATCTTTATCTTGTATTCATCCACAATAACTAAACAAATCAACCCTTTTATATTACAGATTCCGCTCAATTTAATAAATCTATTTTCTCAATTTATAACTAAATAAATAACAAGAGTTAGACGAATGCCTTCAAAAGGAAAATGCTAAAATGGAAGAGCGTATCTACACAATTGTGTTGTAGATTACTCAACAAGTAAATAGCCAATAATCTTTTTAAGGTTATAAATTTTACTTTATTAATTTGATGTATTTTGAAATTCTTTTATAAATTAATTTTATAGTTTTTTTTTATTTTTACTCTCTATATCTGACTTTTCTTTTGAATATATATTTCATTACAGGTTTGATCTATTTTGCATAGAGAAGTCACAACAATGATCAAGCAATGTAGTTTTCTTACTGTTATAAATTTCACTTTTGATATGAGCAAACTATTTGAATGATAAAATGATGTCATAAGGTGGAGAACATGTTTCACATTATCTCGAGAGGAAGTTTCATATTATTTTTTAATATCAAAACTTTTTATAGTGAATCTATTTTTTTGCATCTTGAAAGATAATTAATATTTTGAACTATATATATTTAAGCAAAATGATCATTAGTATATATGTTCTAGAATATTTGGCATAGGACAATATGTGAAAATATTTAATATATGCATTATTTATTATTTAGATTGATATTTAATCAAAATTATTATTGTAAAATTGATACAACCTTTGAAATGAATCATATTTCATCACAACATTCTCACGAGTATATATTTTTTTATTGCTAGTTTATGACAATATCATCACAAAATATACATTGAATTATTATAAAGATTTGTCATTATTTCGTCACAAATTTTAAAAAGCATATCATCATAAGTCTATCACAATAATTTTTGTCACAATATTATCACAAATTATTATGATAATTCGTCATATATTTATCGCAATAAATGTTCGCCACAAAAATTTCATCAAAAGTCCATCATAAAATTATCACAATTATGACGGATTTTTTTATTTTTTATTTATAATTTTGTGATAGTGTCTTTTTAATGTTGTGACGGAATGAACCATACCATTGTGACGGAAATCATTCCTTTGTAAGACTATTTGTGGATCAAAATTTAGTGACGAAAATGGTTCACTAATCTCTCACAAAAATTATGAAAATCATATTTTTTGTGATGAAAATCAAATTTAACATGAGTTCATATTTCGTTAAGTTCCTATTAAAAAAATATTTTCCTCCCTTTATTGTCTACATAGTGAGTTGGACTATACCAAAGTTGTTAAAATCAACATTACTCTTATAACAACTTAAACTTTTAGAAAAAATAATTAACACGTCAAATTTAATAGCATAGATCTTTGTGCACTCGCCCAAAATATACCATGGACGATGGCATAGAGGTCGGCAACGGAGCTCGGGGGGAGGGCATCGATGACGATGTCATAAGACTCGATCAGGTGGCGACGGAAATCACATTGTCGTTGGATTACTGGAGTCGTCATCGCCATTGCAGTACTCTACACTGGCCTGAAATTCCTAGTCCATATAGCGTTGGAAAAGGTTGTTGGTGCAGTCCAGAAGCATTGTGGATAATTGTAATTATGATAGGTTTATTACTTGATGTTAAACTTGTAATTAGTTGCTTCAGAGCACTTCAGAAACTTCCAGCTGTACAACTATGTAAAAACAGTTATTTCCCTGTTTCATTGATATAAAAAGCTGATGAGCTCCTCGATCGTGAGTGAGTCATTCTGCCCACATCTCTTATTACAATCTCTTATACTTTCCTCCATGGACGAGTTTGAGCTCAACTGAGCATTTGACATGGTATCAGAGCAGGTTCATCTATGCTTTCTGTCGCAGTATCAGATCTGAGTCTTTGGGTTATCTCTCGACAGGTTCTTCTTATCTACTTGTTACTTTCATCAAGTTTCTTCAGTGTTTTTGCTTCTATTCAAATCTTTCTGTATTATCCATGGAGAATTCTAGCGTTCTTGGTGCAAGTACTTCAAATCCGAGTGGGTCTCCTCTTGTTTCAATAGATCACACTCATCCATTGTTTTTGCTTCCATGTTTGGTTTTAATTCCAATTCGGTTAACTGGTAGTGAGAATTACTTGATGTGGAGTCGTGCTTTCTCGAATGCACTGTTAGCAAAGCATAAATTGGGTTTCATTCGAGGTACTTGCAGAATGGAGCATTTTCATGGAGACCTGCAGTTTCAGTGGCAGATATGTAATGCTCTCCTTCTTTCCTGGATAATTACAACTGTTTCTGATGGTTTAGTTGGCAGTATTGCTTATTTGTCTGATGCATCTGAAGTGTGGAGAGATTTGAAAGAGAGGTTTGATACTATCAATGGTATCAAATTGTATCACCTTCATAGAGAAATAGCTACTTTATCTCAGGGACTTATGACTATAACTGAGTATCATACCAAATTAAAACTTCTTTGGGAAGAACTGTACACCATTATTCCTTCTCTTGAATTCATGATCTGGCAAGTGTGGAGTATTTCAGACAGTTAAAAGTTTTTCATGATGGGGCTTAATGAATCTTATATTGCTATAAAGTCTCAAATCATACTTATGAGGCCATTTCCTGCAGAGAATCAGGTTTATTCTATGTTGATTGAAGAAGAACAACATAGGAAGAACAACTCTTATACTAATCAAGTTGTTTATGTTCCATCAAACTTACCTATGACCAATTTGTCTCTGTCCAATCAGAATCAGACTCAACATCAGAATCAGTCTGTTAGAGGAAAAAAACCAATAAAAATGTGATTTGTGATCATTGTCATAAACCTGGTCATAGTAAAGCCTAGTGGTATAGACTGATTGGCTTTCCACAAGAGTTCAAGTTTTCAAAAAATAGGGAACAAATGTCAACAAATTCTGTTGTTACAGATTGCAGCAGATATTGGACATTATGAATCAACACAAAAAATGAGATGTCATGGCTAATATGGTAGATACTGATTTTTTCTCTACTGAATTTCGGAACACTAAATGGATTATTGACTCAGAAGCATCTGACCATATGGTGTCAGATATCACTTGTCTTTCTGATGTTAGACAATTACATCAGCCTAGAGAAGTCAGATTGCCTAATGGTAACTTGTCTACAATTACACATCTGGGTAATTGTAATGTTTCAAATACTCAGAGTCTCCAAGATGTGTTATATATTCCTAAATTTAAACATTCTGTCAATTTCAAAGTTGTGCAAGGACTTACTTTGTGTGATCATTTTTTATCTCAATATATGTCTGGTACAGGACCTTTACACTGAACTGGTGAAGAGGATTGGTAGACAGTTCGAAGGTCTTTACTATTTGGTGCAAACTAATGCAGTTTTTGGGAAAGCTGACAAACAGATGGTGGCCACTGGGTGGCCACTGCAACTAATGAGGAATCCAACATTGCTCACATATGGCACAAACGACTAGGACATTTACCATATTACAAATTGCGATATGTGTTAGATTTTGACAGCAATATATCTCTGAATAATTGTCATTGTACAATATGTTATATGGCCAGACAATCCAGACTGCCTTTTCCTATTAGTAGCTCATCTGTTTCCTCTTGTTTTGATCTTATTCATTTGGATGTTTGGGGTCCATATCATTACCCAACACATGATGGATTTCATTTTTTCCTTACCATTGTTGATGACTTTACTAGAATGACATGGGTGTACCTTCTTAAAGTAAAGAGTGAAGTGCATGAATACTTGAAACAATTTATTTTTATGGTTGATACTCAATTTGGAAAGAAAGTTAAAGTTTGTCGTTCAGATAGTGGAACAGAATTTCTTAATAAAGCAACTCAGTCATTTTTTTTTTGTCCAGGGGCATTTGTCATCAAACTTCTTGTGTATACACTCCACAACAAAATGGAGTTGTTGAATGTAAGCATAAACACATACTTGAAGTGGCAAGAGCTTTACGTTTTCATAGCAGTTTGCCTCTCAAATTCTGAGGTAACTGTGTCCTCACTTCAGTTCATTTAATCAATCGCAGTCCCTTATTTGTTTTAGGTGATCAGAGTCCTTTTGAGAAATTCTTTGGTCGTAAACCTATTTTGGATTATTTGAGAGTGTTTGGTTGTCTATGTTTTGTCACCACCTTAAATTCTTTTGATAAGTTTGCTTCAAGAGCTTCAAAGTCAGTGTTTCTTGGATATTCTCCTACACAGAAAGGATATAAATGTTTGGATCTTCTCACCAACAAGATATCAGTTAGCCGAGATGTTATCTTTCAAGAAGACATTTTTCCTTTTTCAGAAGTCAATAGAGTTGATGCTACATTGATCATCACTTCTTCTTATCAGGACTTTGATCCTTTTAAACCTCTGATTTTTTCCACAAGTCCAACTGATAACTTGGATCCTGCAGGCAGACACTGTTGGTCCCACTGTCTGACTCTCCTGATAACTTACTTTCTGATAACATTGTTGGTTCTACTGATAACTTGTCTCCTGCCTTAACTTTGCCTACAGCTAGCAGAATGCTTGAAAGTTTACCACCTGCTAATTCTTCTTCTATGCCTGACCTTGATCTTCAAGTTGTTTTACCTGAGATTTCTTCTTTTTCTGATATTTCTCAGTCTCCTGCTGTTCCCAGATACACGATCCAAGAGAGTTGTTAAGCCTCCCAACTGGTTAAATGATTATGTTCTCAACACTTCAGTTAGTGATGCTTGCCATCACATTTCTGTTTTTGTTCAATACAGCCACTTGCCTTCCCAATATCAGTGTTTTCTATCTTGTCTCAATGTTGTTCATGAACCTTACTCTTTTTCTAATGCTTCTACTGATCCTAATTGGGTGGCTGCTATGAAGTTGGAAATGGATGCCTTACAATCTAATCACACTTGGAATTTGGTTGATCTTCCTCATGGCAAAGTAGCAATAGGTTGTAAGTGGGTCTATAAAATCAAATTACGAGCTGATAGAGAGGTTGAACATTGTAAGGCTCGCCTGGTTGCAAAAGGCTTTACACAACAAGCTGGCGTTGATTACAAGGAGACTTTTTCTCCTATTGTTAAAATGACTACCCTTCGTACTCTTCTTGCTATTGCCGCTCAACGAAATTGGCCATTGTTTCATCTCGACATAAACAATGTTTTCCTTAATGGTGACTTGTTTGAGGAGGTTTATATGGTTCCACCTCCTAGTTTTCGCAGTCAGGGGATTCTTCTAAGGATTGTCGCCTGCGAAAGTCTCTTTATGGCCTTAAATAAGCTTTTCGACGGTGGAATTTAAAATTAACACAGGTTCTTGTAGTAGCTGGATTCGAACATAGCAAATTAGATTACTCTATGTTCACCAAGAAGACACATTCTGATTTTGTTGTTTTTCTAGTTTATGTGGATGACATACTCTTAATGGTCAGTCATGCTCGTCTTGTTGATGAGGCAAAGAAGGTTCTACAATCCAATTTTAAGATAAAGGATTTGGGGAATCTTCGTTTCTTTTTGGGTTTGGAAATTGTGAGATCAAACAAAGGAATTTTACTGAATCAAAGAAAGTATTCTCTTGATCTGATTGCAGACACAGACACAGCTGCTGCAAGACCCATCGACGTTCCTTTGGAACAAAATTCTAAACTTACTTCACATCAATATGATTTGTTATTTCATACTGATATCAAGGATGAGTTACTGTCTGATATTTCTTCTTATCAGCGACATATAGGACGATTGATTTATCTTATAGTCACAAGGCCAGACATAGCTTTTTCAGTTCAACATCTAAGCCAATATATGCAACAGCCAAAGAAGTCTCATATGGATGCAGCCATACGAATTGTTAGATATCTCAAACAAGATTCTGTGAAAGGTCTTTTTTTCTCTGCTAGCAGTAACAATTCCTTAGAAGGGTATTGTGATGTGGATTGGGCGGCATGTCTTCTTACTCGCAGGTCAGTCGCAGGTTTTTGTGTCAAGCTTGGTGATCTCTGTAAGTCGAAAAAACAACACACTGTATCTAAGGCTTCTCTTGTCTCTGAAATTGTGTGGCTTCAACGATTGCTTTCAGAACTAAATTTTCAATTTAAGCTTCCTGTTCAAATCAATCGTGACAACAAGGCAGCACTTCATATTGCCAGTAATCCAATATTTCATGAAAGGACTAAACACATTGAAGTTGATTGCAATTTTGTTCGTGAAAGACTTCTTACTGGATTGATTCAAACTAAACACATCTCTTCTACTGAGCAGCTGACAGACATCTTTACCAAAAGTGTAGGTGCTAAGCAACATGAGTATCTCCTTTCCAAACTTGGCTTGTTAAGTATACATAATGCCAAGTTTGAGGGGAGTGTGGATAATTGCAATTATGATAGGTTTATTACTTGATGTTAAACTTGTAATTAGTTGCTTCAGAACACTTCCAGCTGTACAACTCTGTAAAAATGATTATTTCTCTGTTTCATTGATATAAAAAGCTGATGAGCTCTTGGATCGTGAGTGAGTCATTCTGCCCACATCTCTGATTACAATCTCTTATGCTTTCCTCCATGGATGAGTTTGAGCTGAAGCTGAGCGTTTGACAAGCATCTTCTAGGGAACCAACAGCGGATGGATCACACGGATGGTCTCGAGGAGATCATCCACAACTCCGAAGAAGGCATCAACGTCAATGGAGTCGAACCAAATGTGGCGGTCGAAGGACACGAATCAGGAACATCTGGCAGTCCTGAGAGTGGATCGTGCGCTCGATTGAGTTGAGCTGGGGGCCAGGTTGTCGAATGCAGAGAAGACCTTGGGCATGTCTTCCATGGTATCAATCCGGCAGAGGGTCTTGACGAGATGGCACATGGTGGAGCTTTAGCTTCTCCTTCTCATTTTCTTCCACTTTTTTTTCTCTCAGTGCAGCTCTCTTTGGAGTTCTTTCTTCTTCTCTATTCTTAATCGCGTTTCTGAGCTCCAGCCATGGCAATGGCTTGATAAAGTGGCATTAGGAATGCCTTCTGCCTCTGGCCTCCGGTGGAAGGCGGGCACCCCTTTTCAATTTTTTTATTATATTAGGATATTAAAAATAGAATATTTTGACATGTTAGACATAGGTACACATAAAGAAGAAAGAAATAAGTCTTATAGATGTCACTGGATGAAAAACCGACGATCACATGTAAAAACAAAAAGTTGATAAAATAAGTTGATAGTTGAAGTACAGTTTATTGAAATTGAAAAAGTAGTTAAAGTCGGAGAATATTTAAGATAATTTGCTGGATGATTGGGTTATTCTACATTTTTGTGATCATCAGTATTTCAGATAAAAGAATTGCTACCATCCGAGAATATAGTCCAAATTAAAATTAAATTCATAAATTTCGCATACTTGAGATTACTCTCTTTCCCTCCTTTTTGGTAACACATATGACTCAGTTATTAATTCGAACTCTCGTTTATCAAATTCATTGTTCTGTCGGCGAGCCAAAATTTTAATTCGGTTCTCATCTGTTTTCATAAGCTTTTTTAAGGGCGGATAACCGCTGAGAAAAGTCCAATTAAGAATAAAATCGTGAGATTGATGATAATATTATATGTAGGATTTCTTTAAATATTTTCTTGTAGTATGCACAACCGTATCATTGGTCATGATAAAAAAAATCTTACATTTTTTTTTCATATCAATACGTCAAGTAATTTTTGCACTATATAATAGATGTAAAGAATTGTACTTTATGGATGCATATATAGATGCCAGGTATTTGATTCTTGAATTATATATTAATTTCGGGCACTTATTATCTAACATATATAGCCTTCCTCTAAGAAAGAGCCACGATAATCTACTTAAACAGATTTAAAGTCGATCACTTGAATTAACAACTACGAAATATTATCAATCGACTTTAAGCAATTCAATGAAAACTCATGGTAAATGATCAGACCATGAGTTTATGGTAAAAATTTTTATATCGCGTTCGAGCATTAGGCCGAAATTTTTTAATTGTTCATCTTTTCTCCTCAAATTCGATGTCACATTTACCTAATACTAGTTAGTGTTTTTTAATAAGTTCCTTACTTTTTTTTTTTTTGAGAGATCATTTACTTTGGATGAAGGCTCATTAAAGAAAAGAAAAGAAGAAAGAGAAAGATAAAGGAAGAAAAGGAAAAAGAATTTTTACATTTGAAATTTAAATAAAATGACATAAATAAAAATGTATGGAGAAAAAAGTGGAGATTTTTTTCATTCCTTTTTATTAAAATTTTATTCAGACAAAGAAATTTTTTTTTACTTTCCACTTCTTTTTATCCTTTTTTTTCGTCAATCCTTAGGTTATGTTTGGCATGAAAATTTCGAGTTCTCGGTAGTTTCTGAAAACTAATAGATTAGATAGAAAATTTTAAGTTTGATGTTTGGATGAAAAATGTAATAATGAGGATTTAAAAAGTTGACTTGATAGATAAATTTTAATGGATGTTTGAATAAAAAATAAGAACTAAATAAATATATATATAATATTAATAAATAAATAACTATATATATATATATATATTAATATATATTATATATACATGAATAGGTAAGGTCTAATATTAATCGTAAATACCATATTATAATGCTAATTAAAGTATAATAAATAATGATTAAATGTTGGTTTTTAAAATATTATACTATAATACTAAGTAAACTATTATATTCAGTAAAACTATTATAATTATTAAATGTAAATAAATTTGTTAACATATAATATATAATATATATAATGTACTATTAAATAAGATTAGGAGGTTTAAAAGTAAGGCCACCTACTTTTGTTCTACTTTTAAACTTATATACTAAAATTAAAAAAAATTAATTCTAGCCATTGGCAAGAACTTCGTAAGCTTTTGACATCTGCAAGAACTTTTTTTATGAATTTTGAGTCACGATGGACGAGATATAGGAAGCGTCAACAATTAAACGAAATATAAAATTATTTTTACATTGCTTATTGAACTTAGTAATACTCCAAAAACTTATTGTTTATTGTGTGTTTTAAGTGATGTGACATTATGATATGAAAGATATTAAATCAATGATGTGACGGAAATAGTGATATTTATGAAATCAGTTTTTATATCACTGTTGTCTGCTTGTTTTTACATATAATTTGCTTGTTGGACTTCCTACACATTTGCATATAATTGTTAAATGGTGGGCAGGCAGCGACAAATTGTTTAGTATTCTTAATTATTAAAAATAATAATCAATGACATCTCCTCCCACTTCTCATCTCGCACCAACTTTTTCATTCTCGTAATTTCATCTTGTATGTTCCCTTCCACCGCCTATAAATAGGCACCTCATACATGTTCCTTACCATCGTCAGTTGTCACTTATCAGCAAAGCAAATAGCTTGCCTGATCTTTTCTACGACATTGATTCTTCGCATTCGTAGGACTGCTATGGCACCCTTGCTCACCACTATTTTCTTTTTGCTCCTCGTCCGTGTAAGAATAGAGTAGGAGACAGGGCTCTATATGTCTCCCTAATAAATTCTTGCTTATTTCGTGCGTATATATAGTAGTAATTATGTTCTTAAACTTAATTTTCGATTTTTAAACAAAGTTTCAACACCAGTTTGTTTTTTTATTAATGATTCGATGCTTGTTCGTTAATGTTTGTATAATACAGCTCGTAGATGTGGGCCATGCAGCAACGACTCCGGAGGAATATTGGCACGCAGTTCTTCCAAACACCCCAATTCCAAATGGCATTAGAGATATTATAAATACTGGTAAAATGACATTTAAGTATATACTTAATTTTGTTTGTTGATCATATATATCAAGACAAGATGGTGTCTTATGCAGATTGGAGTTACTTTCCTTGTTTATTAGAGCTCAACAAAGAAGAGCTAGTAGAGCTTAAAATAAATGTGCATAGTTATATAAGACAATTGTAATTATTTAATGAATACTGCATGCATGTCCTGATTCCTGCGTTACCTTTTTTTTTGCATATAATAGAGAATGATGTTATTTTTCCTATAGACTTGAATATTTAGATAGCACATTTAGCTTAACACATATATATTTTGTTAATTAAATAAAACAACATATTAAGAATTTGTATTAAGACAAACTATCTGTTCCCTGTGTTCATATATATATTCCGAATTTGTATTTGTTTTTTTTTCTGATAAATTAAGACAAACTGAATGGTGTCTTATTCAGATCGGAACTAACTTGATAATTACATAGTTAATTACCCAAAAATGATTTAGTACATCTTATACATAATGCGCTTAATTATATAAGGACACAGAGAATAATTAATTAACATTGCAATCCTGAATGGGTCTCCATGCACTTTGTTTCTGCAGATGGCAAGCAACAAAACTTCCACGTCGACGATGTAACATACAGAGAATTTTTTTTCGACAACAACTATAACGTCAACTATGCATCTCCACAGGCCTCCTCCTCAGGTGAAGGTATAGATCACTACGACCCAAGCATCCATTATTACTTCAAGGAGGAGGACCTCCTCCGGCCTGGTGCCAAGATGAACTTTCTCTTCCCCAGAAGCGACTACGGGATCACCTTCCTCTCCCGTCAAGACGCCCAATCCATCCCCTTCTCCTCCGCCAGACTGCCCGAGATCTTTACCCGCTTCTCCATAGCCCCCAAATCCGCGCTGGCTAAGTACGTAATAAATACGCTGGCCAAGTGCGAGCTGCCGGACGCGTACGGGGAGACGAAGCTCTGCGCCACCTCCCTCGAGTCCATGGTCGACTTCGCCACCGGCAGTCTCGGGACGAATCAAGTCCAGGCGCTCTCTACCGTCGTGATCAGTAAGGAAGACAAGAAGGAGGCGGTGCTATTCTCCATTGCTGGAACGCGCAGGCTCCACGGCGACAACTTGGTCGCGTGCCACGAACAGGCCTACCCGTACGCCGTGTTCTACTGCCATGCCTTCGCCGCCAGAGGATACGTCGCGCAGTTGGTGGGAGAGGACGGCATGCGGGTGGAGGCGGTGGTGACGTGCCACACCAAAACCAAAGGTTGGAGCCCTGACCATATAGCTTTCAAGATCCTGAAGGTGAAGCCTGGACAGGCGACCATCTGTCACTTTCTTCCACAAATTGACCTCATCTTCAGCCGCAGCATTTAGAGCTAGCGCTTTACCCCATGCATGCAATGTTCGTGCATGCCTCAGTACGTAAAAACTGCTGGAGCGTACCACTTTCATCTTATGATTTGATCTTCCGTATCTATAATAAGACCCAACTACGAGGGTGTCAACTGAAGAGACCCAAGTCCTCGAAATGCGATCATGGAAGTGCATGTATCTATATATTATATAGCACCATCATCGTGTTGTATGTTCTACTGTCTGTAACGTATGTAACATGCGTTCTCGTATGCCCTATATGATGTCTTTCTCTCCATATTTCGCCGTCATTTCTTTACCTTCGCATGTTTCTATGACATATCTTAAGTCAACTTTTATTCGTTTGACGTAATTTGATCTCGCCCATGATCTAAAAAAGATAGAGAAATGCTAGTTTTATTAATGGTAAACATTCCATTTAAATTGCATTTTGTTATAGAGTGTAAACAATAAATGACTACATGTACCTTACCGAAAAAGAAAATGGCCACATGTATGCATATTTTCTTAGTGTGCCTTAGTTCATGGATATTTCTTTCATTTCTGGTGTAAGTTTTAAAGGGAGTGTTTAGGAGAATCTAATATTTCTACGTTATGAACATAGTGGATGTGAACAAATTATTTTTACCTTAGTCAAGAACTTGGATCCTCCTCTTCACCCAGTTGATGTATCACGACTTTAGATTTCTAAGTTAATGTTATGCTTTTCCCCTTAAAAAAAACTTGGTGTTCTTACTTTGTTTTCGTTTCTCGTAAAAACTGCTGGAGCTTACCACTTTCATCTTATGATATGATCTTCCGTATCTACAATAAGTCCCAACTATACGAGGGTGTCAACTGAAGAGTCCCAAGTCCGGTCGAAATGCGATCATGGAAGCGCATGTTTCTATGTTATAGCAGTCATCGTGTTGTATGTTCTACCTTTTGTAACTTCTGTAACATGCGTTCTCGTATGCCCTATTTGATGTATTTCTCTCCATATTTCGTCGTCATTTCTAACTTCCACATAATAATTCGAACTCCGTACCTATTGCTATGACTTAAATCTTTAAACAGCTTTTATCCGTTTGATGCAATTTGATCTCGCGCATGATCTAAAAAGATAGAGAAATGTTAGTTTTATTAGTGATAAGCATGCCATTTAAATTTCATTTTGTTATTGCGCGTAGACAACAAATGACTACATGTACCTTACCGAAAAAGAAAATGACCACATGTAGTATGCATATTTTCTCAGTATGCCTTAGTTCATGCATAGCATAGGCCTTTCATTTCTGGTGTAAGTATTAAATGTGCATGTGGGCTGAATCTTGACCTTCAGCACATTTACATGAAAGTTGTGTTTGCGGATCGAGCAGTCAAACTCCGACCGCTAGGTAGTGATATTTTTTTCCCGAAATACATATTAGAATTTCTAAAGAATTCAAAATATCATTTTACAAATTAAAGATAAAAGGCAACTTCTTCCGGGACAGAAAAATAATGGGCAATTGCTGGATCTCTTTGATATTTTGGTAAGCAATTTATAAGAATCACGATAATTATGAGTTGATAATCTCCTGCTTTGCTCCAGTTTATATGTTTACCACTCAATATACATTTTGTGTCGGTAGAGCAAGAAATTACTTTTACCATCCGATTTTGCGGGAAAAGTCGTGGATCCACTTGCCAAGTTGGACAAACAAACTCCCACTATTAATTATGGATAAGCTGATTGGCTTCCTCCCAACCCAACAAAATAATTGAACTATCCACAGGAAAAAAAAGAGAAAATAAATAAAAAGGAAGGTAATAAAATTCAAATATCACTACAAGAAAGATGACAATTACAGAGGGATGACATTTTCGACGGTTTTTTTGACGGAATCGATTCGTTCGAACAATTATCATCGCAAATCAATTTTCGACGATTGGAAAAAAATGTCGAAGTTCCGGCGGTCACGACAGTCGAAACTTTCGGCGATCGACCGCCGAAAGTTTTGACGGTCACAACCGCCGATATTTGCGACGGTCGACGAAACCGTCGAAATTTCGGCGGTCGAGACCGTCGAAACTTTCGACGGTCGCAAATATCAGCGGTAGCAATCGTCAAAACTTTCGACGGTCGTCGCGACCGTCAAAACTTTCGACGGTCAAAACCGTCACAAAGAATTTTTATAATATAAAAAAAATTAGCGTCGACAGCCAGCGACTAGATTCGGCCGCCAGGCAACCTATCTGAAGGCCAGCGGCCAGAACGGCCACTAGACGGCCAGCGGCCGGGATCCGGCAGCCAGCGACTTGATCCGACCGCCAGCGCGGCCGGATCCGACTGCCCGCGCGGCTGGATCCGATTGCTAGCGTGGCCGGATCCGGCCACCCGCGCGGCGAGATCTGGCCGCTGGGCCGCGGTCGGATCGGACCACCCGTGGCTAGATCCGGCCGCCAGCTGGCATCGGCTGGTGGCTGGATCCGGCCGTCCGTCGTTGGATCCGACCGTCAGCAATCAGATCCGACTGCCAGGCGACCGATCCGGCTGCCAGGAGAGAGAGGGGGTCGCCGGCGGGAGAGGGAGAGGGAGAGAGAGAGAGGAGAGGGAAAAAATAGACAGTGGGATAGGGGATCATACATATATATATATATATATATATATATATATATATGGTAAAATGGGCGTACTAAGCGGCTGGCAATTCACACCGTGTAATGCGTGTTACCGACCGTCGATATGCGATCCCATGGGCCAAGTGAAGATATCCGATATTTTAACATCATATCGCGATATTTTGATTTCATCTCATGCTCACAACATTCCTCTCTCTCTCTCTCTCTCTCTCTCGTGCATGATCGGCTCTCTCCCTTTCTCGATCTCCGGCGAGCGACGACGATCTCACTCTCTCTCGCGTGTGCGATCTAGCTCGCTCTCCCTCTCTCGATCTCTAGCGAGGCGACGATGACCGACGAGAGCGACCGCGAGGCAATCTGGAGCCGACGAAGCGAAGGATGTTGTGATCTCAAAGTCAGCGACCTGGAGACTGCGACGGTGAGGTGAGGCGACTTGGAGGAGACGGGGAGGTCCGCAAGGGGGCGACGGCAAGGTCCGCAATGGAGGGTCCAAGTGAAAAGGGGGCACGG
This sequence comes from Pontederia crassipes, assembly GCA_030549335.1. Classification (NCBI taxonomy): domain Eukaryota; kingdom Viridiplantae; phylum Streptophyta; class Magnoliopsida; order Commelinales; family Pontederiaceae; genus Pontederia; species Pontederia crassipes. Next base: position 3,835,966 of record CM060184.1, read on the forward strand.
CGACGGCGAATTCCTCGAGGGAGGGGCGACAACGAGGTCCGCGCACGGCGATGAGGATGGTGAGATATGCGAGGGAGGGCAGATCCATGATCGGCGAGGGCGACGGAGAGGCGGTGAGCATCTGCCGCCTCCCTCCCTCCTCTCTCTCTCTCTCTGTGTTCGACAGCGTCCCAAAGTCCCAACCCGTGGATCTTGCACTCGCCGGTGAATCTCGACGTCTCTCTGTGTGTGTCTCCTGCTCCTCGTCCTATACCCGCCGGTGAGTATTGACATCTCTCTGTATGTGTTTGACAATGTCTCAGAGTTACATGCACCTCGACCGGCACTTGCCGGCGATTGGGAAGAGAAACATGAAGGGAGAGAAAGAGGGAGCTGGCAACTCATCTCACGCGGCAACCGGCGAATAGGGAGAAGAGAGATCAAAGGGGGGATCGAACAACAGCTCCTCGTGCAGCTAACGGGAAGAAGAGAGATCGAAGGGGGAGAGATCAAATGACAACCGTCGATCACGAGCCGGCGAAGCAAAGGACACTGGAATCTCGGAGCCAGCAATTTGGAGGCACGATGATGGTGAGGTCTGTGAGGGAGGGGGCACGGCGACGGCGAGGTCCGCAAGGGACGGATGACAACGAGGTCCAAGTGAAAGAGGGCACGGGGACGGCGAGTTTCGCGAGGGAAGGATGACAACGAGGTCCACGTACAGCTATGAGCTCGGCAAATGAGGCGACGGCGAGTTCCGCGCACAGCGACGGACATGATGAGGTCCGCGAAGGAGGCGAGCGGTGAGTTCCACGCCCGCCGACGAGCACGGTGAGGTCCATGAGGAAGCGCTCCATCTCGCGAGAAAATCAGATCAGCCGTAGGATGGCATCTGGACGATTGGAAACGTGCATCCATTTTGATCGTTGGATCACACATGGACGGCTGGATACGCGCAGGACACGGTGTGAATCATCAGCCGCTCAGCACGCCCATTTTACCTATATATATATATATATATATATATATATGTGTGTGTGTGTGTGTGTATGTAGGTAGAAAGATGAGAAAGCGAAAAAAATAAGCCGAATTACCGACGGCTATGACCGTCTGAAACTTATCATGATATATATATGAATATGATATATATTATTTTTAAAGTTACCGACGGTTGTGACCGTCAAAAATTATTTAATTATAAAAATATAATACTATATTTAGTTATATATAATATTTATTTTCTATTTTATCGACGGTTTGAACTGTCGCTAATTATTACAGACGATCGGAACTGTCGGAAATTGCGACGGTTCGGTTAGGACTGTCAGAAATTGTGACTGATAGACATTCGTCGAAAATTTTGACGTTCCTAATCGTCAAAAAATAAAATAATAATATAATAAATTATATAATTTATTATTTTTATTTTCGATGGTTGTGACCATCGCAAATTCTGACGGATCGCTATCCGTCGCAAATTGCGACAAATTTCTATCCGTCGGAAACTGTCCGTCGAAAAATCTCAATTTTCTTGTAGTGCATGCACCTTGGATCACTGAATTATAGTTGGTGATCAGTAGTACGAATCAAATTGATTATATATATTGTAGACAATGTCTTCAACCATAAACCATTTGCAATTTTATATGATTCTTATATTATTCAGACATTTAAACAAAAAAGACGACAGAGTTGTCTGTTCTTTATGAGAATCTCGTTATCCAGACATAGTGGGATCTCCCACTACGAGGGCGGAGTCTTGAAACCTAAAATGATTTTAAGTTTTTATTTTTTTTATTTTATATTGGAGAGCTTATATAAACTTTACGATGATTGTAATAATTCGAATCCTTGTAATCATTAATATTCTTTTTATTAGGAGATACTCAATTTAAGATAAACATTATGAATCTTGTTCGTTTTGTTTTTCTCCTTTTCATAACATATGTTCTGAAAATACTATGATCAGATTTCGATTGACAATTAATTATAGATAAATAAAAAAGTTTATTTGCAATATCGATCGTAGATTAATCTCCTAATATGTCCTTTTCCTATATATATTTGGCAAGTACACGCGCTCACGTGCACATTCCTATATATAGGTAAATAGTACACACACGCACATTCATATATAATAAAGTAACCAATTTCTGTAACACTTATTTACCTGTTTATATTTGTCCTATTGTAGAGTTATTCAATAAAAAGTGTTGTTCTTGTTTACATCAAGCTCAAACTAATCTATAGAAACTTAACCCAAAATTTTGAAATTGTAGACAAACTAATCTATAGAAACTTAACCCAAAGTTTTGTTCTTGTTTACATCAAGTTTTGTTCTTGTATTTAAATACGTTGTAATACTGGGATGAATGAGTGTTTGAAATTGTAGACATTTTCTAGGTTTTAATTTATGCCCATCGATCCTTTTGTGATGGACAAAAATAATTATCTTTTTATTATAAGACGAGATCCCAATCACAAACAATTATTAATTGAGATTCTAAATTGACATGGACTGAGGCTGTTGGCATGAACCATGAAGTCTGGCCTAACTATCGTTTTTCTTCAAGTCATTGATAGTCTTCATGATTATAGAAGACATGTCGCTGGTATGGACTTTATATTTATGTAAGAACTAATCCCTAGGGCGAATAAAAACTAAAATATTGAAGAAATTTTTTTGTGACTCTTGTTTGCGCATGCATTAATTTACATCTAGGTACAAGCTATGGTAAGAGAGCAAACTTATGATATACCTTTTTAGAAGTAATATTCAACCTTTTTGATATACAGTTACCTATTTACTTGTTTAATAATGAAGAAATGACACAATGCAATGTCGTTGGTTATTTTATAAGATAATAAGAGTATATAATCATATTAAATTTGTTATATATGCATGTATATAATTAACGTATATATCATTTATCGGAAATTAAATTATACTAGTCGATAATGAACAATGAAAATAGTTACTTCGCTCTCCCATTTGTTACATCTGTTTTTGTCATTACTTGGGAGGGTAGGGCGGGAGTTTCCTTTCTCGTACTGGAATTTAGTTAAAGCATTAGTTTTTGGATTGGACAGGACAGGAGGATGGTGCATATATGTCAGCCCACAGAGCCCACGTAGAATCCATCGTACAGAATATAAAAGCAAATATTTATACTGTACATCTCCAACCTTTTCTCTTCTTCAATTCGTGAAGTGCAAACTATGAAGTATCGCTCGCATATTACTTCATTAGAATACCTGAGACAGTAAATAATTCCAATCAACATGCATTCAAGATAGTAATAGCAATATTATGTTAATTCTTGCATAGCATGTAGCTATATAAGTTGATCCGTTAATTCTTGAATAGCATTATTATGTTCTCTTTAAATCAGTTCTGAGCAATAGATTAAACTCTAATATAGAAAATAGTTCTGATGGTGATCATAAGGTTGTAGATGCTATTTTAGACCATCATTTGGGAAGTCTAACTTCTGATGCTTATGTTCATAAGGCTAGAATGGAGCTCCTTAAATTTGTTGGAACTAATTCTACTGAATGGATTTTCAAGACTGAACAATTTCTGAATTTTTATAATATTTCTGAAGGATCTAAAATCACAATGGTCTCAATGACTTTTGAAGAGGAGGCACAATAATGGTACAGGTGGATGCATCAAAATAAGCAATTGGATTCTTGGGATCATTTTGTGAAGACCTTGAAAATAAGGTTTGAAGTTTCAAAATCTGAACCTAAAACCTTAGTGCAAGATTATACATTGGTCATGTTGCAAGAGAAGTTGGAGATTGCACAGCCACTTCCTAGTTCAGTTGCTTCTATGATCAATTCAAATGCAATATCTATATCTGATATGCCTGTAAAAGAGTTGTTACCTACAGAAATGATGACCTAACGTAAAATAGAACTATGCTATCACCAACTTACAGGACAAGTGAATCTACAAAATGTCAGACTCTATTATCAAATGTTTATTAGTCAATTCAATTCTGAGACAAATAATATTCATTTTAAGGTTGAGATTGTTTCAGATGAAGTTGTAGATAATATTTCTTATAGGATGTTCAGTATCAGTTTCATTTGTTCTCAGTCAGTCAACATATGAATGTCCTACCATATAGATTCCCTTTCGAAATTATGTATGGTCGTAAACCACCAACAATTCCATCTTATAACAGGAATCAATTACAAGCTCAGGCCAGGGATTTATTTTTCCATTCCTATAAGAAATGGTCACTAGCTCAAAGGATAAATCACCATATATGTTTGATAGTTTCATGGACAGTTTCTTATAGGCACAAGCATTGGGTCAGAGTTTATCAGAACCCTCCTATTTTTCCTACAAGCTTTATTAGAATTCTTCGTTCAGTGGGGAAAGTTACAGATTAATAATGTATCATGGGAAGATTATGCTCCTTTCTAAGTCTTTTCTTCGTTTAGATCTCAAGGATGAGGCCTGTTTTCGTTCGAGGGAGGAAATTATTACAAATAGAATGATTGAAAAGGTGACATTCAGATATAACAACAAAGGAGAGACGCAGATAAGAAGAAGACCAGCTCATTTCAAGGATTTTATTACAAGATTAAACATGTCAACAAGGCATTATTATAGAGTATAATGAGCAGAAGCGGAGCTGCAGATAATACAAGCAGATTAATACAAGAAGAAATGGAAGTAGATAAGCATGTTAACATACATAGTAGTATACAAACACAAATTTAAATAAAAAAGGAAACAATAACTGTTATAAATAGTTAGTTACAGTTGTTACAAACATGTACACAATGTTACATTTGGCATATAAATACAAGAAAAGGCTAAGACAAAATCTTATCCATTTTTACAGTGAATAATTCTTGTGTTCTTGAAGCTTTTGGGTGCTCGAAATTTCATTATCTTTCTATTTGCATTTTTCTTTTTCTGTACGTGGATTTTTTTGGTTGCTCTCCAGCAAGATTTGTTTCCACATAAAGGTTAGAACCTTGTACATCACCAAGAGATAGGAGCTAGCAGAAGAGGTAGAATCAGACAAGGGAATAGAAATATTACCTTGACGTGAAATGCTGGACACAAGAAAATAAGGTTCCTGGCTGTTGCTGAGGAGAGATCTTCAAGCCTTAGAAGGTGGATGATCCTTGGTGCTGCTGCAATAGTGGATCAGACTCATCATCTGAAAGGAAGAATTAATCAGATAAAAAAGGAAAAGACCCAAAGCTAACCCTAGCTTTGGAGAAGAAAACTCACGACTTGAAGAAGAGAAAAGGTTGGAGATGTACAATATAAATATTTGCTTTTATATTCTGTACGATGGATTCTACGTGGGCTTTGTGGGCTGACATATATGCACCCTCCTCCTGTCCTGTCCAATCCAAAAAGTAATGCTTTAACTAAATTCCAGTACGAGAAAGGAAACTCCCGCCCTACCCTCCAAAGTAATGACAAAAATAGATGTACATCTGAAAGGAAGAATTAATCAGATAAAAAAGGAAAAGACCCAAAGCTAACCCTAGCTTTGGAGAAGATTTCAATCTTAATGCATTCAAGTTTTCATGGACAATATGAAATTTTTCATTAATGGCCCTAAACTGTGTTCCATAAGAGCATGTAGTTTATCCATTGACTCTTCCATTCTAGACCATCTGATCTCATCTGCCATGATAAAAAAATGTAGGGAATTTTCTGAATTGCAAAGTCCTTTCTAAAATTCAAGAATGATACCAAAAGCTTATCAAGATTTGCAGAAATCTCTCCCAAATTGATCAAAATCTTATCAGAATTGCAGAAACAAATCAAGGATTGTAGAAATTTTCCTCAATAATGCTAAGATTTGTATCAAGATTGTAGAAAACTCAACAAGAACAACAACAAGAGCACCAATGTTTGAATTACAATAGCCTAGCCCACTAAGCCCACGTAAAATCCATCGTACAGAATATAAAAGCAGATATTTATACTGTAGATCCCCAACCTTTTCTCTTCTTCAAGCCGTGAGTTTTCTTCTCCAAAGCTAGGGTTAGCTTTGGGTCTTTTCCTTTTAGATCTGATTAATTCTTCCTTTCAGATGATGAGTCTGATCCACTATTGTAGCAGCACTAAGGATCATCCACCTTCTAAGGATTGAAGATCTCTCCTCAGCAACAGCCAGGAACCTTATTTTCTTGTGTCCAGCACTTCATGTCAAGGTAATATTTCTATTTCCTTATATGATTCTACCTCTTCTGCTAGCTCCTATCTCTTAGTGATGTACAGGGTTCTAACCTTTATGTGGAAACAAATCTTGCTGGAGAGCAACCAAAAAAACACACATACAAGAAAAGGAAAATGCAAATAGAAAGATAATGGAATTTCGAGCACCCAAAAGCTCCAACAATACAAGAATTGTTCACTGTAAAAATGGCTCAGAGATAAAATTATGTCTCAGTCTTTTCTTGTATTTATATGCCAAATGTAACATTGTGAACATGTTTGTAACAGCTGTAACTAACTATTTATAACAGCTGTTGTTTCCTTCTTTTATTTACATGTGCATTTGTATACTACTATGTATGTTAACATGTTTATCTACATGCTGTCCATTTCTTCTTGAATTAATCTGCTTGTATTATTTGCAGCTCCGCTTCTGCTCAATATACTCTGTAATAATGCCTTGTTGACATGTTTAATCTTGTAATAAAATCCTTGAAATGAGCTAGTCTTCTTTTTATTTGCATCTCTCCTTTGTTGTTATATCTGAATGTCACCTTTTCAATCATTCTATTTGTAACAATATACAATTTGGTAAGGTCATACGGTAAATGTAAAAATAAAATATAGAAAAATGTATTAAACAATAGAAAAGGAGAAAAATGCATTGGACTAAGAATTATAATTATATATGGAAGTGTCAAGGTGTATTCCCCAAATGTGTTTGTGTAGAATCGACTAAAATTAAGACCAAAGCTTATCGTTAATTAAGATGATCAAACAAAAGTGAGAATAAAATCTATATCTTGATCACATTAAAAACTATACGTCTACTTGATCTGTAATCTCAACTTTTCATATTGTTTAATTTTATGTGTATAAGTTTTTTTGTATTTCTCAATTGCATGCTTGCGGTTTTAACATCCAGGTGCAGTTATGCATGCATGGACCCAATTGCGAATTTATTCATGGTACAACTTTATTTTCGTTTTTTTTCTTTTTTTTTTGTGTGTTATTGTTGTGACTTAGTAATTGGAACTTGGAAGGCCCCAACTTCGATCAATTGCGCTCCGTTCACGTGGCGCTTGGTCGATTAATTACTGCACCGGCCAGAACGGCGGTGCCTTGTACGTCATATTATATGCATCGGCTGTTACCTTCACCTTCCGGACTGCCAACTCCAACCTGCCTCCATTTAAGCGTCAAGCAGCATTAACTGCAGGGACACACACATTATGTATATTCATCATATGTTATATCCAGAAATTTGACGAAAAGATGTGTCCATAAATCATACATTTCTAAGTTTCTAGTTTAATTAGATATGGTAAATCTTATATATACACTTAGGATCGAAATGATGAGCTTCATGACTCACCAGTTGCAGAACCCACTGAAACAGAAGAAAAGGAGAGGAATGGTTCGAGTAGAATACGGATTGGATGGTGGGATCGTTGAATCATGCCTCACCTCTTGGATCATAACGTTTGCATACATGTATGTGAGCAGTGCTAGCAGTACTCCTCCAGAATCTACTTCCAGAGTATATTGATAAATAAATGGGTAGGCAGATCGATCAGGGCACAGTTGAGACTCCCAACTCTCTATTAATTCAAGTTATCCTTGAATGGGAGAGACACAGAGAGAGAGAGAGATCCAATCCCAATCGAATATATCTTGCACACTCCATTATAAATACGATGTCCAATTCTGATTAACGTCCAAGCTGTGGAATAGTGGTCGATCATTGCTAAACAACAGAAGTACTTGCGACTTGCGTTGCGTCCATGGATCGCTACATTGCTCTGCTGTCCTTGTTCTTAGTAAGCTTAATTTATAACGTCTGATCACATTTGATTTCCATGAAAACTCGTTTATTTTTGTCCTGTAATCAAGTGATCGTGAGTGGTATCGATCTGACACTTTGCCATATATGTTCCCTTCTGCTAATTTCAGCTTGCAGCAGTATGCCATGCGGCATTACCTCCTCAGGTGGTCTACTGGAACTCAGTCTTCCCGAACACCCCCATGCCAACTGCCATCAGCGACCTCATAAATCATGGTTGATCAATCTTATCCTCTGCATATATATGAAACTTTTGTTAAGTTGTTATATATTTTTCTTACGTATGCATGTATGAAGTCATGGTCATACATGAGATCGTTGCAAAAACTCTATTATTAACTTTGAGTTAACCTTTTGCCTTCCTTATATCTTATATGTAATAATTCATTTTTCATCTAAAGATGCGCTCACGGAGGAGAAGGCCAGCACTTCTGTGACTGTCGGCAAGGGAGGTATCGACGTGAACACACGAGGTGGAACCTCGGTCACCGTCGGAGGAGGTGGTGTCCATGTGGGCACCGGCAAGGGGAAACCTGGCGGGGGAACAAGCGTGAACGTCAGCCACGGCGGCGTGAACGTGAACACAACCGGCAAGGGAAAGCCAGGAGTTGGGACGAGCGTCAACGTCGGCCAAGGCGGCGTCAACGTGAACACCGGCAAGGGAAAACCCGGCGGCGGAACGAGCGTCAATGTTGGCCACGGCGGAGTCAATGTTCACGCCGGTCGAAAGGGGAAGCCGCCGGTGGTTGTCAATGTCCAGCCATGGCACTTGCCTTTCTTGTACAAGTACGCGGCTTCCGAGACACAAATCCACGAAGACCCCAACGTCGCGCTTTTCTTCTTGATGAAGGACATGCGATCCGGTGCGAAGATGAACCTCTGGTTCGCTAAATCCAGCTCAGACGACTCCAGTTCGTTCCTCCCTCGCCGGGAAGTGGAGTCCATCCCGTTCTCCTCTGCCAAGCTTCCGGAGATACTAAACTATTTCTCCATTGAGCCCAACACGGTTGCTGCCGAGACCATGAAGAGGACACTCCAAGAGTGCGAGGCACCGGCGGCTGACGGGGAGAAGAAATATTGCGCCACATCCCTCGAATCCATGGTGGAGTTCAGCACGAGGAGCCTCGGTACGCGCCGTGTGAAGGCCATTTCAACCACTTTGTCCAAAGAAGATAAGGCGCCGCAGTTGTACACGATCACGGTCGTCCGCAAGATGGCTGGAGACGAACTAGTGGCGTGCCACACGGAGCCCTACCCCTACGCTCTGTTCTTTTGCCATGCGACGTCAAAGAGCAAGGCATACGGAGTGAACATGGTAGGGAAGGACGGGACGAAGGTGGAGGCGTTGGCGGTGTGTCACGCCGACACGAAGAGGTGGAATCCTGACCATGTAGCGTTTAGGGTACTCAAGGTGAGGCCCGGCACAGTGCCCATTTGCCATTTCCTACCACAGGACCATGTCGTCTGGGTCCGTGGCAACTAGGGAACAGGTTCAGGTTGCCGGTTGATAAGTGCGTGTTTCAGGGAGTCTGGAGATGCATGCATGGTTTAGTAGTCTACGTAGCGGATACGTGACATGTGTACCAGAACTATAATATTTAAGAATATATGAAATGCTGTCAGAATTCTAAGGTTTTC